>OZ007598.1:29022076-29344576 GCA_963931845.1 Maratus michaelseni | reverse complement strand
ATTTTTTTCTAATTTTAATGACATTTCTGTAATGATGGCAACTAATTACTCAGTTTTTTTGTGACAAAAAAGGGGAAAAAAATAAAAAAGGATCCCGATAGGAATTATTGATTTATTTTTATTCGTCATTTTCAAATTGAAATTGAATTTATCTTTTATTTCAATCGATAATGAAGACAAGATTGTGATTAAATTATGTTTTTCACGAAAATTTGAAAAAAAAAATCATATTTCTATCGTCAGGATTCAATCGTCTGTCAGTATTTAATTTAATTTATAAACTGAAAATATTTTGAATAAATTCGTCCAAATGACGTCATTTATGTAAATACGTCATTTATGTTTATACAATTTATTTAATATAAAGAAGCCATTTATCTATTTTTATGTACAAAAAGAGGTAAATTGAAAGACAATTATAAATAAATTGTATATATACATATAAATACATTTATAAACAAGCATAAAAGTTCGGTGCTTTTCCAGTATATGGGGCCTTGACGAAACAGAGAAAATAGCCTTGGCGGAAAAGGAAATTTGGCAACATACTTTCTGTCAACCTATTTACTTTGTCATTTCGTATACAGAAGCATTTTTTCAATATTTATACAATTTGTTTAGCGTAAAATGTCATTTATCCTATTTTATATATAATCAGAAGTAATTTATATAGAAAAAACAATAATAATATACGTATAATTAAAATACGCATATAAACAAAAAAAATCGCCGAATTGGTTTTCATGGCTGTTTATGTAATTTGGCCCCAAATCTCACTTTTTGATGCCCGAATTGCGCCAAGCTTTTTAAAAATGCGTCAAGACCCCTATTATAGAAAATCACCAAAAGTTCATTGAGTTTGTTTTCATAACTTTTGGCAACAAGTATATGTATATTAACGAATCTATTCGTTTTTGAAACTCGAATTACGACAAACCTAAAAGAAAAGGATCCTATAATGGAAAAGTACCCGATTTTCTTATGGACAATATTCAAGTGACATAACATGGTGTAAAATTATCGCGGATAGCGAATTTGTTTAAATATCTCATCAATTAATGCCGAATAAATGCAGGCATGCATGCACAAAATATTTAATTAATTTTTTATGATAAATAATTATTAGAAAATTCGTATATACATATTAATTAAAATAAATAATTTACATATTTAAAATAACATGAAAATATTCATGATGGTGCACTAAAATACAGAGAAAATTAAAACCTGTTACTGAAAATGTCTATAACATAGTACTTTTCAATACCGTGGTTCTTAATGTTATTCACAAGCAGATGGAATTTTTCTCATCCTTAAACGCAAAGGAAGAATAGAATACAGATCGTTGTTATAAAAGTGCGAGAGGTAGCCACAATTTAAACCTAACCATTTTATACAAGCTGGTTTTCAAGGTGTAATTGATTTTACTTACCAATCCCTAAAACAGTTGTCAGTTGTCGCAACAGCTGTGTATGAGGCCCTGATAATAAAAAAATGCCCCATTAAAATGTTAAAAGCATGGCAACCCAATTACAGATTTACCAATATTTTTAAAACGAAGCACGCTGTCATGTTTTTAGAGGCCTCGAAGTCTGAGCGGGGGTTGGCGAGCGTAGCTCGCAGGGGGTAGGCCCCCTAGTATGACTATAAAGTCATACATGTAAGATAATTTGGCTATACATCTCGGTCGCTTAACGATTACTCCTCGGAAGCTGCTATAACAAGGACGTACCTACCGATTTTAAAAACATTCAAATTATTTAATAAATATTTTATTAATATCTTTATATAATATGACTCCATTTTAAATAGGACGTAATCACCATGTCAACCTAGAATCATTACCTATCATGGGATATCCTTGAATTAATTACGTATGATAGGATTTAATAGAATGAAGAAAACTTTTATTAATATCTTTTTAAGTTTTGATACGATTTTCATAAAATTTGAAATGACTCGACAAAATTCTGCAACGATTATATATATTAAATTTCAAACCATTCGATTAGATAGTTTTTGCGCTGTTATATGCGGACAGACGGACGGACCAGACGACGACTATAGATGCTACGTATTTATACAAGAAAGCACCTAAAATTGAAGTAAAAGCGAAATTTATTGGTCAGGTGTTGCTAACGTCAATATGACGTCATCGTTACTCACGGACATGTTTCTGCTTTATAATATAGGTAAGATTTTTTTCATCTCAGATGGGATGATTGTTAATCTTAGACGACCTTTCTCAACTTTATTGACATAAGTTTGTCGCAAATCTAAACACTAAAAGTGACGACTTTCGTTTGCTAAATTTTATTTGCCTTTAAAAATATTAAAAACAATGGTTATGGACAAAAAAGATAGAAATAGGATGGCCTTTTAAACATTTTTCACGAAAATCGTACCATTTTTCGATATTAACGAAATTAGACAAAAATAATAAAACAAGAACGAAAAATCATGAGTCAAGCATAGGTTATGAAACACTTTCCAACACAGTCAGAAAACTGTAACGAAACTTCTGTTAAATAAGGGGAAAGAAGATATATAAGTAAACAGTTTAAAAAACATATAACACGTTGAAAAATACAGTTTTCGAAATTACCTTCCAGTGTCAGAAAAGTAGACGAATTATTTTGTGCAGCTCTGTATAGGATCAATAGATGTGGATATATAGTATGGTAAAATTTAGTTTAGTTAGAATATTCACATTCAGCAATTTTCGCCAATCGATGAAAATGCACTCGAAATTTTGCGTAGCCCTGTATATGAATTTATTTATATTCCACAAACTTCTATTAGTCTACTAAATATAGTTCAGCAGGAAAATGCGTAAACACAATTAAAAACTACACTTAAGCAATTCACTCCCATAATCTGCAATACTTACGAATTCCCTTGTGTAGCCCTGCATATGATCAACCGAGTTTATAAACACACACGTGCTATAAAAAAATAGTTAAACTTAAAAACTCAAACCAAAGTTGAAAACCCACTTATCACACATAGTCTGTAAATATCGCACATGTACTGTAACCGATATCTTTTATATGTCCCTGTAAATAAACGCAATGCACACAACAGAGCAATTTATAGTGCACCTCAGTAATGCATGCAATTTTTATTATGTTTGAAATAGTGAAATATCACTAAATTACACTGCAAACGATTTTTCCCCATAGAACGATGTGTAACAGAATTCTTTTGTTTGACCCTGTAAATGAATAATAAATGCTTTGAACCCCATATTCTACAGAAAGCATGTTTTAATGCGCTTCATAATTATATATCAATTTCATTATGTTTTAAATGACGCAGCTTTATCAAAATGCACTTGAAACGATTATTCCCCATTGACTGTAATGTAACGGAATACTTTTAACTGTCCCTGTAAAACAACTACAAGTGCTACACACTTCAGTTGAAATAGAGAACATGCTATAGATAACGACAATAACATATAAAAATTTCAGGGCAATCCGAGCATATTTACGGGAGTTAGAGCACGTACAGACGGCAGACAAACCGAATTCATAATCACTTTTCAACTAGGTTGGAAAGTGTTAAAAAAGATTAAAAATAAAAAATCTCGGAAGTCATTGAGGAAATTCGTGCTGCCGCAACGTTACGTTCAATCCTAATCATTATGTATTTAACTATTACTCTAAATTAAAAATATTACATATTTGCTCTTTGAATAATATGTAATTAGAACAAATAAATCATTTTGAATAGAAATTTTGATTGTTTTCGTCCAATTGATTTAAACGGTTGACTAATCACATTTTTTTTTATTTTCTTGTTATAATTATCTATTTTTTATTATGCATTTTAAATATATGTATAATAAGGGACAATGTATTCTACAATTGTATTTTTAAAATTGTTGCATTTTACAACTTTTTATCACCAAAATGAATGATAAATAATGTTTTGAGTTCACTATTTCCGCTACTACTACTACTTAGACTGATATTATGTATAACTGGTTGCCAATTACCAATGTCTCCACAAACAATTATTATGAAAGAAAAAAAAACAATTTGAGAAGAAAAGGAAAATTTATAATTTAATAATAAAAATAAATAAATAAAAATAATAAAATAAACATATGCAAGTGCCTACTACTAGCAATATATTACATAACCACTATGGTATTTAAAACAAACTAGATGGTACCCATCAAAATTTGACGGAAAAAATTACAATAACAATGTTAGTAAAATAAGTTTCTTTATTACATAAGTAGGGGTGCTTATGAAACAATCTTTCAAATATTTTATTTAAAAAAAAATTTCCTCCCCAGTGAATTACGTTATTATTTCCGATGCAAACTCCAAACAAACAATCCGTAAACAAAATGGAAATCAGTTTGACATTAGCGCCCTATTCCTCACGGCAAGAAAGAAAATTTCCTGAACCTATGAAGTATCATACAAATAGCATATCCCTACGTTCATCTCATATTCAGTCAATAAAAGAACATATTAAATAAGGCACACATCCCGCCCCCCTCTGTGATAATGCAACCGAATGAGCTCCTATGCGCATGTGCATTGCATCTCCCCAAACGCACCGTCGAAATTCGACGTTAAAAAAAAGTTTTAAAATGTTTTGATCAAAATTTTTAAAATGTCTTCTTTAATCATTGTTCGTTTCAAATCCATATCTTCTGAAACGCATACATTGTTTTAAGCTAATCAATTTTTATGTAAAGATGAAGAATTTTTTTTTACAATAATAAATCAATCTACAGATAAAGGAGATGTTTAATGTTTTCAAGTGTAATTTATTTGTATGGTTTCTTCATTCCTTTACATAATCAGGATGATTATTCCTTTTCCATAATTAAGAGAAATAATGTAAATAAATAAATATCCAAGATTATTTTTTATTCTGTTTTCATTAATATATTGTAAATTTTATTGTTAAAAGTTACTGATAAATGATACTTTAGTAAATGGGGCTTTTCTTAATTATTTATTATTATTATTATTATTCTTTTTTTTGAGATTTAATGGCAACATTCTTCCGTTTGTTTATTGGGCGCTATAGTTTGGCGAATTATTTGAGGTACTTTTCGGTTAGCAGGGCGCCAATGAAGTATATATATATATATATACAAATGTATATAATGTATATAGTTTTGTTTTTCTAGTATTGAATTTATGTGGTTTATAGATTTTGGTTGGCTTTTGTGATAATGATTCTGCAAGTAATTTTCCATTGGAGTTTATTATTATGTGTATATATATATATATATATATATATATTACTGGCGCCGGCTAACCGAAAAGTACCTAATTTACATATAGTTTTTTTTCTTAATGGGACGACGGGATAATGCACGGAATTTCGACGGGATAATGAATATTTTTGATGGTACCAGAATATTTTTCTGTATTTTATAGTTATATTAAGAAATACATATTTTTATGATTTGGTGAATCACTTATTTGTTTACTTTTTCATGCATTATATTATTGAAGGTTGTTAGTTCTCTTATTCGTTTAAATATACCCTACTTACATAAAAATAGCGTGTGTTTTCTGTGGTGTTTTGCATAAACGTTGTAAAATTCAGGTTATTAGATTTTATCCAACTTTGCTGTCATAACAGCTGATGAAGCAGCCCTTTTCGGCAATTTTTTTGTTACCTGTAAAATGTTTGTTTTTGGTATAGCCCGAACTAAGAAAAAATTGAGTACTTTTCCATTATACGGACACCATTGTCGCCAAGCATATATTTACATGCATGGCATGATGTCGGTATAACGGAAAAGAACCAAAATTTGCGATTGATCAAATAAATGAATTTCGTTAAACATTAAATTTTCTGGTACTTTTCTATTATCCGGTCGACCACTTTTCATAACAAAAAACTATCGCCAAACTGTAAAATTAAACGCCAAAAATGCAGTCCGATATACTTGATGTCAGAAGCAATATACGTGTTTGTTACGTCATCAAGTGGTTTTTAATTCGAGATTTGCGTCTATTTTCCTTATGTTTTACTAAATTATTAGTTATTATTCATTAATCAAAATAACAATTGTGTCCTTAAATTCATGTATTTTATTTATTTATTTATTTTGATATTTCAATGGCAACGTTCTCCCGTGTATTTGGCGTTACAGTTTGGCGATAGTTTTTTGTTATGAAAAGTGGTCGGCGGGATAATAGAGAAGTACCAATTTTCTTATTTTTAATCTGAGAAAGAAACAATAATCATGGATTTAATTAATTTTGCAATATGCGGTGCAACCAAAATAATTTTGATTAAATCAGTACATATATCGCAGACGCACCTGGGTTATTTTTTGGCGCCTAAATGACGATTTTTGCTTTGTATGGCAACCTGGTGTTTTCTAATAAATTTGAATATGTGTGTAAATAAATAAAATAAAATAGGTATTTTTATGTTAGCTGGGCGTCAAGGGTAACTCTCCAAATCTTGTTTCAATTGGAATCATTTAAATTGCAACATTTTACGTGAGATTTGTTATTCATATTGATATGTTTACGTTTAGATATTTTATTATGATTATATTCTAGCTAATTAAGTTTTTTTTAAAGATTTTATACTACAATGTTAAAATATTACCTAGTTGATATTAGCTAATGTCAAAAGATTGGCGAACCACAGAGTTTAGAGAATAAACTCTATGCCCTCAAAAGTGGGAGTTGCCGTCTTTATGACGTCATAAGCAGAAGTAAATATTTAATTGAAAATTACAACTAATTAATTAAATTTTCGAACAAACGAATGCACGATAACAAATCTGTGTCCAAATATCTTTCATTTAAAAAAAGAATGGTGAAATTTGATGCAGTAGTTTGTTCTGACGGATTGTCGAAAGAAATCGCTTAGCGTTTTAAATATATAGATGTTAAAATATTACCTAGTTGATATTAGCTAATGTCAAAAGATTGGCGAACCACAGAGTTTAGAGAATAAACTCTATGCCCTCAAAAGTGGGAGTTGCCGTCTTTATGATGTCATAAGCAGAAGTAAATGTTTAATTGAAAATTACAGCTAATTAATTAAATTTTCGAACAAACGAATGCACGATAACAAATCTGTGTCCAAATATCTTTCATTTAAAAAAAGAATGGTGTAATTTGATGCAGTAGTTTGTTCTGACGGATTGTCGAAAGAAATCGCTTAGCGTTTTAAATATATAGATTCTGTTTATAGTCTCATGGCACGAGTTAACTCGTAAGAATTAGGTAACTGTCATCGTTTCCGGAAAAACTGAAAAGACGGAATGAAATGGAGACATATAATTCATAACTTTATAAAAAATATGAACTATATAGCAGAAAAAAAACGTTGCAACAACGCAGATTTTGCCTTTTTCATATAAATAAATAAATAATTACGTAAAGTGGCTATCGCTTAATGAATATGTGACTCATTTGTACTGTTCATATTTCCTTAAACTTAGCGACAGGCCTGTGCCAGCGGGGCAAACTTCTACCAGTAAAAACGAATAGAAATTTTTGCCTTATTTATGAGAGAAATTCTGCATGACTATAGGGTTTAAATTTATATTCAAATTTACTGGTGAAAGTTTGCTCCGATGGTAATCAGGCCCTGCTTTGCGGTAAAATGACGAGTGTAATTCGTCGTGAGTTACAACGTTTAGACATTTAGTAACAACATCTTAGAGTTTCTTTTGCCAAACGATAAAATTACGAACTATGCTCGTCATCCGACTAAAGTTATTAAAAATGTTTTTACTACAACAAGATTTGTTGAGTTCCTAGTTAGCCGGACCTGTAGCGTGGTTGGTAGCGGAGGCGACCGCCACGGTGAGGACTCAGGTTCGAATCCTGGTAAAGTATGGATGCCATTGTGTGTGTGTCTTCAGCACTGTCTACTTCCTGGTGTCTATCACCATCCTTGTCAAGAAGAAAATTTATGTAATTCGCGTCTTGTACGTATTTCTGTGTCTTGTATGTATTTCTGTGAATGAAAATATGGATCATTCGAGACAAACATCCTAGTGGCTTATAATTCATGTTCAAATGTTCCTAGTTATAAATAAACAAGTGCGCTGAAAATGCACCACAATGATTGAGGCATCATTCCAAAGGTTTCTGAACAGGCTTTTAAAATAGTACACTCATATTTCGTTATAACAGGTTGTTTGATAAAAAAAAATAATAATTATTATTTTTTTTAATATTAATGGAATAAAAGGTATCAGCAATAATCTCAAAGAATGCAGCGCGAAAGCCTCGGATGGGTGGTGTTGGCAATATACAGGGTGATTATAATTAAAGTTGCACTTTTAAAAGGCTGTAAAAAAGGAAACACTGGTCAGAATGACCTGATATTTCATCTGAGTATACGTGAAACAATGGGAATTTGTTTTGCGAAAGAAAAAAAAAGTTCTGAAGTTGACTGATAGATGGCGCTGTACTCGTCATAAGATGCTAATTAAAAGAGGTGACATGCTGTTGTAACACTCTTTGTTCAAACAGCATGTCACATCAGCGCCATCTGTTGGTCAACTTTTGAAATTTTGTCTTTCGTAAAACAAATTCCCATTGTTTCAGATGAAATATCAGGTCATTCTGACCAGTGGTTCTTTTTTTTACAACCTTTTGAAAGTGTAATTTTAATTATAATCACCCTGTATGTTTCTGATTAACAAAATGTATCAATATAACAAATTATAACAATTAATAATAATATACTTCTTTCAATTACTAGAAAATGTAAAATAAAAAATTTAAAAGTGTAAAAAAAAAGTTTTAATAGACTGTTTACATGTTTCGGCTACATCGAAGCCAATAAAAATATTCCATAGTTGCACGATCTATGATGTAATGCTTTGAAACGCCATCATTTAATTTTCACGTACTCTTTCAGATTACGCACGTTATTTTTTAATGTTTACTTGGCTATTTATTTCTATCTTCGTAACCATGGAATAACTCGAGCCATAATTTTGGTAAATTAATTGATGCTGAATCGTTACATATTGAAGTTTTACGTGTTACCATCTCTATGGTTTCTTTTATAATAGATGGATAGTATTGATTGGAGGGAAAAATTATTTTACTTTCACTGAAATTTATTTGAATGGTTTCTTGCCAGGGCTGTGGCTTTTCTGTTATACTTAATATCAGCTATATGCTCCTTTTTTCTGTAACTAAATTTCCTGCTAGGAATGTCAATATAATAATTATTTGATCCGTATGCTTTAGTAAATGGTATTTCATATGCTCCTGAATAATTCTCAAAATTAATTGGGTCAATATTACTGCAAATGATATTCTTTAATTTCGGAGGGGTTTTGGCTATTAAGCAGATATTGAAACGTTTAATGCTGTGTTTCAATTTCTCAAAAAAGCATGGAAAATATTGAAGAATTTAAAGTTTGTATTTTTGCGAATCAAATTTGTTTTCAGGCTTTTTATTATTGGCAATATCCAGGATTAATATATTAATATGGTGTACCTTAAAACTATTATTACAAGCAATTCCACGAATATTATCTAGTTCAAAAGCCAAATTATTTTCGGTATATATATATACCTGCCAACCTCGCACTATCCTTCCGTAAAATGTGGGTTAATTTGACTTGGGTTAAACATGCTTAAAACCAGATTTTTTTTTAAAGAAAAAAAATCAAATAGGTTCCACATAAAAAATATGAAATTATATATATAATGTTACATCAAATAAATTTTCTGGTTAGAAACGTCTTTAACTTGGATCAAATTAATTCACATTTTACGGAAGTTAAGTTGGAGGTTGGCAAGTATGTATATATACTAAAAATATCCGTCTTATGAACAGTGTTGTAGTCGTAAAAAGAAAACAGAGGGTATACACTATAAGTAGTGGGTATACAATAGAGTCATGAACGCTCATGGCTAGAGAAACACTTTCCAACATATCTGAAAAGTGTTTATGAATTCAGTTTGTCTGTCTGTTCGTGCTGTAACTCTGTTAAATATACTCGGGTTGCCATGAAAATTTTATAAGCTATTGAGGTATACTATAAAATGTTCGGTATGGAAAATAAAACAATAACAGTTACAGTTCGTTTACACTATACGGACACTCAAAATAATTCTGACACATTATGGTCTATGGAGGAAAATCGTTTGCGGTGCATTTTATTGACGATACGATATTTCACACATAATGAAACTGATATGCATCACTGAGATGGACTACAACATATTTTCTGAGGAATATAAAATAGGTAGTTATAGTTCGTTTTCATGGACTCACAAAAGAATTCCACTACATTATGATTTATAGGAAAAATCGGTTGAGGTGTATTTTAATTATGTTATGGTACTTCAAACATGATGAAATTTAAAAGAATCACTCAGGTACACTGCAAGATGTTTTCAACAGTGCATAGCATTTATCGTTCATTTACAGAGACACACAAAATAATTCGGTCACAGGACTGACTAAGATCGATAGTTGCTGGAATAGCGTTTTCCGTTGTGATATGCATTTTAAAACTTATTTAATTTTAAGTGTATTAGGTGATATGTATAAATTCTATAGATCGTATACAGGGCTACACGAAGAAATTTCCATCCAATATCGGATATGGACAGCAATGACTGAAAATGGATTTTTACTGAATGATGTGTTTTTCAAATGGCTTATTTAGTTATTTCATTTCATTATATAACAAGAACGAAAAATCATGCGTCAAGCATAGATTATGCAACACTTTCCAACACAGCCAGAAAACTGTAACGAAACTTCACCGTTAAATAAGGTGAAAGAAGATATGTAAGTAAACAGTTTAGAAAACATATAACATATCGAAAAATACAGTTTTCGAAATTACCTTACAGTGCCAAGAAAGTAGTCGAATTATTTTGTGCAGTCCTGTATATGATCAATAGATGTGGATATATAGTATGATAAAATTTAGTTCAGTTAGAATATTCACATTTAGTTATTTTCGCCAATTGATAGAAATGCACTCGAAATCTTTTGTACAGCCCTGTATATTATCTGAAGATTTTTGTACACACCACATATTAAGCTAAAAGGCAACTTAAAACTTACTCACAGCAATTACCAACCGTAAACGACAATGTATCTTTTTCTTTTCGTAGCACTGTATATGAATTTATTTATATTCCACAAACTTCTATTAGTCTACCTAGTTGAGTAGGAAAATGCTTAAACACCATTAAAAACTACCCTTAAGCAATTCACTCTCATAGTCTGTAATACTTACGAATTCCCTTGTGTAGCCCTGTATATGATCAACCGAGTTTATATACACACACGTACCATGAAGAAATTTAGTTGAACTTAAAAACGCAAGTGAAAGTTCAAAACGCACTTATCACACATAGACTGTAAATATCGCACGTGTACTGTAACCGATATCTTTTGTGTGCCCCTGTAAATAAACGCAATGCACACAAGAGAGCAATTTATAGTGCATCTCAGTAATGCATATAATTTTCATTCTGTTTGAAATAGCGAAATATCACTAAATTACATTGCAAACGATTTTTCCCCATAGAACGATGTGTAACAGAATTCTTTTGTTTGACCCTGTAAATGAATAATAAATACTTTGTACCCCATATTCTACAAAAAGCATGTTTTAATGCGCTTCATAATTATATATCAATTTCATTATGTTTTAAATAACATAGCGTCATCAAAATGCACTTGAAACAATTATTTCTCATTGACTGTAATGCAACGGAATACTTTTGACTGTCCCTGTAAAAAAACTATAAGTGCTACACACTTCAGTTGAAATAAGGAGCATTCTATAGTAAACGACAATAACATACCAAAATTTCAGGGCAATCCGAGCATATTTACGGGAGTTAGAGCACGGACAGACGGACAAACGGCAGAAGGCAGACGAACCGAAGTCATAAACACTTTTCAACTAGGTTGGAAAGTGTTAAAAAAGTGAAATTTCTTAATAATATTCTGTCAGTGTTGGAAAGTGTTTCATAATCTATGTCTGATACATGAATTTTCGTTCTTGTTCAGTATTGTGTCCATTGAGACATTTTATCAACATCGTATGAACTACAACATATCAAAATTTCAGTCAATTCAACTGTGGCCACTTTTCTATATAATTTGTGAGTGGTCCTTTTAGCTGGTTCTGCACTGAGAAAAATGACACTTTCAAATCTGAGTAAATGGATGTTTTCATTTTGTTATGAAATTTTATGTTTCAAACAGGACGACCCAATGCTTGCAATTCTGAAATACCAGAAATACTCAGAATATTGAAACATGGACATACTCAAAAATGATTAGAATCAGTTCAAACTCATTTTTGAAACATGGACATACTCAAAAATGATTAGAATCAGTTCAAACTCATTTTTGAAACATGGAAATACTCAAAAGTGAGCACCTAGAAGTCACTCCATACTCATTTTTGAAACATGGACATACTCAAATATGGGCACATGATGTTTTTATTCTTGAGTGTGTGCATATTTTCAGAAATGAGTATATACATGTTTCAAACTTGAGTAATTTTGATTCGGAGCCATTTTGACTATGCGAAGTACTCAGATTTCAGTATTTTTTGCTCAGTTTTGAAAATGTCGTTTTTAGAATGTGTAGAATCGTTTCCGAAAAGGCTAAAAAATAAAAATTAAAATGTTTAATTACTAACTTAAAAATTTTATATATAACAATATACTTTTAAAATTACTAGTTACAACACAGGTTTTATTAACTTCATAAAGAACAAAATAAAATGGCTATCGCTTACTGAATATGTGACTCATTTGCATTGTTCATCCTTCATTATAGATTGACAGGACACGGTTTTGTTATTTTATTCATTGATCACCTTGGCTGCTCAACTGGATTTATTTCTATACACTCGAATGCTTATTCTGAGTGATTATCTATACCAAATCTTTGCTAATTGTTTTTAGTATTACAGAGTTTTTCAGTGGACCTTAGAATATGTATGAAGATTGTTATATGAGGCGAGTTTGCTGACAATGCAATCAGATAAATGAGTTTTATCTATGAAAAGGTAGTCGAAAAAAAAGTTAATTTTAATTTATATAATTAGTAAATGTCGTTTTTACACGTTTACATTATTGCGTACTTTTTGCGAAATTTTAGGGATAAAATGCGAAGCGTGAATTTTACACGAGATTTTTCGGAAACTGTATGAAACAATACATGCACTTACTTTCACTTATGAGTTTTTATTTACAAACATGATATTAAGAAAACATACTGATTTTAATTTATTTAAAAATTGAAAAATTCACCGTTTTTAAAATAACTAAATTTACTTACTGAAAATAAATAAGGTTTTTTATATAAAAAAAAATAATCATGTGAGAAATGTCGTCTTTTTGAATATCTATATGAATATTGTTACATGAGGCTAATTTACAGATAATTTGTCCCGTAAATGAGTTTTCATCTATAAACATGCAATTACGAAAACCTAATTCTAATTTAAATACTGAAGAATGCATTGTTTTTTAAAATATCCGAATTTTGTTATGAAAAAAAAAAAGTTTTTAAATCCAAAAATCATAATGAAGTGAGAGAAGTCGCCTTTTCAATACCAGTATGAAGATAGTTATATGAGGTCAAATTACAGATAATTTTATCACGGAAATGCGTTTTTATATATAATCATATAATTAAAAAATATAATTCTAATTTATTTAAATACTGAATAATGCATTGTTTTTACGATATCTAAATTTTGTTATGAAAAAGAAATGAATTTTTAAATCCAAGAAGCATAATGAAGTAAGAAATGTTGCCTTTTGAATATCTACCAGCACCGAGCTATGCGCGGTTAAAATTAGCTTTGTGTTCAACTCAGTATGCCAATAAACTTTTAAAATTCCTAGTTACAACGCAGGTTTTATTAACTTCAGAAAGAACAAAATAAAATGGCTATCGTTAACTGATTATGTGATTCATTTGCATTGTTCATCCTTCATTATAGATTGACAAGACACGGTTTTGTTGTTTTATTCATTGATCACCTTGGCAGCTCAACTGGATTTATTTCTATACACTCGAATGCTTATTCTGAGTGATTATCTATACCAAATCTTTGCTAATTGTTTTTAGTATTACAGAGTTTTTCAGTGGACCTTTGAATATCTATGAAGATTGTTATATGAGGCGAGTTTACAGACAATGCAATGAGATAAATGAGTTTTATCTATGAAATGGCAGTTGAAAAAAAAAGTTAATTTTAATTTATATAATTAGTAAATGTCGTTTATACACGTTTACATTATTGCGTACTTTTTGCAAAATTTTAGGGATAAAATGCGAAGCGTGAATTTTACATGAGATTTTTCGGAAACTGTATGAAACAATACATGCACTTACTTTCACTTATGAGTTTTTATTTACAAACATGATATTAAGAAAACATACTGATTTTAATTTATTTAAATCCTGAAAAATGCACCGTTTTTAAAATATCTATATTTTGTTATGCAAAAATAAGGTTTTATATTAAAAAAACACAATGATGTGAGAAATGCCGCCTTTTTTAATATCTATATGAAGATTGTTACAGGAGGCTAATTTACAGATAATTTTATCCCGTAAATGACTTTTTATCTAAAAACATTCAAGTAAGAAAACATAATTCTAATTTATTTAAATACTGAATAATGCATTGTTTTTAAAATATCCGAATTTTGTTATGAAAAATAAATTAATTTTTAAATACAAGAATCATAATGAAGTGAGAAAAGTCGCCTTTTCATTATCAGTATGAAGATAGTTATATGAGGTCAAATTACAGATAATTTTATCACGTAAATGTGTTTTTATATAATGATATAATTAGAAAATATAATTCTAATTTATTTAAATACTGAATAATGCATTGTTTTTACGATATCTAAACTTTGTTACGAGAAATAAATGAATTTTTAAATCCAAGAAGCATAATGAAGTGAGAAATTTTGCCTTTTGAATATCTACCAGCACCGAGCTATGCACGGTTAAAATTAGCTTTGAGTTCAACTGAGTATACCAATAAATTATCTGTACAACATATAACAATCAGTTCTGTGTATCCTGATTGGTTGAATTATTTTTTCGAGAACGTTCTATGGGCGCTGATGGGTTGAATCATGTATCTCTGCTCCTATTGAGAATATTTAGAAAATTCCTTCAGATTCTAAAAATCAATTTTTTTCGCTAAGTGCCAAAAATTTGGCAAAAAAGCAAAAACTAGGCGACATTCTTTCATTTTGCACCAAGCATGTTTTTGCATTGATAATCTTGAAAGTCAAATCTCGCCAACATTTCTCGCCAAATCTCATCAATGTCGGTATTATTTCGCCAAATTATGCTATATTTGGCAAAATGTTGCTAACTTTGTGACTTTGTTTACTGCCAACTTTGCAACAACGTAATGACTATTTCAACCGTCATTCACATTGAAAACACCGCCCCCTGAATACTAGGCCTGAGCGCTGACAACAATGGCGGCTGTCGCAGGCCGATTTTTTTTTTTCAGCGTTTGAACGGTCCCTCGAAATTCCACACCAATAATTTCTAAAAGTTTTCTTCGCCTTGTTTTTCGGAGATCAAATAAGTCAAAGAAAACTTTTATATATTATTGGTGTTGAAGTTCGAGGGACTGTACAAACGATTCCGCCTGCGACAGCCGCCATTTTTTTCAGCGCCCAGGCCTAGTATTCAGGGGACGGTGTTGAAAAGCATTGACCCGTAGTGACCCGAAAATGACCGGCTAATCGAATTTTCTCGAACATGTGACCTAGACCTCTTCTCGTGCTCGAAAACGATAGGATACAAAATTTCGTCAAAATAGTTTCATCCGTTTTTTACCTAAAATTAGCTTGACTATAAAATTAGCTGATCCATAGTGGCCCATAATGACCCATTAATCGAATTTTCTCGAACATGTGGCCTATAGTACAATGGTCTTCTTGTAATCCAAAACGGTTGGATACAAAATTTAGTAAAAATTGTTTCATCCGTTTTTTACATAAAATTAGTTTTACCCTGATCTATAGTGACCCACTAATCGCATTTTCTCGAACATGTGACCTAGCTCAATGGTCTTCTCTCTACAAAACGGTAGGATACAAAATATAGCCAAAATCGTTAGAGCAATCTTTCAGATAAAATTAGTTTGACACGTAGTGACCCCAAAATGACCCACTAATCCAATTTTCTCGAACATCTGACCTAGTCCATTCGTCTTCTCGTGCTCGAAAACGGTAAGATACAAAATTTCGTCAAAATCGTTAGAGCCGTTTTTAAGATAAAATTTGCATACACACACACAGACAGACAGACAGATAATATTTGCTCATGTTATAATGTATGATATGAAGATTGTTATATGAGGCCAATTTGAAGTTAATTTTATTACGCAAATGCGATTTTATCTATAAGCATGCAATTAAGAAAACTTAATTTAAATTTATTTAAGTACTGAAAAATGCACTGTTTTTCAATAATATCTAAATTTTATTATGGGAAAAACAACAACATTAACAACAAGAACAAAAAATAAGTGGGTAAGTGTGATCGAAGATCTCTCAAAGGGTTTCGTTTAATATTCCTTTCAAAAAACTTTATCCTTTCTTTAATAAATCCAAATAAATTTCATTTAGCAAAAAAAAAAAAAAAAAAAGCCCGATAGCAGGCGAAGTTCACTGTTATATTCTGTCATAATAATATCTGTCATGCGGACTAAATGCGATATTTAAAAAAATAATTTCAAAATTAAACATGTTGTACACCTTCAAAACTTTAAAATATGCGAACATTTCCATATTCGGATTTTTATCATGATTCAATATGTTTCTTAAACTCATATATTTACTATTCTCTATTACTCATATTGATACTCGCTTTGTATTATTCTCAAACATTTGAAGAATTCGTTAAACTTCCAATATGACGTCAGATTTTCTTTTTAATTCTCTAATGACGTGATATTAATCTGCTTTGTGTACATACGCATACTCATACTCCTTGTATTATTGAGAAATTTTTGAAAATTTCCGTTTCTTTACCACTATGAAGTCAATCATTTTTATCTCATATTAATATTTTTTTCAGTTGGTGAAACTTTTTATTTCATTTTCGTTTTTGACGTGGAAATCGTTCAATAGAAAAGTAATTATTGTAGAAAGAATTTCATCGTGGATTTTTAATTTTTGGCAGCTGCTATAATGAAAAATGTTTAAATTTAATAGGAAAAGGGTGTTAGAAATTTGGTTTTTTATCTCTATTTATTAAAATAATATGTTTTCTTCAAATTTTAATATTTTTGAGATTCATAGCTGGTATTCATCTAGATATACACAAAGTTTCAACTCTGCAAGTTACATAGTTTCTGAGAATGGCTCTGTGACGGACAGAAAACGGAGCGGGAGTAATAGGGTTTCGTGAGATGAACGAAACCTTAAAAAGGTTGTTAAATCCCAGAAGTTCAATGATGTGTTAAATGTTCCATTTTGAATATCTGTATATAATTTTATCATGCAAACGAGTTTTTATCTATAAACATGCAGTTAAGTAAACATAATTTTAATTTATTTAAATTCTAAAGAATGCATTGTTTTTAAAATATCTGAATTGTGTTATGCAAAATAAATTAATTTTTAAAGCTAAGACGCTCAATGATGTGTGAAATGTCTCCTTTAGAATATTTATATGTAGATTGTTATATGAGGCTAGTTCACATATAATTTTATCACGTAAATGAGTTTTAATCCATAATTAGGCATTTTAAGGATGATAATTTTGATTTATTTAAATAAAATAATACATTATTTTAAAAGTATTCAAGTTTTATTACAATAAAGAAATCAGTTTTTTAACCTTTAAGCATAATGATGCGAGAACTATCCCATTCGAATATGTATGAAAATTTGTATAAGGTTTCATAAAGTATTTGTTTACGTTGCATTTGAAATTCAACAATGTTACTCCTAAATAATTGCAAGCTAATTTTAACGTGGAGACATTTAAAAAAGTATTGCAATGATAGTATTAGTTAGAGCTCAAATAGAAACATTTAAAATCTTTTTGAAGTTAGAACATCCAGATAAATCAGGGTTAATGCACTGTAAGAAAAAGGTAAATTATCTTGATATAGCAAAAAAGTTTACGAAAATATAGTATAACATCGTCCGTTTTTCTCACGATTCCGAAAACCGTTCCTTAGTTTAGAGATTTAAAGAAGCATTTCTCAAACAAAAGTTTTTAATGTCGCTCTTGAATTTCGGAAACGTTACATAATAGTTTTAATGTGTATTTATCAATTTGCTCAACCTGTGTCAACACGAAGTATCGGCTTTCCGGATGTTAACAGTTCTTGAGTAAACATTTTCTGCTGAGTAACGGAACTTTTACATGCAAATGTAACAAAATAATGTCCATTTTGCGCTGTTAATTTATTATTTTTGTCTGTTGAACATAAAAATGTTTACTTGAGAATTGTTAGCATCCGAAAATTTTTTTTTACTTTAGAGATTGAAAGAAGCATTTCTGAAACAAAAGTTTCTTATGGTGCGCTTTAATTTAGGAAACGTTATGAAGTAGTTTTACAGTGTATTAATCAGTTTTCTCAATCTAGTGTCAACACGAAATATCAGCTTTCCGGATATTAATAATTCTTGAGTAAACGTGTTTAGCTGAGTAACAGAACTTTTACATGCAAATGTAACAAAATAATGTCCATTTTGCGCTGTTAATTTATTATTTTTGTCTGTTGAACATGAGAATGTTTATTTGAGAATTGTTAGCATCCGAAAATTGTTTTTTACTTTAGAGATTGAAAGAAGCATTTCTGAAACAAAAATTTCTTATGCTGCGCTTTAATTTAGGAAACGTTATGAAGTAGTTTTACAGTGTATTAATCAGTTTTCTCAATCTAGTGTCACCACGAAATATCAGCTTTCTGGATATTAATAATTCTTGAGTAAACGTGTTTAGCTGAGTAACAGAACTTTTACATGCAAATGTAACAAAATAATGTCCATTTTGCGCTGTTAATTTATTATTTTTGTCTGTTGAACATGAAAATGTTTACTTGAGAATTGTTAACATCCGAAAATTGTTTTTTACTTTAGAGATTGAAAGAAGCATTTCTGAAACAAAAGTTTCTTATGCTGCGCTTTAATTTAGGAAACGTTATGAAGTAGTTTTATAGTGTATTAATCAGTTTTATCAATCTAGTGTCAACACGAAATATCAGCTTTCCGGATATTAATAATTCTTGAGTAAACGTGTTTAGCTGAGTAACAGAACTTTTACATGCAAATGCAACAACATAATGTCCATTTTGCACTGTTAATTTATTATTTTTGTCTGTTGAACATGAAAATGTTTACTTGAGAATTGTTAGCATCCGAAAATTGTTTTTTACTTTAGAGATTGAAAGAAGCATTTCTGAAACAAAAGTTCCTTATGCTGCGCTTTAATTTAGGAAACGTTATGAAGTAGTTTTACAGTGTATTAATCAGTTTTCTCAATCTAGTGTCAACACACGAAATATCAGCTTTCCGGATATTAATAATTCTTGAGTAAACGTGTTTAGCTGAGTAACAGAACTTTTACATGCAAATGTAACAAAATAATGTCCATTTTGCGCTGTTAATTTATTATTTTTGTCTGTTGAACATGAAAATGTTTACTTGAGAATTGTTAGCATCCGAAAATTGTTTTTTACTTTAGAGATTGAAAGAAGCATTTCTGAAACAAAAGTTCCTTATGCTGTGCTTTAATTTAGGAAACGTTATGAAGTAGTTTTACAGTGTATTAATCAGTTTTCTCAATCTAGTGTCAACACGAAACATCAGCTTTCCGGATATTAATAATTTTTGAGTAAACGTGTCTAGCTGAGTAACAGAACTTTTACATGCAAATGTCACAAAATAATGTCCATTTTGCGCTGTTACTTTATTACGTTTGTCTGTTGAACATGAAAATGTTTTCTTGAGAACTGATAGCATCCGAAAACTGTTCTTTACTTTAGAGAATTAAAGAAGTATTTCTGAAACAAAAGTTTCTTTTGCTGCTGGGATATTCGGAAGCATTACGAAGTAGTTTTTACAGTGTACAAATTATTTTTTTCAACCTGGTGTCAAAATGAAATATCAGTTTTTCGAATGTTATCAATTCTCGAGTAAACATTTTTAACAGAGTAACAAATTTTTTACATGTAAAAGTAACAAAACAATATCAATATTGTGCTGTTAATTTATTATGTGTGTCTGTTGAACATATTTCTTGAGCATAAAAAAGTTTAATTGAGAATTGATAGTATTTGAAAAGCCGGTATTTCAGGTTGATACCTAGTTGAAAAAACTGATTAAAACCACTGTAAAAACCACTTGTAGCGTTTTCGAAAGTCACGAGCAGAAAAAGAGATTTTTGTTTCAGAAATGATTCTTTAAATTTCAAAAATCTATTAGTTTCTGAGGTTTCTGAAGATAAAGGAATGCTTTTCGGAATTATGGATAACTTGGAAGAAATTATATTATATTTTCGTAAACCGTCTTCCTAGAAAAATTAAAAAGATACATTTCTATTTTGTTACAGCGTGTGAAAATTGATAGAGTATATATTTTACTTGAGCTGAACAGTATACATAATTAAATCAGTAATAAATTTTCTTCTATAATATTTTTCCCCCATTATCTAGATGCTTTAATCATAAGTAATACAGAAGTTTTCCCCGAATTTGAAATAAATCAATAACTGTGACATTGAAAAAATCGGAATAAAAAAAAAATATTTTGAGTATATTTTCTGTGTGCAATATTGAAATATAAAGGTCATTTATTGAAATTGCCTTTGCATTATTCATTGTAATTTTTTTTTCATGCATTGTTATTAACTTTTTTTTGTAGGAAAAAAACCCCACTGTGATAACATCATAAAGTTTTTGTTTAAATTTCTTTTAAATTATCCAATATCATTTAAAAATATTACCTGATAATTCTGCTTTTAAATAGGTATCGCAGAGATATTCGAAAGAGTGCATTAACAAATATTAAAAAACCTATTGTCTATTAACAATAAGGAAACTTCCAATCCAATTACTAGATTTCAGTAAAATTGAATTTTTTTCTCTTTGAAAAGTTATTTAACGACTTAAATCAAAAAGAAATTCTGTCTTCAGCACCAGAAAGAAAAAAAAAAACCGAAAGAGTTAGTGTATATGTAAATACAAATATTATTATATGAAGGTGAAATAATGAAATAGACATTTTTTTTTTATTTACCATGCGTTGTTATTAACTTTTTTAGAGGAATAATATGTCTTAAATAATATAACTTCATGAAGTTTTTGTTTAAATTATTTTTTAAATTATCAAATGTCATTTGTAACTACTTGATACATTTGTCGCAAAGTCTTTATATTTTATACCTTTTTTATTTATCATGCATTATTGTTATTAATTTTTTTAGAGGAATAAAATCTCTCAAATAGCACAACTCCATATATATTTTTAAAAATTACTTCTGAAATTAGTCAGCGTCATTTGAAGACATTGCATGCTAATTTTGTCGCGAAAGCTTTTAAAGAAGTATTGCAAAGATTTTGGAAATAGTGCAATAATAACCATAAAAAACTCATTGTCTATTAAGAATATGCAAACTTCCAATCCAATCATTAGAATTCAATAAAAGTGAATTTTTCTCTTTGGAAAGCTATTTAACCATTTAAATTTAAAAGAAAATTCTCTCTCTTCCCTCTTAAAGGAAAAAAAAACACCGAAAGAGTTAGTGTGTGTGTTCTCTGTAATATAAAGGTCAAACAGTGAAATAGACATATTATCTACCCTATATATATAAAATCCTAATGAAACGAATTTGTGAAACGATTTTATGAAACGAATTTATGAAACGATTTTATGAAACGACTGATTATGTTTCAGGGCTATTTTTAATAAAATATTAAACGCTTTATGGTGAAATTAATACCAATTGTCCATAAAAATCCGCGGATGTCAAAACTGGTAATAGAATTTTGAAATTGGAATTAGTTTTCGAGATATTAATTTTTTTCTAATTTTAATGACATTTCTGTAATGATGGCAACTAATTACTTAGTTTTTTTGTGACAAAAAGGGAAAAAAATTGAAAAGGATCCCGATAGGGATTATTGATTTCTTTTTATTCGTCATTTTCAAATTGAAATTGAATTTATCTTTTATTTCAATCGATAATGAAGACAAGATTGTGATTAAATTATGTTTTTCAGGAAAATTTGAAAAAAAAAAAATCACATTTTTATCGTCAGGATTCAATCGTCTATCAGCATTTAATTTAATTTATAAACTGAAAATATTTTGATTAAATTCGTCCAAATGACGTCATTTATGTAAACGCAAAAGAAAGGGGATAAAAGGAATTAATGGTAATTATTATTAATTGATATCATTTTGTTATTTTTTTGTAAAATTTAATTAAACGAATTTATAAAATCACTAATTCGGATATTTGAAACGAATATATTAAATAATAATTTCCCAACTGAACGGAAGGAGAATAAAATATCCTGCTTGGTTTTCGATCCTGCTTGGTTTTTTCCGCCAATCTTTTTTAAAAAAGCGTCAAGACCCTATAATAGAAAAGCACCAAAAGTTCATTGAGTTTGTTTTCATAACTTTTGGTAACAAATCCTTTCCTTCTATATTAAAAAAAAGTAATCTGGAACTGAGCCAAAAACGATTTAGAAATGGACCAATCAAATTCTGCGTAGATATTCCGGGTTATTCTCATCGCTTTTTTACTAGGGACTTTTTTGAGGAGCTATTACTTTTTTTCTAGCCTTCCTACGTATTCGAAAATCATACTACCAGACGCAAAATATAACAAGCTTTCAGAAATTAAAAAAATTATCACGGTTGGATAATAAAAACTCAAAAAATCCTTAAAAATAGAGTAAAAAATCTTTTATTGAAAAAGTCTTTTTTATATTGTTGCCAATTTCTAAATAAGCGCAAAGGTTTATGTTTTATCTCAAATAAAAATTGTATTTGCGCGAGACTATTAAAAACAATAATGAAAGTTTAAAATAATAATTAAAATATCACGTGTTGAAAGCAGGAAATAAAGAAAATTACGTCATAAAAATTGTGTTTACACATGAATATTAAAAATAAAAAAGATGAATTAAATGAAAAAGTATTATAACCATTTAAATACAAAGCATTATAACCTGATTACAGAAGATAGTCGCAGTTCGTGATATCATCATCATCATCATATTTTTAAAACAGGATACATTACCAGGTTTTAAGAGGCTGTGAAATCCGAACGGGGGTTGGTGAGCGTAGCGAGCAGGGGGCAGAGCCCCCTAGTACATATATATTTTATTTATCATTCATTACTGTTATTAATTTTTTTAGAGGAATAAAATCTCTAAAATAACACAACTCCATATATTTTTTAAAAAATTACTTCTGAAATTAGTTCGTGTCATTTGCAAACTTTGCATGCTAATTTTGTCACGAAGGCTTTTTTAAAGTATTGCAATGATATTGGAAAGAGTGCAGTAACAAACATTTAAAAACCCATTGTCTATTGACAATACGCAAACTTAGAATCCAATCATTAAATTTCAGTAAAATTATTTTCACTGTTTGGAAAGTTATTTAACCATTTATATCAAAAAGAAATTCTCTCTCTTTCATTTTAAAGGAAAAAAATATGAAAAAATTAGCGTGTGAGTTGGCTTCATATAACTGTTAAATAGTGAATTAGACATTTATTTTTTTAATTATTATTTAATATGCATTATTATAAACTTTCTTTTTGAAGGATAAAATCTCTCAAATAGCACAACTCCATGAAATGTTTGTTTAAATTACTTCTGAAATCGGTCAATATTATTTGCGAACAGTGCAGGCTAATTTTGTTGCGAAGTCTTCTTATAAGAAGTATTGCAGTGATATTGGAAAGAGTGCAATTACATATATTTAAAAACCCATTGTCTATTTAGAATACTCAAACTACCAATCCAATTATTAGACTTCAGTAAATGTAATTTTTTCTCTTTGAAAGCTATTTAACCATTTAAATCAAAAAGAAATTATCTCTGCTCCAGCTTAAAGGAAAAAATAATCCGAAAGAATCATTGTGCCTATTGGCTGTGATATAAAGGTCAAATAGTGAAATAGGCATTTATTTATTTTATACATTTTTAACACTTTCCAACCTAGTTGAAGAGTGTTTATGACTTCGGTTTGTCTGGCCGGATGGCCGTCTGTCCGTACTCTAACTCCCGTAAATATGCTCGGATTGCTCTGAAATTTTTATATGTTATTGTAGTACTCTATAGCATGTTCCGTATTTCAACGGAAGTGTGTAGCACTTATAGGTTTTTTACAGGGACACTCAAAAGAATTTCGTTACATTGCGATCTATGGGAAAAAATCATTTGCGGTTTATTTTAATGATGTTACTCGATTTCAAACACATTGTAATTGATATATATCACTAAGGTGCATTACAAGAAGCTTAATATGGAATAGGGTGTGCATAGCACTTATAGTAACTTTACAGGAACAGTCAAAAGAATTCCGTTACATTACATCTATGGAGAAAAATCATCTGCGGTTTATTTAAATAATGTTTCATTATTTTAAACACATTGAAATTTATATATATCACTAAGGTACATTACAAGAGGCTTACTACAGAATATTGTGTGTATAGCAGTCATCGTTCATTTACAGGGAGACACAAAAGAATTCTCTACTGTCTGTTTACAATAATTCCTGGAAGTGCGTTTTAAGTTACTGAACGCGATTTTAAATTTAACTCACTTTTTGTTTATTACGTGGTGTGTATAAATTGTGTAGATCCTATACAGGGAAGCACAAAAGTTCGCGAACACCTTTCCGTTTATTGACAGAAACTCCAGAAGGAGAATTTTAAACTGTGCTACGCGTTTCTTAACTGAACTAAAATTTAGCATCCTATGTAGTATATATACAAATCTATAGATCCTATACAGGGCTGAATAAAAGTATTTGGATATTTTTCCGAATATTGTATACGTTGAAAATTCCTTAAATTATGTTTTTAAATATGTTATGCGTTTTCCAAATTGTTTACTTAGATGTTATCTTTCAGCTTATTAAACGGTATGATTTGTAAAATTATTTTGGAAGCGTTGGAAAGTGTTACATAATCTATGCTTGACGCATGATTTTTCGTTCTTGTTTAAAGTATTGCACTGATATTGGAAAGAATACAATAACAAACATTTGAAAATCCATTGTCTGTTACCAATACGTAAACTTTCAATTAAACCATTAGAATTGAATAACATTTGCATTTTATCTTTGGAAAGCTATTTAACCATTTAAATCAAAAATAAATTCTCTCTCTTGCATCTCAAAGAAATAAGAATCTAAAAGAGTTAATGTGTATATATATATTGGCTGTGATATAAAGGTTAAACAGTGAAATATACATTTATTATTATTATTATTATTATTATTATTATTTTATCATGCGCTGTTATGAACTTTTTTTAGAGGAATAAAATATCTCAAATAATACAACTTCATGAGGTTTTTCTTTAAATTACTTTTAAATTATTCAATATCATTTGCAAACATTGCATGCTTTGTCGCGAAGGCTTTTAAGAAGTATTGCAATGATATTGGAAAAAGTGCAATAACAAAAATTTGGAAAAAAACCCATTGTGTATTAAGAATACGCAAACTTCCAATCTAATCATTAAAATTCCGTAAAAGTAATTTTTTTTTTAATTTTTAAAATCTATTTAACCATTTAAATCGAGACTAAATTCTTCCCTCCCACCCTATCAAAGAAAAAAAATATCCGAAATAGTTAGTGTGTATGTTGGCTGCGATATAAAGGTTAGAGCCTACATCAGTCATGCGAAAAAACGCGCAAGCTAATGTTAAGTCTATGGGAAGGTTCTCGGCAGATTTTGCGCTTGCATTTTAATATTTTTAAATGACATTTTTTTGCATAGGATAGCTGAGGTTGATCTCTAACGTTGTTAGTTCTTACTTTTTCGATTTTGGTTCCAGTTTTTTTATATAACGGTACTTTCACTTTCGGAACCGGTTCCAACCGATTCCAAAATTAAAAATGTCCGCTTATAAAAAAATTGTAACCAAAATCGAAAAAGTAAAAACTAACAACGTTAGAGATTGACCTCAGCTATCCCAAGCAAAAAAAATCATTTAAAAATATTAAAATGTGAGCGAGAAATCTGCCAAGAACCTTCCCATAGACTTAACATGCATTATTGTTATTAACTTTTTTAGGGGAATAAAATCTCGCAAATAACACAACTCCAGAAAAAAAAAATTAATTAATTTTTAAATTATCCAATATTATTTGAAAAAATTAAAAAATAATTTTGTCGCGAATGTTTTTTTAAAGTATTGTAATGATATTGGAAAGAGTGCAATAACAAATATTTAGAAAACCATTGCCTATTAACAATACGCAAACTTAGAATCCAATAATTTTCTAATGATTGGGGATTCAGGAAAATTATTTTTTTTCTTTGGAAAGCCATTTAAATCAAAAAGAAATTATCTCTCTCTCATATAAAAAAAAACATAATTCAAAAGAATCAGCGTGTATGTTGGCGGTGATACAAAGATTAACAGTGAAATAGACATATATTTTATGTATTTTTTTATTTATCATTAATAGCATTATTGTTATTAAAGTTTTTTAGGGAAGTAAAAACTCTCAAATAACAGAACTCCATAAAGGTTTTATTTAAATTACTTCTGAAATTAGTCAATGTCATTTGCAAACACTACATGCTAATTTTGTCGCGAAGGCTTTTTAAGAAGTATTGCAAAGATTTTGGAAAGAGTTCAGTAACAAACATAAAAAAAACTTATTGTCTATTGAAAATACACAAACTTAGAATCCAATCATTGAAATTCAGTAAAATTAATTTTTTTTCTCTTTGGAAAGCTATTTAACCCTTTAAATAAATAAATAAAAAAGTATCTCTCCTCAAAGAGAAACAAACAAACAAACAAAAGAGTTGATGTGTATGTCGGCTGTGATATAAAGGTTAAGTAGTGAAATAAATATTTATTTCATATTTATTTTTTATCATGCAATATTGTTATTAACTTTTTTTAGAGGAATAAAATATCTCAAATAACACAACTCCATAAAGTTTTGCTTAAATTGCTTCTGAAATTAGTCAACGTCATTTGCAAACATTACATGCTAATTTTGTCGCGAAGGCTTTTTAAGAAGTATTGCAAAGATTTTGGAAAGAGTTCAGTAACAAACATAAAAAAACCCATTGTCTATTGAAAATACACAAACTTAGAATCCAATCATTGAAATTGAGTAAAATAATTTTTTTTTTCTTTGGAAAGCTATTTAACCATTTAAATAAATTAAAAAAAGCCTCTCACCGTTCTCAAAAAGAAAAAAGAAACAAACAAACAAAAAGAGTTGGTGTGTATGTTGACTGTGATATAAAGGTTAAGTAGTGAAATAAATATTTATTTCATACATATTTTTAACACTTTCCAACCTAGTTGAAAAGTGTTTATGACTTCGGTTTGTCTGGCCGTCTGGCCGTCTGGCCGTCTGGCCGTCTGGCCGTCTGGCCGTCTGGCCGTCTGCCGTCTGCCGTCTGCCGTCTGTCCGTGCTCTAACTCCCGTAAATATGCTCGGATTGCCCTGCAATTTTTATATGTTATAATCATTATCTATAGCATGTTCCCTATTTCAACGGAAGTATGTAGCACTTATAGTTTTTTTACAGGGACACTCAAAAGAATTCCGTTACATTGCGGTCTATGGGGAAAAATCATTTGCGGTTTATTTAAATAATGTTTCACTATTTTAAACGCATTGAAATTTATATATATCACTAAGGTGCATTAGAAGAAGCTTAATATGGAATAGGGTGTGCATAGCACTTATACTTACTTTACAGGGACAGTCAAAAGAATTCCGTTACATTACGTCTATGGAGAAAAATCGTCTGCGCTTTATTTAAACAATGTTTCCCTATTTTAAACGCATTGAAATTTATATAAGGTTCATTACAAGAGACTTACTACAGAATATTGTGTGTATAGCAGTCATCGTTCATTTACAGGGACACACAAAAGAATTCTCTACTGTATGTTAACAATAATTCCTGGAAGTGCGTTTTAAGTTACTAAACGCGATTTTAATTTTAAATCGCTTTTTGTGTATTACGTGGTGTGTATAAATTCTGTAGATCCTATACAGGGAAGCACAAAAGTTCGGGAAAACATTTCCGTATTATTTAACTCCAGACGGAGAATTTTAAACTGTGCTACGTGTTTCCTAACTGAACTAAAATTTAGCATCCTATGTAGTATATATACAAATCTATAGATCCTATACAGGGCTGAATAAAAGTATTTGGATTACTTAGATGTTATCTTTTAGCTTATTGAAGAGTATGATTCGTAAAATTATTTTGGAAGCGTTGGAAAGTGTTACATAATCTATGCTTGACGCATGATTTTTCGTTCTTGTTTATTATGCATTATTGTTATTAACTGTTTTTAGAGGAATAAAATCTCTCAAATAACACAACTCCATAAACGTTTTGTTTAAATTACTTCTGAAATTAGTCAATGCCATTTGCAAACATTACATGCTAATTTTGTCGCGAAGGCTTTTTTAAGAAGTATTGCAAAGATTTTGGAAACAAACGTTAAAAAACCCATTTTCTATTGACAATACGCAAACTTAGAGTCCAATCATTGAAATTCAGTAAAATTAATTTTTTCTCTTTGGAAAGCTATTTAACCCTTTAAATAAATAAATAAAAAAGTCTCCCCCTCATCTGAAAGAGAAAAAAAGGTTAAGTAGCGAAATAAATATTTATTTCGCTTTTATCATGCATTATTGTTATTAACTTTTTTTAGAGGAATAAAATTTCTCAAATAACAAATAAAGTTTTTGCTTAAATTACTTCTGAAATTAGTCAATGCGATTTGCAAACATTACATGCTAATTTTGTCGCTAAGGCTTTTTAAGAAGTATTGCAAAGATTTTGGAAAGAGTGAAATAACAAACATTTAAAAAACTCTTTGAAATTAGAACACTCTGGCAGTTCAAGTTATCGACATGTATTTTTCGGCGAACAAAAGGTAAAATTTGATGTCTGCAGGCAATAATCGCTTATTGCAAACAAAAAGAAGTGAAAAAAAAAAAAGTTCTTTAAATGCCGTTGTTGAACCATTTTATATCCCTTTTTTATGCGTTTCATTTCGGAATTCTCAAAATTAACCGAGCGTGGAGTCATTATTTTTGTTTATTGACAGGTGAATGTCAGTTTTAAATGTAGTGCAAAATGACATGAATGAAAAACGTTATTTTGTCAGAATATTTAATGTTCCCCAATTTCTTCATGACCGCGGATGTTCAAAGCGTTGCAGACATTTTGTGAAATAAGTATGTCTGCATAAAAAATAATTATAGTAAAAATCTATATATATAAAAGCCGTTCTTGGTATGTATGTTCCTTATACAAATCTACAGTTTTTGTCCGATTGGAACGAAACTCGATGTACATATACTTTAGAACACGAGTAAAATTACTGTCAACTTTAAAAATTTCTCAGACCATTCTTTACCACTTTTTTCAAACATTTCCCATAGTTTATCATTACAGAAATCTATTTTTTTCCTCAATTTCTAATTCAATTTCTTTCCCGTTGCCATTCAAAGGAACTGCGTATGGACAATATTTTTATAAACCAATTTCAGATTAACTCGCTATAATTTGAAATCTGAAAGTGACGTCAATTTTGTCAGTTGTGATTTTTTTCGCATATTACAAAGATTACTATAAGTGCTTTAAACGACATAGTACATATATTTAAAAGTGTTTGGAGAAAAATAAATAACTTACCTCCTAATTTTACAAAGGCAAATTGTTTCCACTGGTTTGTTAATATTAAAGTAAATTTTCTAAGAAATAAAAACATTTTTTGCGCATTCAAACTTCATGATTCAATTTATTCAACATAATCAAAAATCGTCTGTCAATTATTAACATTTAGCAATCATTATATCGTAACTTTTTTCAGCTTGAGCCTCAACCAAGGAAGCATATTTAAATTTCTTGGATGTAGGTGGACAGTGGATGTCCTAAATTGAATTTAAAGAAAACAATACGGTATTTTCCAATATTTTTTCTTCGAAAATGGGTGTTAAAACAAATGGGATTAAAAGTAAAATGGTTTATCCGGAAAAAAAATTTTGGTACTTCTCTATTATCCCATCGACCACTTTTCATAACAAAAAACTATCGCCAAACTGTAAGATTAAACGCCAAAAATGCAGTCCCATTTACTTGATGTCAGAAGCATTATACGTATTCGTTATGTCATCAAGTGGTTTTTAATGCGACATTTGCGTGTATTTTTCATTATGTTTTACTGATTTATTAGTTATTTCATTAATTAAAATAACAATTGTGTCCTTAAATTCTTATATTTATTTATTTATTCATTTTGATATTCCAATGGCAACGTTCTACCGTTTATTTGGCGTTACAGTTTGGCGATAATTTTTCGTTATGAAAAGTGGTCGACGGGATAATAGAGAAGTACCAAAATTTTAAATGCATTTTTTTAAATATAAAACATTTATTTTAATAATAAAAAAAAAATTATTTTTTAAACGTTCAACAACGTGGCGACATTTTTATTTCACCAGCTTCGAAATTATTATCCAATTCTTAATAGAACACTAAATTAAAAAAAAAATAATGTTTTGCATGAAAAATCACATAATTTCAAAACGCAATTTTAGCAAATTCTGTTCAAATTACATTGTAAATATAATTTCGGAGTTAAATTTGGTATTTAAGAATATTGTTTAAAATTTTTCTATGAGTACAGTAGTATTGGATTTCTTTAATCGCTTTCATGTTTTAAATACAAACGAGCATGTGACGTCACGCACTCAAGTAAAGTCGTTTTTCTCAATTAACTGTAGGCGAAAAGTAACAATTTTTGCGGAGTTAGTAATTCATAATTTATTATTTCCTACACATAATATAATGTATTTTAACTATTTGAAAATTACGAGAAACTTGGCGAAACTTCAAGCAATTTAGCTCAACGTTTTCTCTACGTTAAGTTGACAAACGTGCACATTATCTATACATATAAATGCATATTTGTACATGATTCATGAAGTGAAAGAATTTGTTTTAACAAGACACGTATAGGTTCAGAGGAAAATCTACCCCGGTGAAAGTGTCGTCTTATTTTAAATCATGTGCCGGTTTTCATTCACAAAATATTAGTATTGTATAGCAATTACACAAAGTAGCGTAATTTCCACAGAATGTATTGGTCGCCAAAGTATAAGTTTAACATCCTTTTACCGTACAATTTTTCAGAATATTAAATTACTTTAAAATCCATAAGACATCAGTAAATTGAGATACGTTTTTCAAACGAATAACATTGAGAGTACATTTATTTTATTCGACCGCATAAAAATTGAATGTGCTATGTTTAGAAATAAATGTCTTTACTTTATAAAGATCAAACAAGTTAATCTTTCGTAATTGGATTGGACACAAATTAAAAAATATACATGCTTTAAAATTACTTTAAAATACATAAAAAATCAGTAAATTGAGATAAACTTTTCAAACTACAATTGAAAGTGCATTTTTTTCGAATTGATAGTTTAAAAAATGAAATTATGCCATATTTAGTAGTTACAAATATGCAGTTCAAGCAAAATTTAATGGTTAGGTCGGTGCTACCATCCATAAGATGGCGACATTACTCACGGATATGTTTTGTTTTATAATATAGATAGATGCCATATGAAAGCGAATTTCGCAAAATATTACGACATTTGGTAATTTTTTTTTCAATGTCAGGATAATCGTATATTTTTATATTGTATGCGCAAAGAAAAAGCGCATTCTCATTTATAAAGTTGAGAAATTTTACTATGGTTGAGTTAAAGTAACACTTTTTTTTCCTAATTGTCTTTTTTATCGATTTATGCTTGAGTATGCACAAATCATTTTGTCGTCATTGTTATTGTCGTATTATTGTATTTTAATTTATGTTAAATCGGGCAAAGCCGGGTGGTTCTGCTAGTAATTAATAAAATTCGTTAAAAATATTATTGTTTTTTGGCAAAAATTGTGACTGATTTGGTAAAAAATCTGTTATCACAAGATTTGATAACTAATTAGTCCTTACATGCACGAGAACTTTTGAATGGATGAGACATATATTTTGCTCCTTAAATAGCTTTAACCAGTTTAACCCCTTCACAACGAGCGTCGCGTGCATATGACACAAAAAATGCTCAGAATCTTTTTTTTTAATTGCTACCAATAATTTTAAATAGAAAATCTATGTTATGCAATTACAATGGAACATGCAGACAGAAGATCGAGATAGCTAGTTGCTTGGCGAATATTTGAAGTTCGATTAGACAAAAATTTTTATTTCAAAATTTCCGGTGACAAGAGTTAAAAAATCTGTAAAAATCGTTCGTCGCGAAGGGGTTAGAATCAATTTTTAAGAACAAGTGATGTCGAGTTTTGAAAATATTTACATTTATTACAAAGCGTACATGTGTAAAAATCATTATTAAGAGTTATTAAATTGTTTTTGGTGATAATTTAATCCTCTTGCCCCGAATGACAACATTTATACCACTTCTATAAAAAAAAAATTTAACATCTATGCAAATTTAACATACAATGCATATTTTGACATTATATGCAAAAGAAATTTACCATGAACTTTATCTTTTGAAAATAGTGGTACGAATAGAATATAAAAATAGTCGCCAGTGGCAGGCCTGCATTTATAATTCGGGGCGAAAGGGTTAAACTTTAGACACCTTACTACAAAGTAGGACGTACAAAATAAATAAATAAATAAATCATGTTATTGTTTAGGTGGAAGAGCATAAATTCTTTGAGAAATTTTTCTCTTGTGCAGAACAAATGTATTTTTTTCAAAGATCAATTTTCGAACCGAATATTTGAAAAGGAATTGGCCCTACCATCTATTTCGGTATTTCACAAGCATTATTGAACTTCATATAAGGTATATGTGATACATGAATAAAAATAAACTATGCCCAGTTAACCGGGAGGTTAAACACAACCTTGTATGAAGTTTTTATGCACTAGAGCGTTAGAAATGTTTCTGACCAATATATAGCAAACCAATATGTATTGAAAATTCTGCCTGCCATTTTATGTATTGAAAATTCTGCCTGCCATTTTATGTATTGAATTTACACTGAACATATTCCGAGTGTGATACTAATACAGTGAAAACAACGACGTTACATTGGCAATATTTACAAAGTCATACCTATACAGAGGTGCCAAGCTCTCATTAATATTACGTAAAATGTGGGTTAATTTAACCCAGGTTTAACACGTTTCGCACCAGAAATTTTTTAAAGAAATGTTATTAAATCTAGACCACGTAGAAACCTGAAATTAAATGAATAAAGGTTCATCCAATAATTTTTCTGGTTTAAAGCGCTGTTAAACTGCGCCAGATTAAACCAAATATCACGGAAGATTAGTGGGAACTTGGCACCTCTGTCTATATTGTGTAAATATTGGGATTTTATCAAACATATCTTCAGTTTGATTCAAACAATTCGTTAATATTGCGATGTCATTTTAGATATTTGTAATTTTGTTATCAATTCAACAGTATTTGGCAATTGCTGAAGCAATATTGTGTAATTTTATTTATTGAATTCACATTGAACATAATGAGAATGCAAACTCATATTGAAAATATATCGACATTGCGCTGCAGATATTTACAGTGTCGTACAATATTGTGATGTTACTGATCATTTATTCAATTGATGTAAGGAGGTCAGTTGATAGTGCCTAACGTACTGTAGCTAAAAGCCTCTGCAGATCGTTATCATGGTACGCTTATATGTTCAAAAGTGTTTCAATATCATTGATATCTTATCAAGAAAGCTTACACTTCTAACTTGTTCCTTTTAGTTTTATGATTGAATTACGTTTCTTGTGTATAAAATAAAGTATCTGAAAAACTATGTCAGTATTTCAAATCATTACATGTCAAATTCTATAAGCCAATGAACAAATGTAGTTTTTTAGGTGCGTCCGTAATTATATAAATATGTAGCACCTATAGTCGTCGTCTGATCCGTCCGTCTGTCCATCTATCCACAGGTAGCAGCGCAAAAACTACCCAACCGAATCGTTTGACATTTAATATGTATAATCGTTGCAGAATTTTGTCGATACATAAAAATGTTATGAAAATCGAATTAAAACTTTAAAAGATATTAATAAAAGTTTTCTTCATTCTATTAAATCCTATCAAACGTAATTAATTCTATGATATCCCACGATAGGTAATGATTCTAGGTTGCCATGGTGATTACGTCCTATTTAAGATGGAATCATATTATTTCCGTATTACCGAATTTAAAAACCGAATTTGTATACTAAAATTGTTTAATTATAACAATCATGTAATTAGTGGCGTAGCCAGGGAAGGAGTCCAAATGCTCTGGATACCAATAATATTGTAAAGTTTTCTTCGCAATGAATATTGCAGACATGTCTCTGATTAGGTAAAGCAAAGAAAACTTAAAAAAATTAGTGGTAACCAGAGCATCTGGACCCCTACTATGGTTACGCTACTGCATATAACCTACCGACAGTGTTTTGGATAGATGTTTACGGAGAAATAGATATTAAATGTAAAAAAGAGTCTAAATATGAATTTCAAGTTCTGAAATTTTCAAAACTAGGTTTAAATTTCTGATTGGAATTTTCAGTAAATATCAACAAAAAGTAAAATGTTTCCAACTTAAAATGTACTTATTTTATAACGGGAAATTAATCATATCATTATAACAGACGATATAATTCATTTCACTGAAATAATAATACTGATATTTTTTACATTGTCTTCTATTATATATTTGCATATAGTATAATTTAAATGTAACAAAATTGCAATTAATTGCTTGTAAAAGTGTATTGAAACTTGATTTCATAAAATAAAATTAATATCTATAATATGAAAATCTGCTCATAAAATAAATTTTGTATTCATGCATTTTTGAATAAGAGTGCAACAGCTATTGAACCAAGATCTGAATATTTATAAAACAAATTATAGTACGAACACACCTCATTTGTCTCGTTTCACAATTTCCAACTTATTTAAATTTCGATATGTTCTTGTTCAGATCAGTTTAGAAAACGTAGAATTTTCTTCTACTGGCAAAGCTACTTGAAAATCCGATTAATTTGCTGAGATAATAAGTCTAAGCCGTGATGAATACCTTTATAAGGACTTGAATATCTACAAAGAAGCAGCTAAGTTAAAACAATAAAATAAGTGATCATTTTTTTTTCTAAAGTATTGATATTAGGCTAGTTCCATGCGTGAATGTAGTGTAAGTCACATAGCCGCAAAGGTTTATTGTTCTCGGCCACCGGTATATATATTTTTTAATTCTTCACTGTATTTAATTGTAGATATATGGGATTGAATAAGTGAAATTTTTCTTTACTATAATACTGGTAGTAAAACACCGCAGCCATTTACATCTCTGTGACTGGCACTACATCCACGCTTGGAATTAGCCATGACACCTGTTCAATTTTAAGAGATACAATCAAAGTAAATTTTTAGCACTTTCCAACCTAGTTGAAAAGTGCTTATGACTTCGGTTTGTCTGGCCGTCTGGCCGTCTGGCCGTCTGGCCGTCTGCCGTCTGGCCGTCTGGCCGTCTGCCGTCTGCCGTCTGCCGTCTGTCCGTGCTCTAACTCCCGTAAATATGCTCGGATTGCTCTGCAATTTTTATATGTTATTATCGTTGTCTATAGCATGTTCCCTATTTCAACGGAAGTGTGTAGCACTTATAGTTTTTTTACAGGGACACTCAAAAGAATTCCGTTACATTGCGGTCTATGGGGAAAAATCATTTGCTGTTTATTTAAATAATGTTTCACTATTTTAAACGCATTGAAATTTATATATATCACTAAGGTGCATTAGAAGAAGCTTAATATGGAACAGGGTGTGCATAGCACTTATAGTTACTTTACAGGGACAGTAAAAATAATTCCGTTACATTACGTCTATGGAGAAAAATCGTCTGCGGTTTATTTAAATAATGTTTCACTATTTTAAACGCATTGAAATTTATATAGATCACTAAGGTGCATTACAAGAGACTTACTACGGAATATTGTGTGTATAGCAGTCATCGTTCATTTACAGGGACACGCAAAAGAATTATCTACTGTCTGTTAACAATAATTCCTGGAAGTGCGTTTTAAGTTACTGAACGCGATTTTAATGTTAACTTGCTTTTTGTCTATTACGTGGTGTGTATAAATTCTGTAGATCCTATACAGGGCAGCACAAAAGTTCGCGAACACATTTCTGTTTATTGACAAACTCCAGACGGAGAATTTTAAAATGTGCTACACGTTTCCTAACTGAACTAAAATTTAGCATCCTATGTAGTATATATACAATTCTATATATCCTATACAGGGCTGAATAAAAGTATTCGGATATTTTTCCGAATATTGTATATGTTGGAAATTCCTGAAATTATGTTTTTAAATATGTTATGCGTTTTCCAAATTGTTTACTTAGAAGTTATCTTTTAGCTTATTAAACGGTATGATTTGTAAAATTATTTTGGAAGCGTTGGAAAGTGCTACATAATCTATGCTTGACGCATGATTTTTCGTTCTTGTTAAGACAGCACACGATTTTAACAAAAGAGATAGACTATTCTATTCTAGGTCATTTTATTCTGCAAGTATTTCATTTGTCCTGTTCGTTTCATCACAAATTAATATTTTAGAAGCTTTAATTGTTCCAACAGTTACTTAGTTGAATTCAGAAGCATCAACGATGTTATTGTTAAAATGAGCAATACGCGTTACGTTTAAAACACACGATATTCTGATCATCTTGAAAATCTCTTCTATGATCATATGCTAATATATTTTCAATATAAAGCAATTAAAAAAATTATTGGGATAGCTAAATGTGCTAAAAATCGATAAGGAAATATGAATACAGGCGGCGTTTTTATGCCTTATCTTAACGTATTTGAAAGTACTATAATCCGCTTCTTTTACAGGAAAAAAAATTAAATCCGATTACTCTGAGCTGATAATTTAAGCACTTATGAATGCTTTGTTCTAGTGATTGGAATACCGACATCAAAGCGAGAAATCTAAAAATGAAAAAATCGAGATTGGTCATAAGTATTTTCACAAAAAGATTGATATTCCATCTTCTAAAATCTTAGATTTAGAGTATAATTTTGTGTTACAAACGACATAAGTCCTTATCATGCTGTCACCCTCGAAACACAGCGTGATTTTTGGGAATGAGAATTTTTATGTTGATCATTTGATTCTGCTAGAGTGTCATTTCTACTAAAATGTATTTAGGGGAATCAGTTAGGGCAAGAATTAAGAATAAACGGATGATTACGTTTATTGAGTTTTAAAAAAAACTCTTTCAGAAGTTTTTTCAAATACTATTTGTTGAACAGACAAAATTATAAAGGTATTGGAAATTTATAATAGTATTGGAAATTTATAATAGTATTGGAAATTTGTGTTTGTATTAATTATTTTTTACAGATTTTTAGGTTGTAACAGTTTGAAATATTGGTAACCTTTAGATCACGCTATTTCATTCCCATGAACCAAAATTCAGTAATAAAAATAAGAGGGCCAAGTATAAATATATTAACAATTTACTATGGCATATTATCAAAGGGGGTCTAGATATATTTGTTCATGTAGAGTATCAAGTAACTTCCTCACAATGGCAGAATCACGAGAAGGATGAACCCCTCACGCCACCAAGTTGCTTAAACTTTTTCATTATTAATTGCCTCCGAGGAAAATGTCATCCTGTTTATGCAATCCATGCGTTAATGACATGTAGTTAAACCATATTTCAAGACAAACAGTGAGAGTTACAATTTCACTCGGCAAGGAAAAAAAAAAGTCAGGCTAGTTTTGCATACAGAGATGCTTCTCTGAAGACAGAGAAATATTTCTTATCTTTAGGATGGATGGGTACAGTTTTATAACACGAAGTGAATACAGGGTGCTAGTTTTAGAATGTCTAATTCTATAAGCCAATGAACACATGTAGTTTTTTAGGTACGTTCGTAATTATATAGATACGTAGCACCTATAGTCGTCATCTGATCCGTTCGTCTGTCCATCTATTAGCAGGTAACAGCGCAAAAATTACCCAACCGAATGGTATGAAATTTAATATATATAATTGTTTCAGAATTTTGTCGAGCCATATCAAATGTTATGAAAATCGAATCAAAACTTTAAAAGATGTTTATAAAAGTTTTCTACATTCTATTAAATCCTATCATATGTAATAAATTCAATGATGTTCCATGATAGGTAATGATTCTAGGTTGCCATGATGATTAAGTCCTATTTAAGATGGAGTCATATTATTTGGGTATTACTGAATTAAAAACCGAATTTGTATACTAAAATTGTTTATTTTAAAAACACAAATTGCACAAATTGTGCTTATTAGTTGCTAAAATCAGTGTAAAAATTGTTTTAAACTCATAAAAGAGCTAAAATCCTACATGTTTCGGCTTTAAACTTAAAGCCATCATCGGGGAAGAGGAACAACACAAACGACTACTGATCTTTTAATTTTCGACACGAGAAAATTGAAATCAACAGTATGGAAAAATTTAAATAAAATAAGCGGGCGCTCTCTGTTGCCAAAGAGCGAAAAACAAAACAATGAATTAACAAGGGGTTAAAAATGTATCCTATAAACAAGGTATGTTGAAAGAAAAGTTATCATTACAAATACAATCTTTTCTAATTTTAATTTCCAATGATTCCCTAATGGCGGCTTTAAATGGGTTATTGAACCTATGGATAATTCTTGCTTTATCGAAATTAATTACAGTATCGTTATTTTTTGCGTAAAACCGGGAGAGTGCAGTGGATAACTTTCCAAATTTTATGTCGTTTTTATGCTCTTTTAACCTTTCCAAAAACTTTCTTTTAGTCATACCAATGTAAAAAATTATACTATTATTATTTAAGCTAATGGGGATTTCATAAACACCTGCGAATTGATCAGGGGGGGATAGGATCTAATTTACATGAAACTAAGTCAACCAATTTTCTGGGAGGGACAGCAATAAGATGGATATTGTATTTACGGAGGGCCCTTTTAATCCTTTCAAATATAATAGGTATATATTGGAATTTACGATAGTTTGGTTTATTATTACTAGGGACAGGATGCTGAATTAAATGGCCATTGAATTGTTCAATAATTTTCTGTACGTGATGAGCGGGGAAACCATGGTCAATGGCGATATCTCTGATAAAATTAAGTTCATCTTGGATGAATTCACTTGAACAAACCAGAAAAGCACGATTGATGAATGAATTGAAGGCAGCAATCTTATAAGTGAAAGTTGTAGAGGCATTAAATGGATTATTGTGTTACTTCTCATCGGTTTACGATAGACTTTACGTTTTAGGTTGTTGTCATCTTTAATTAATTGAATATCCAGGAACGGCAGTGATGAATTTTCTTCTATTTCCAACGTAAACTTAATATTTTCATCTATTTCGTTTATTTTTGAGAGGAAAGATAGGAGTTCTTGCTTTCCATGATTCCATGTGATAAAGATATCGTCCACGTATCTTAGCCAAACTTCTGGTGTTAAATTCAAACTTTTAAAAATAAATTCCTCCATCGGTCTAAGTTTAAATTCAGCCAACAGACCGGAAATAGGAGATCCCATAGGTGCTCCTTTATTTTGTCTGTAAAATTTCTTATTAAACATGAAAACGTTGTTATTAATGATAAGGTTAAGTCCTGACTTTAGAGATGTTTTTACGCTATCACTTAAATTATTTTGTTTATCAATTTCCAAATTAATATTTTGTATAACTTCATTTGTATCAATAGATGGGTAAAGAGACACAATATCTAAACTAGCTAGAATAGTTCCTTTAGAAATCTGAATATTTTCTATTTTATGGATAAAATCTTCTGTTGACTGTACAGTTTTGCTTGAACTTGGTAAAATTAATTTTAGGAATATAACGAAAGCTTTTTCAATAAAATATGTTGGGCCAGAACACCTAGAAACAATAGGTCTCATAGGGAGATTTGGTTTATGGTCTTTGAGTCTACCAATCAAACAGGGGCGTAGCTACCGTGGAGCAGTTGGAGCAAACTGCTCCAGGCGCACGAATCATAAGGGCGCAAAATTTAAAAGACCGAAACGAAATAAAATTTTGTAAAAATACTTGTAATTAAAAGAAAAATTAGGATTAAAAAGTTATTATGGAAGGATCATACTTGTCATGATCGCATATTCCTATGATATTGATTTCTTGATTTAGCTTTTGGATCTCAACTTCCGCGATTTGAAACGCACACTTTTATACTCGTTTAAAAGAAATTACTTCTATTCGTGAAGTTTTAATTCACACCACCATATTGCTATACCTTAAGTAACTTCTCCATCATTATTTCAGTACGCCTGATTTTATTTTAAATTTTACCGTTGGAAATAACGACAGCAGAACGAAGTTTTTAAAACTTACTTAAACGCTTAGATACATTTGATGACTATAACTCTCGCCATACACTTACTTTTCCCAAATGCAAGATGAAAATTCTCAGTCATTCGAGTTGACACTAGAATCTTCACATGGATCAATTAGATTAAGGGTCTGCAACCTGCGGCCAGTGGACTACCAAATTACCACTATTCTATGGGGGAACATGTGCATCCCACGGACCGATAGCAGGACTGCCAGTTGCAGAAATTTCTAATAAAAGAGGAATTTGTAGAGCAGAATGTCACAACACCGATTAAGTTCTTTGGTCACTATATTAATTAAAAAAACAAACAAAAAAAACCGCAGTAGCGTCTTAATTTGATCTGGAGGAATTTATTCTCTTACGAACAAAAAATCAAAAAAAAAAAAAGTTTTCAAGGTTTTTTTTTTTACCGTGTGAAAATTTAACATGCATTTGTCAATACAGTTTATAAAATACGTAGACAGGGTAGAATTGTGGCATATGCCACATGGTCCCTGTCCCAAGAAGATTTTTAATTTAAAGATAAGGCAAATTTTAAACGAAGAATTCATAAGCATTTTTTATCATAAAGAGAGAAAAGGTTTTTCTTAGAAAAAAGATTATCGTCACATGATTACACGAAACTGAAATGTTCAGCTTCTCAAATGCATGAAACTTCATGATATTACTTAGAATTTAATCTAAATTTTGACCCTTTTTACCGAAATAGAAAGAATGGCTATGTTAAATTGGCTAAGTTCATTAAAAAAAGTTTATTTTTGGGATTAATATTGCATGATAAAATGAAATGCTTAATAGTGAAAAAGTGATTTTCTCAGAAATATTGCTTTTTAGTATTAACTAGTTGACGCTCCCAACGTTTCCCGTACCCGTGATAATAACCTTAAATATACTTAAAATCAGTGTTGAAAGATTTTATATTTTTAGACGAAAATCTTTCCAAACGAATGTTGGGAAACCCGTTGTCTTCGGCAGAGTACACCCTCGAATTTATGATTTCACATTTTTAAACAAAAATCTCTTCAAACAAACCTAGATCGGAGACCCCACTGTCTTCCGCAGTGTACACCAGGCAACTGCGCACGCTCTTGTCTGTTTTTGCATACGAACCTCGAATTTGTATGATTTTATATTTATTAAACGAAAATGTTTCCAAACTAAAGTTGCCCCATTATAGCGATTGCTGGTTTAATTTCTGACTTTTAGCTATATCACACTTTGAATTCTCACCAAAAAGTCCTGAGAAAATCTAAATAATATAAAATGCGCACTAGCCACCCCCTCCCCCCCCCAACTTAAACACACTCTTTTAAAATGCAAAAGAATATCTTCCAGTGTATTGACAACCTGTGGTCAAAATGTGGAGGTTTTCCCGGACATGTGCAAAAACGAAAACTCCTCGGAAAATGTTCAAAAGCACAATTCTCTTAAAACGGAAAACGCTATATTCAAAAGTATCGATAAAAAACAGATGTTTGTGAAATCTGTGAAACGACTTCAAGAATTTTTTTTTTTTGAAATAGTAAATTTTAATACTTTTTGAAACCAAAAATATTGTTAGAACCGGATAAATACCGAGAATAAGTGGGTATCTTCTTCGTCCGAAAGAAGGAGATAACATTTTAAAATTGAAATAAAAACAGAAAAGATGAAAACAAATACGCATCGACCCCGATTTTTCCCCTTCAAATAGTAAATATTATTATTTTTCAAAACCAAAGATACCATCAGAACCAGAAAAGTACGGTGAATAAGAAGGTATTTTATTTTTTTATTTTTTTATATTCCCGTCCGGGTAGCATATGCGGCAGCTTTAAAATGTAGGGAAAAAACTCAAAAAAGGAATCTGCAAACACGAAAACAACTTGAAATCGAACTTTGGCTTTTTATATTTATTTATAATAAATATTATTATTATCAACGACTGTTAAAAGAGGAAAGGTACCACAAATAAGTGGATATTTTTTCTTGTACTTTCTTTCGAGAAGTGGATGCGACAGTTTCAAAATCCAGAAAAAAGGAAAATTTGAAATTAAAATGTTTTTGAAATACTAAATATAATTATTTTTTTTAACGAAAGATGCGTCCGAATTGGGAATATAAGACGAAAAGTTTCGTGTTTTTCTATTTTCTTGTAATTCTGCGGAGGATTCCGTGATCGTGATTTCAAAATGCATGAAAAAACGAACGCTTCTTTTTCATCTGCGTGAAGATCCGAGGAAACCCGTAAATACACAGGCACAATCCGCAGAACCACGAAAACTGGCCAGTTTGCGATGTTCATTAGAGTTTTAATTAATATCTCGGTTAAATATCAAAAATTAGAAAATCTGAGCCTCAGACGTATTGAGTCCTGTCTTCGTCTATTCTCATCCAAATTTTCATACCTCTACGTGCGCTAGATTGCGCCAACAAACAGACAGACAGATAGATAAACAGCTTTGTTTTATTAATGTAGATAGTATGCTGTATTAAAAGAATCGTTAACAAATTTGTGAGAAATACTTTGAATAATCATTTTTCACGTGAATTCAATACGTGTTTTTATATTACATTCAGAACTTATATTTTTAAGTATACTCTGCAGGTTATGAGCAAATGGAAGTTCCATGGCCCCCTTTCCATCACAAATTACATTAAGGATTATATCTAATTCGGGAGCACTCTAATTTGAGGGATGCGAAAAAATGCTAGGTTCGCTCTATTATGTAATTAATATGGCCCTGGTATTGTGTTTTAAAAATGGATTCAAGTACAAACAAGTTGGAAATTGTACGTCAAACGTTACAAACGAGGTGCGTTCGTACGCACGTTTTAGAATTAAATTCATGATATCCCGTGCGTAGAACGGGTTAAACAGCTAGTTAAGTATATATTTTATGACACTGTTCATACAAATATCTTAACTAGTTATATAAATATTCAGATATATATGTATCAGCTAGTTATATAAATATTCAGATCTTGATGATTTTTAATTCTGTGAAATGAATTATATCGTCTGCAGATTAATTTCTGTCATAAAATAAGTATCTTGGTCGCTTGACGATTTAACATCCATCGGAAGCTCCTATAACAAAAAAGCACCGATTTAAAAAAAAAAAAAATCAAATTTCTTAATAAATATTTTTATTAATATCTCCTAAAGTTTTGATTCGATTTTAATAAAACTTGAAATGTCTCGACAAAATTCTGCAAAGATAATATATTTTAAATTGCAAACCATTTGGTTGGGTAGTTTTTGCGTTGTTATATGCGGACAGACAGACAGACAGACGGACGGACCAAACGACGACTATAGGTGCTACGTATTTATATAATTACGAACGCACCTAAAAAGGAAAAAACAGATGATTTGCATCACTTGGTGCAAATTTTAATTTTAGTAGAATTAGGAAAGATGAGAGGGAAATGTTGAGGTTTGAGCTTAATTATAATATTTAGTTGGGTGGCCCACAGTATAAAACTGCCTATGGCCTCAAAGTGCCTTAATTGGGCTTCGACACAAATCTGAATGTTAAAAATACTTTTTTCTATAGTTAAAATTACAATAATTACATTGTAATGATGTATAGGCATGTATTTTTTCTTCCTTTTCACCGTTTTAACTTTTCATCGAAATTCTTCAAGTAACGTGCTGTGAAAATCATAGAAACTCGACAGAGTTTCTCGCCAAGCATAAGAAACAGCAATGCATTGAACTGTAAATGAAAGGAATTTCCGCCAATGGATGCCAAACGATTTTACAAAAAAAATTTTGAACTCTGTCTAGTTTATATTTTGCGGACGGGACAAAACGGGTTTTTGACACATCTATATCTCGCGTTCTATTTATTATTTATATTTTGCGGACGGGACAAAACGGGTTTTTGACACATCTTTATCTCGCGTTCTATGTATTATAGAAACAAAATTCTTGATTCTATGGAATGGGGCGTGCCAAGGGACTAAGGATTCAAAAGTAAAGCAAAATTCGACGAATAGGTTTTCAGTAAATGCGATTTTAAAAGTGCTGTGTTTTGCACTTTTTAAATCTTGTTCGGACCAAAAACTGTTGACAGGGCTACAGCAATGTGTAATTATCGGATTTTTATACGGTTTACGTCATTTGAATTGTTTTTATGAGTAGTTCAAACCTTTGTAAGTTTCATGTATAAATATTAATTAGTTTTTGATTTATATCAGTTTAAAGTTATTGATTCCTATACTTAACATAGAGCAAAAAACTGTTGACAGGGCTATAGCAATGTGTAACTATCGGATTTTTACGCGGTTTACGTTATTCGAATCGTTTTTATGAGTAGTTCAAACCTTTGTAAGTTTCATGTAAAAATATTAATTAGTTTTTGAATTATATCAGTTTAAAGTTATTGATTCTTATACTTAACATAGAGCAAAAAAATAATAAATGACCCAACTCTTTTATTAGTGGTCGTATACACATGATATTAAGATATGTTATTACACTCGACCCAAGTAAGCTTCCTATTATAAAAAATCGTAACATTTAAGGTTCGTTTACAGGGTCTCACAAAAGATCTTTTGATATAGGGCTAAAGAGTTGTGTAATTATCCAATTTTTACGCGGTTTGCAGCATTTGAATTGTTTTTATGAGTAGTTCAAATGTTTAATATTCCGTGTAAAAATATTAATTAGTTTTTTTATGTATACCACTTTAAAGTGATTTATTCCTATACTTAAGATGAAGCAAAAAAAAAATATTAAATGGTCTAACTCTTTTCAAAAAGAACGTATGCGCATGATGTTAAAATATGTTACTACGAACGACCTAAGTTAGGCTTCCTATTGTAAAACAGAATTGTAGAATTTACTGTTCGTTTAAAGGGTAACTCAAAAGATTTTTTAATAAGACTAAAAAGTTGTGTAGTTAGCGAATTTTTACGTTGAAGTACATGGTTCCTGTACTTAACACAGAGGAAAAACAATAGTAAATTGCATAACTTTTGTCAAATTGGCTATATACACAAGATATTCAAATATGTTACTACATCCTCTCTATTGCAAAGCGGCATTCAAGCATATACGTTTCGTTTACAGAGCCTCTTAGAAGATCTTGATTACATTACAACCGATGTATATTTACTGAGTGAGATGTATTTTAATGATTTTACACTGTTTCAATCTCTGTAAGGTTTCATTATCTTGATTAAAATTTAATATGAGTTAATTTTGTCCGTCTGAAATCTCGTCGATGTTAAGCTCTAAATTTATTAAAATATAGTATTTTCATCGATTAAAAAAACTGTGTTTATTTATAAATATATAATTCTAGCGTATCAGGAATTGATTGAAATAGCGATTACAAAATTCCAACTTTACGTTCATGCGCTGAGTAATAGAATGTAAAAATGTTGCTACCCCAAGATTACAAGTTTTGCATTTAAATATTTGCCGTTCATCGAATCTCCGGCTATGACGAACTTAAAATGCTAAATTTCGTATACAATAGAACAAATCGGGTAACGAACACTTTCGCGTGAGATTTTTATGTTCGGAGAACGAACACCTCACGAAACAAAGCCATGATGAAGCAATGCCGTGTTTCATATTTGCCGGGCTATACTTATTGCCTCTATTGTCAACTTTGAGAACATTTTAACAGTTGCATACATATGTCCTAATTAATTCATGGACTGCCGGAGATTGGGGACCTATATTTTAGGATCACCGAATTGGAATGAACAGACTATATGAACAGAAATCACTTTAATAGTTTTTATACTTTTGCAAACGTTGCGAATGTTATATTTTTCAAATTCTCGAAACATTGAGTTATAAAACTTAAACAAATAAAAAACTTCTAAGGTGCTCAGTAATTTTCAAAAATAATATATTTAATATGTTAGTATAAAAATCCCTGTAAATTTTTATACTAATAGAAATAGGTTCGTAGAAAAAAAATGTTGATTATTCTCGGTAAAGTATGCTCCATAAACTTATCATTGTAGTTGACCGAAAAAAGCGCTTCATTTTTTTCCACATTTTTCTGAAACTGTAGTATTTTAATTAGTTTGTAAACTACTGTAAAATTGTCTATTTTTTTGTTTTTGAATGTATATAAACGGAAGAGTGATATAAACAAAAGAAAAAGGAAAATAAATATGTCATAAATAATCTGATGAATACAATGTAAGGAAATTAATATAAAAGTTTCCCCGTTGTTATGGTAGCGACATGTACATTGGAATAAGTCACTCAATAAATTGTATAATTCTGATGCATAATTCTGTTTATAGCATCACTATTATTTTTTTTCCCCTTTCATCTTTTCTTTTCTGAATAAAAATGGAATCCGTATATTTGAAATTAAATACCTTACAAAAAGAAGTGATATCTCATCAAAAACAACTCGTTGTAAATGATCCCGCCAAGCCACAAACCTAAAGCGTCAGTCACAAAAAGAAGTGATATCACATAAAAAGAAGCGATATAGAAGTGCATACTCCGAGTCCCGTGTAAAAATCTATCACCACTCATAATGTTTCCAAAGGACTCAGAGTGAGGTACAGTATGTGAAAACTGCTTGGCGACCTGCAGGCTTTTATAATGTTTGCGTTTACTGCAATTACATATGACTATATTATTTTTCTTTTCTTTTCTTTTCTTTTATTTATTTATTTATTTTCCTCCCATAAAATTGTAAAAGTTGAAGCTTCTGTGTTTGCATGTCCTTTCTTATTTATGAGCTTGAAAAATCAATTTGTTGATTTTATTTACCATTATTTAAACTAAAAACACCACTCTTACGAAGAGGATTTTTTAAGTAAACGTATAAAGATTTTGAGTTTGTAATATATATATATATATATATATATATATATATATATATATATATATATATATATATATATATATATATATATATATATATATATATATATATATATATATAACAATAAATGAAACATTACCATAACATCAACTTAAACTTTGAAATAATGATTAAGTATGTAATAATTAGTTGACAATGAAAGTAATTCCCCAACACACTGAATATAGTGATATAAACCATATATACCAAAAACTTATTTAAAAGAAGAAGAAATTAAATTAAAAATTGAGTAAATGAAATTGAATGAATGAATTGAAATTCGTGGATATATAAATCTTATAATAAACGTTAACTAAATTGAGATATATTGCAGTAATTCTAGCGTAAGGGAATGGGATAGATCTGGGGAAAAATCCGTTCTGTCAGTTCTTTCGCATACAAAAATATTTATAAAAGTGGTATAACAAAAATATAAAATTTATTTTTCGATTTTCAAAATTGATATACTACATATATTATAAAAGTCTGCAGGTCGCCAAGCAGTTTTCACATACTGTACCTCACTCTGAGTCCTTTGGAAACATTATGAGTGGTGATAGATTTTTACACGGGTCTCGGGAGTATGCACTTCTATATCGCTTCTTTTTATGTGATATCACTTCTTTTTGTGACTGACGCTTTAGGTTTGTGGCTTGGCGGGATCATTTACAACGAGTTGTTTTTGATGAGATTAAAAATTTCTCTACGAGAGTGTGTTTCCCTATTAAAATTCTAAAATCAGTAATTCTTGAAACGAACAACAAAAGTTGATGTTTGGCAGGTAGCATTGGGCTCGTGGTCATATATGAAACGTAAATCCGGCCCCATACTTTGTAAATATAAGTAGATACTCAGTACTTAATTAATTAATGAATTATAATTTATTTTATTATTTTATATATATTTATTGCGTTTAATATCTTACTATTAAATTGCCTAGAAGTTAGAATAAATTAAGTAAATATTTCAAAAGAAAATAAGTAATATTAAGGTTCGTACGTATGCTTACTTTGGAATACCAGTATTTCCTAAAAGTAAATTTTTCTTTAAATAATTGCACGATTATGCAATTAAATAAAGGAAATCTTCTTTATGGAATTAGTGGTATCGAAAAGTAAGTACCCGTACGAACCCTCTACACGAATTTTATACCTAAAATTTCCAAAAATTTCTCAGAGACAAGAGGGCGCACTAATTTTTCTTGCTCCAGGGCGCTGAATATGTAGCTACGCCACTGCAATCAAACGAGGGGTAACTCCTGTATTGTTAATTTTAATAAGTTTTTTCATGTATTCTGGCCAGGCTCCTCTTCTAATAAGTTCTTGTGTCTTCCGGAAAATCAAGGGATTCGGGTCTTTCTTTAGTTCTGTGCAGTCCATTGTGTCAATGCAATCATTCATTTTATTAATGTAGTCTGTTTTATTTAGAATAGCCATTTTACTAGATTTATCCGTCTTAAGGAAAATAGTTTGCTTGTCTTTCTTTAACCTGGAAATAGTTCTAATAGGTCCGGTATGGATTGTATTTGAACAGATTGGATATTTCTTAATTAGATTATAAATATAGTTACGTGCTTCTTCTCTATTTGTGGTTGATACAGAATTAATAGTAGATTCCACTTCCGTAATCAAGTCTTTGATATCAAGCCTTTCTTGAAAAATAAATTTAGGGCCTAATGATAACACCTGGTTTTCTTTATATGAAAACACTTTACTTGAATAATTAACAAATGGCACTGGCTTAACTTGATAGTGATTAGGCTTCTCAACTTTGGAAATTAGACAACTTAATTTTTTATATTGGTTAACCACTTTAGCTTTACGCTGAGAATGTCGAAAACCCTCTAGTAACTTCATACAAATGTCAAATATCGCCACAGGTGTAACTTTAGCAAAAATGCAATAAAGCTTGAAAGTGCGAATAGAAAGAGTATTTACAATTATTTTTTAAGCCAACAGACCGGAAATAGGAGATCCCATAGGTGCTCCTTTATTTTGTCTGTAAAATTTCTTATTAAACATGAAAACGTTGTTATTAATGATAAGGTTAAGTCCTGACTTTAGAGATGTTTTTACGTTATCACTTAAATTATTTTGTTTATCAATTTCCAAATTAATATTTTGTACAACTTCATTTGTATCAATAGATGGGTAAAGAGACACAATATCTAAACTAGCTAGAATAGTTCATTTCATTGTTGGTTGACTTAGTTTCATGTAAATTAGATCCTATCCCCCCCTGATCAATTCGCAGGTGTTTATGAAATCCCCATTAGCTTAAATAATAATAGTATAATTTTTTACATTGGTATGACTAAAAGAAAGTTTTTGGAAAGGTTAAAAGAGCATAAAAACGACATAAAATTTGGAAAGTTATCCACTGCACTCTCCCGGTTTTACGCGAAAAATAACGATACTGTAATTAATTTCGATAAAGCAAGAATTATCCATAGGTTCAATAACCCATTTAAAGCCGCCATTAGGGAATCATTGGAAATTAAAATTAGAAAAGATTGTATTTGTAATGATAACTTTTCTTTCAACATACCTAGTTTATGGGCTACATTTTTAACCCCTTGTTAATTCATTGTTTTGTTTTTCGCTCTTTGGCAACAGAGAGCGCCCGCTTATTTTATTTAAATTTTTCCATACTGTTTATTTCAATTTTCTCGTGTCGAAAATTAAAAGATCAGTAGTCGTTTGTGTTGGCCGTACCAATAAAAAACTGTGTTTCATGTGACATGTGGAAGACTTAAAAGTAACAGCTCCTTTAAAATCATAGTAGTTTATTATAAACATGATGACATACAATAAGACAGCATAACTTCGCTGTTAAATAAACGAACTGAAGAAAAAATAATATGCAGCTACATTTTATATTACAACCAGCATTACAAGCTGGAGGAAGGAAAAGTGAAGGCAAAGCATCCTGGAAAGTCCAGCCTTTTAAACACACCATCGGCGAATGTTTTGCATAAACATGTTGCCATTTAGAGGTACACAAATTCGCATCTGAAACGCCATTGGCTACGAATACTCGCAAGTCGCGAATAGCAGACTACGGTGACTAGCGCGATCCTGACATCACCGGTTACTTACTGTTACTGAGTAACAGTATTTTGAACTGGAAGATCGTGAATGAAAACATTAGCGCTGGCCGTTTCAGATACGCGAGTATGTTTATTCAAGAGATGTTGAAAAACTGAAATGCATCAATGTAAAACTAAATACCTTTACTTATATTTAAAGAAAGCTTTAAGCCAAGGATTTATAAAGATGCATAACAATCGGCCTCCTTTTTCATCATCTCTAGAATATTACAAAAGCATGAAAAATTTGCATAAACATGAAAAAGTTCAAAAAATTTACAAAAAAATTACACTTGAAAAATTCAAAAACTAACAATCTGATCAATGTCAGGTCACATAAGACTTTATTGGCAGGACACTGACCAGAGTGAACAACATTGTAAGAAAAATTATAACCCCCCACATAAAGATTTAAATATCAAAAATTCTTTTACAAAAATTCAACAGCTGCTCTTTCACTTGTGGCTTAGTAAAGCTATCTGCAAGATTAAGTTTACTAGGAATATATTTAAGTTTAAACATTTTATCAAAAACTAGATTTCTTAGAAAATGATACTTTATATGAATATGTTTTGTTTTCTGGTTTTCAAAAGGGGAATTAGAAAAAGCTATGGCGGCTTGGTTATCACAGAATAAAGTGCAATCTCTCAAATTTAAGTTAAGTATTTTATTTTGTAAGACATGTTTTATCCAGATTAATTCCTTAGCAGCTTCAGTTAAACTGACATATTCGGCCTCCATGGTTGAAAGACTTACACATTGTTGTTTAAATGTCTTCCATGAAATAGGAGTTTCATCCAAAAACAAAATATATCCACCTATGGAAACACGATCGTCTCTGTTTGCTGCAAAATCTGAATCAGAATAACATGAGAGATTTAAATCATTAACTCTAGATAAGTCAAGTTTGAAATTTTTAGTATATTTTAAATAACCTAACAATTTTAATAAACAATTCCAATGAGCAATGCCAGGATTGGTTTGAAATTGAGATAATAAATTTACTGCATACATAATATCAGGTCTGGTCCTTCCCGCTATATAAGATAAACATCCTATAAGATTTCTATAAGGAAAACTAGACATTTTATCAAATTCTTCCTTAGTGGAAGGGGAATCTTGCTTTGACAACACTAAACCCTTAGGAATAGGTAAAGAGCTAATTGGAAATTTAAAGTTTGAATACATTTCACAAACTTTCTCAATATAAGCTGTTTGGTGTATGTAAAGTCTATTTCCAACCTCTTCAAACTCTATGCCTAATAGCTTTCTGGTTGCACCCAAAATTTTTAAGTTAAAATGTTTTTGCAGCAAATCTATCCCAAAATTCAAATCATCTTTAGTTTTGCCAAAAAGAACAATGTCATCAACATAAAGCAAAAGAACCAATCTGTCTTGAAACATATATACACAATTGCACCAATCTAGTTTGCAAAAATTTAATTTGGATAAAGCATCATCCATTTCAAAATACCACTGTCTGCCACTTTGATGCAGACCATAAATGGCTTTATTTAACTTACAAACTTTATTTTTTTCTTTTTCAAAACCCTCAGGTTGGTGCATGTATATAGTTTCATCAAGACCAGCATAAAGATATGCATTGTTGACATCTACCTGGACATTAACCCATTTCAACAGACATGAAAATATGGCAAAGAACAACCGAATTATTGAAAAACTAACAACTGGACTGAAAACTTCATCGTAACTTTCTCCTTTAACCTGATTAAACCCCTTTGCAACTAACCTAGCCTTATACCTTACAATCTCATTATTTTCATTTCTTTTTAAGGTATACACCCAACGATTACCAAGTATTTTTGCATCTTTCGGAGGTGTCACAAGATCCCATACATTACGTTCATACATAACGTTCATTTCTTGGTTCATTGCGTCCCTCCAACTAGATGCTTCTGGGGTTTTTACAGCCTGATTGTAAGTTTTGGGGATTTTAACCTCAGTCAAGTTTGCTTCATCTATTTTTAAAAAATTAGAAATTTTACCGGATTCTTTATTTTTACTGCTGAAGTCAAAAAGGTTTTTATCACATTCTATTTTATTTAATTTACAATATTCTAACAATTCATTAAAAGATCTTATTCTAGTATTGGTTCCTTCGATGCCATAGTAAATGTCTGTTTTATTTCCAATTTTTCGAGGTACTGCTTTACGTATCCAAGGAATAGTTGCACAAATCTTTAAACTACTCTGTTCTAAACTTTGGTTAGAATCTGATGCCCCTCCCAATTCAGATGTAATCTCTGGTTCTACATCAAAAATATTTCCGTCCTCTGGGAAATCAAAAAGTGAAAAATTTAATTTAGGTTCTTTAATTTTTGAAGCTATATCTACCCCCCTTTTAGTTTCATCAAAACGAACATTAATGGTTTCTACAATTTTCTGTTCATCTATTAACCAAATTCTGTAGCCTTTAGTTGCCTGAGCATACCCGCACATAATCCCTAGTTTAGCTCGCATATCAAGCTTCCTTCGGACTTGTTTGGGCACTCCAACATAAGCTAAACAGCCAAATGTTTTTAAATGAGAAACTGAAGGTTTTATACCAGAGTACATCTCAAAAGGGGTTCTTTTTTGTTTGTGACAGATCCTATTCCAGGTGTAAGAAAAACACATTAAGGCCTCAGCCCAAAATTTTTGTGATAAGCCACTTGAATTAAGGAGAGCTTTAACACCATCAAGAGCAGTTAAATTAAAACGCTCCGCGACACCGTTCATTTCTGGACTGTACGGGTTCGTTTTCTCATGTAAAATTCCCTGCTTCTCTAAAAATTTTTCAAATTCGTTGTTGCAGAATTCTAAATCCCCATCAGTTCTAGTAGAAATTACTTTCTTACTTAAATACCTTTCAGCCCTATTCTGAAATTTTAAGAATGTCTGAAAAACGTCTGATTTATTTCTGATGGTATATACTGCAACATTACGAGAAAAATCATCAATGATTGTGAAAAAATATCTATTCCCTCCATGTGATGCTACAGGTAAAGGGCCGCACAAATCCATGTGTAAAAGTTCTAGAGCAGTTTTTGATCTAACATTCCCTATTGATTTAAATGGCACTCTCTTCGATTTTGCAAGTTTACAGGAGATGCAATCCTCGGTTAACTTTGACAGCTCTGGCAAACCTCTAACACTTTCATTTTTACTAGTATTAACCAAATATTCACTATTTACGTGACAAAATCTCTCATGCCACAAGTTACTCAAATTTAAATTTTCAATTTGGTTAGCTGAAATGTCAACCGAGTTGCTTTCTCCTTTACAAGTTTTATAGCTGAAAGGTTTAACAAAATACAAATCATTTTTCCTTACTGCATAAAATAACCATTGCCAGTCCTTGTCATACACAATTAGTTTGCCTTTACTGCCAACAAAATTTATGCCTAGTTTTTCAAGTTTACTACCAGACAAGAGATTTCTACGTAAATGAGGATTATACAAAACATCTTTAAGAATTATTTGATTGAAATTTCCATCTTTACATTTAATAAAAAAATGTATTGTACCTTTTCCCTGAACAGGACTTTCTTTTTCTCCAACAGCAAGTGACATCTGCATATTTGAAACTGACTCATAATTCAAAAAAAGATTTTTGTTATTACAAAAATGAGCAGTAGCAGCTGTATCAAACACCCAGCTACTATTTTGGCCAAAATCAGATGAATTTGCCTCAAGAAAATTACTTTTAAAATTACTTTGAGCTACTTCAATCAAACTAGTCTCATGTTCAGAGAAGGTACATTTTACATTACTATTACTTTTTTCATTACTACATTTAACATTACTATTGTTTTTTTCATTACTACATTTAACATTACTCTTTAACTCTGCGTTACTAGATTCTTTAAATTTACTATTTGACTGATATTTCTTAGTTTGAAAATTTTTAGACTGAAAATTTTTAGATTGATTTTTCAATTTACAGTTAGCAATTAAATGACCATAAGATTTACAAAGAAAACAAGGACCTATTAATTTACTTTGATTAACATTATAATTCTTAAATTTACCTGTTTTACACTTTACCATTTCTCCAGAAAAAGCAACACTAGAACTAGAAATGTCCTTTTTGGCCAGTTTCAATCTATTCTCCTCCAGTAGCAATTCAGCCTCAATCTTGTCCGGTACAAACTCTGCATCTGGCCACCTGTAAATCGCTTGGACTGTAGACTGGAACTCCTCGGGCAAACTTCTAATCATCTGGTAACCCATATACAAGGGCTGAAGGGTATGTCCTACATCACGCAGACGCTCTGCTGCTTGCTTGACACGACACAAAAAAAGTCCCAAATTTTCTCCAGGAAAATAACGGACACCAAAAAAATCATCTAGCAGTTGTATAACACGAGCTCTTGTGGTAGGTTCAAAATGCTCTTTAAGGATCTTCCAGGCTTCAGCTCCATTCGTTGTATGCGAAATTAATGGCTTAAACTCAGATGACAAGGTCTGGTAAATAATGGTATAGGACCGGGCTTTTCTTAAATTCACCTCACTCTGTTCTCTCCATGTCAGCTTGTCTGTTACAGGAACTGTTTTTTCCGATGTCTCACCGCTTCCACTCTTGACGTTCTCGATATATTCCCAAGCACCATAATGCATTAGCAGAACTTTTACTTCTATCTTCCACGTCTCCCAGTTTGACGAGGTCAAAAGAGCAACATTCTGAAACTCCATTTTCTATACGGCCTCCGTCAAATAAGTAGGAAAAACACTCTAATACACATGAAAAAAAGCAAAAGTCTCTTTAAAAGCGCACTCCAGGGAAAAAAACATCAGCTGTAAACATCGGCGACACTTAAGCAGAAAAACAACATCGCAGCGACTTCGAGAAACACATCGGCGACGACGTCTTCACTTCCACAAAAACAAACTTTAAACTGCTTTAAAAAATCACAACCGCGCAACTCTGCTACCACTTGTTGGCCGTACCAATAAAAAACTGTGTTTCATGTGACATGTGGAAGACTTAAAAGTAACAGCTCCTTTAAAATCATAGTAGTTTATTATAAACATGATGACATACAATAAGACAGCATAACTTCGCTGTTAAATAAACGAACTGAAGAAAAAATAATATGCAGCTACATTTTATATTACAACCAGCATTACAAGCTGGAGGAAGGAAAAGTGAAGGCAAAGCATCCTGGAAAGTCCAGCCTTTTAAACACACCATCGGCGAATGTTTTGCATAAACATGTTGCCATTTAGAGGTACACAAATTCGCATCTGAAACGCCATTGGCTACGAATACTCGCAAGTCGCGAATAGCAGACTACGGTGACTAGCGCGATCCTGACATCACCGGTTACTTACTGTTACTGAGTAACAGTATTTTGAACTGGAAGATCGTGAATGAAAACATTAGCGCTGGCCGTTTCAGATACGCGAGTATGTTTATTCAAGAGATGTTGAAAAACTGAAATGTATCAATGTAAAACTAAATACCTTTACTTATATTTAAAGAAAGCTTTAAGCCAAGGATTTATAAAGATGCATAACAGTTTGTGTTGTTCCTCTTCCCCGATGATGGCTTTAAGTTTAAAGCCGAAACATGTAGGATTTTAGCTCTTTTATGAGTTTAAAACAATTTTTACACTGATTTTAGCAACTAATAAGCACAATTTGTGCAATTTGTGTTTTTAAAATACTAGTTAACAGTGTAGTGTCCAAATGGATTCAATTGTAAAATTGTTTAATTATAACAATCATATAATCAGTGGAGTAGACAAGAAAGGTGTCCAAATGCTCTGGATACCAGTAATATTGTAAAGTTTTATTCGCAATGAATATTGCAGACAGTGAGTTTTGCCAATTGTATGGAAAAAGAAAGTACATTGTAAACATCACACACACACACACACACACACACACACATACATATGTATGTTGAGTTTACAGTAAATTCAAGAACAAAGACATTACGAAACCGTTTATTTTACAATAAAAACTTGTTTATCGGTTTGATTAACTGCTAAACACAGGATTTCACTCTTAAAAGCTCATTTGATTGTCTAGTGGTGAGGACGCAGGCCAAAAGTGCTCCAAAAGATCGATCAAAAGTGAAGATCAAAGGTTGCCGGATTTGAATCCCGATTCAGGCATGATTGCTTGTACTGGGTCTGTTTAGTTTAAAAGCTAACAATAGCTAACAAAAAAATTTATTTCTTAAAATAAACTTTTTTTTTTCTTTTACTGTCGTTTTAGCAGACAGTTTTTTTCCAGTAAACTAACACACACACACATACTACATGTATATATATTAATAAATCTAAGAATATTAAAGTATTTTATCAAAGCACATAAATTTTTTCTTTGTTTTTAAACATAAAGTCTTCATTTAACAAATGATTTGTAGATTAATTGTTCACTTTTTATGCACCTATATTTACGTTTTAATGTTATCGTAGAAAATATACAAAACGTAAAATAAAACGTAGCCCTTGTATACGTACAATTTTCATGAAGATAACAGTAAAATATTTTCTTTCATAAACAGGGCTTTAGAAACAGAAGGAATTAGTTTTGAACCATTCTATAGATTTTTCATAAGTGGAAGTTTAAAGACAAAACTGAGTCTTTTTTAGTGTCCATTGATACAACTTAAATTTATAATTTATTTTACTAAAAAGGTGCTAAAATACATAACAAGTTTTTAAAACATAAATCCCGTCAAAAGATGTTCAAAGATCTTAGAAACCCAAGTGCTTTCAATTGCTATAAAACAACCGTCATCAAGGGAATTTCAGAGGTGAATCTGAAATTCCCCTGATGACGGTTGTTTTGTAGCAGTTGAAAGCGTTTGGGTTTTTAACATCTTTTAACATCTTTTGATGGTTTTTACCATTTAAAAACCTTTTATGTATTTTAGCACCTTTTTAGTAAAATAAATAATAAGTTTCAATTCTTATATATTTCATTTAATAATCAAGGTGAACTATATTAAACTATATTTTTATAACAACTTAAATTTGCGGTTTAAATTAACCAGTTTATAAGTTGTTTTGTTATAAAAAAGGGTTTTTCATTTATAATTATACTAGTTCATATTTAATTTATTGATAGACCTTTTAATCAGTTCTGTGAAAACCTGAACTTTCATACGTTATAGAACAAAATGTTCAATGCTGGAACCAAAAAAGAAAAAAAAATCTTTCTTTGCCTCGAGTCAGAAACATATAGTTCAATAATTGCTGTAAAGCAAGAAAATTAAACATTATAATTTATTGAGTATTTAGATAACAGATTATTCAGGTATTTTGTATTTTTAAGCTTCGTTTCATTAGACAATTGTCTTTTTAGAACATTTATGATTATTCAATTAACGGAATCAGACTTGGAACAACTTAATTTGATTAAAAAGTCAATATGACAAAATTGACAGAAAAATGAAAACAAAAAATTGTCAATACTGAACAAACGACTTTATATTTTCTTTAAACTTTCTCATTGTATTTTCATTATTTCATTTTTTGTTTGTTTTTTTGCAAAAAAAAAAAAAAAAAAAAAAAAAAAACCTGTTGATTTTACTGCAAAACACTGTCAGTAAATCCAGTAAAAACTGTTTATTTTACAAAACTGAAAACTGTTTATTTTACTGGAAAATCTGTTAAAATCAGAGGAAGTTTGTAACAAATATAGATTTTATTCCAGAGAAAATGTCTAAACTGTTTAATTTTACAGGCGAAATCTGTTAAACTAACAGAAAGTTTGTGATAAATTCAGATTGTTTTATAAAATAAACAGTTTTTTACTGGTGTCCTGGCTGGCAGTCTTTTTCTGTAAATTCAAAAGTTTTTCGCATTGCGTACAGAGAAACAGACAGAAACAGATCATATGTTTACTTTCTTTTGTCTTGTGGAAAAAAAATTGTAGAAAATGTTTTACAAAATAAATCTAAGCAGCCGCAAAACCATGAAAGATTTTTACTTAAATATTTTTCAGAACGTTTGGTATTCAATAATATTTTATGTATTGTCCTTCTGGATAACAGGTTTTTTCTCTGTAAAATCAAGTCTTTTTTTTTTTTTTTTTTTTTTTTTTTTTTAAACACTTTCCAGCCTAGTTGACGACTTCGGTTTGTCTTGCCGTCTGGCCGTCTAGCCGTGCTCTAACTCCCGTAAATATACTCGAATTTCCCTGAAATTTGTATATGTTATTGTCGTTATATATAGCATGTTCCTTAATTCAACTGAAGTGTGTAGCACTTATAGTTTTTTTACAGGGACAGTCAAAAGTATTCCGTTACATTACAGTCAAAGGGGAATATTCGTTTCAAGTGCATTTTGATGACGCTACGTCATTTAAAACATAATGAAATTGCTGTATAATTATGAAGCGCATTAAAACATGCTATTTGTAGAATATGGGGTGCAAAGCATTTATTATTCATTTACAGGGTCAAACAAAAGAATTCTGTTACACATCGTTCTATAGGGAAAAATCGTTTGCAGTCTAATTTAGTGATATTTCACGATTTCAAACATAATGAAAATTATATGCATTACTGAGGTGCACTATAAATTGCTCTGTTGTGTGCATTGCGTTTATTTACAGGGCACAGAAAAGATATTGGTTACAGTACATGTGCCATATTTACAGTCTAGGTGTGAAAAGTGCGTTTTCAACTTTGGTTTGCATTTTTAACTTTTTTTTTTCATAGTACGTGTGTGTTTATAAACTCGGTTGACCATATACAGGGCTACACAAGAAAATTCGTAAGTACTACAGACTATGGGAGAGAATTGCTTAAGCGCAGTTTTTAATTGTGTTTACGCATTTTTCTGCTGAACTATACTTAGTAGACTAATAGAAGTTTGTGGAATATAAATAAATTCATATACAGGGCTACGCAGAAAACATACATTGTCGTTTACGTTTGGTAATTGCTGCAAGTGAGTTTTAAGTTGCCTTTTATCTTAATAGGTGGTGTGTACAAAAGTCTTCAGATAATACACAGGGCTGTACAAAAGATTTCGAGTGCATTTCCATCGGTAATTACTAAATGTGAATATTCTAACTGAACTAAATTTATTATATTGTACATCCACACCTATTGTTCATATACAGGGCTGCACAAAATAATTCGACTACTTTTTTGACACTGGAAGATAATTTCGAAAACTGTATTTTTCAATGTGTTATATGTTTTCTAAACTGTTTATTTACATATCTTCTTTCACCTTATTTAACGGTGAAGTTTTGTTATATTTTTCTTGCTGTGTTGGAAAGGGTTTCATAATCTATGCTTGAAGCATGATTTTTTGTTCTTGTTAAATTTTAACATTCATCGAATGAAAAAATGATGCATTGGGATAATTGACATGTTAAATTATGGATGCTGAATTTCTGGAATGGAGATCTTAAATTAATGCAATCGCTATAAAATTTGCCAATAATTTCTCAAAATTTCGAATTTAATTGCATAACTTATTGGGAAATTTTACGGGTCAATTCGTGAGATATAAAATGAGTTTAATTTCTCATTTTTTACAAATATGTCATGCATTTCTTTTTATTCTTTATTTCATTAAGTGGTTGCCTAGCAACGTATTTCAGTATTTCAAAGAGTATTAAAAAAAAAAAAAAAAAAGAAAATTCGAATAAATCGCATTACTTTGATGCAAAAAAGTATAAATAACAAAATTGAATTTTACGATATCAAATATTATGCAGATTATAATAAAAATTGGTGAGATTAATGAACAATGATACGTAAGTCTGATTTGAGGCCTCTGATCTGTAGATTTACTAGTTAATTCAATGCTATCCCATGAAGCTAATGATTCTAGGTCGCCATGGTGATTACGTCAAATTTATGATGGAGTCATATTATTTCCGTATTACTGAATTTAAAAATCGAATTTGATACATATATTTGATCATATGCAGTTTATTGGTTGGAAAATACAGATAAAACAGATATTACACCCGTAAGAAGCCTAAATATTAATTTCCTTTACTGAAAAGGCTTAAATTATTTGATATAACATTCAAATTGTTTCGTTCAAAATGTAAACACGCATCGTCGTTGCCATCGTGAAATGCCTTATTTTACATTTCCTAAATAAATTAAAATATTGGCCTCAGACAATAAATAACTAATATGTGAAAAAAAATAAGATCATTTATTTATATTTTTATAGATCTTTTTCAAATTATAATTAAAGGTAAAACGTCACTTGCCGAATTATATATACTTCTATTTACATGGAAGTAAAAACGCAAAATGTCAAATATTTATATTAAAGAAGTTAAGATTATTTTTTCTCACTTGAATACATATATATATATATTTAAGCATATTTGAATTTGTTGAATGATTTATATATTTATACATGTTAAATGAGACATTTCATAACAAATAATCTTAAATTGTCTAAAATTATAAATTAAACACATTTTGTAAGAATTGTTTCCAAAATAACCTTCTTCAGTGTTCGAGATATTTGCAGACGATTTTTTTTTTTGTCTACAATTAAAATGTTTTTCTTTCCTTCACGTAGCTTAAAAAATTCGTATTTTGCACAAGAGTGCAACAGCTATCTCAGCAAGATCTGAGTATTTATAAAACTAGTTATAGTACGAACGCACCTCATTTTTTACGTTTGACGTACAATTTCCAACTTGTTATGTACTCGAAGCGAGGATTCTTGCTCTGCACAATTTATGGGGCCTTCACAGTACACACTGTATAAACTAGTAAATCTTCAGATCAGGAGCCTCAACGTCAGCTCTGAAAGTCATTGTTTTTTAATCTCACTTTTACTTACCCATCATACGTAGTATAGGGTAAGTCTTGTAATCGTTTTGAAAATCGAAAATTTTTTTTGACGGATTTACACGTTTCAGACACTGGAGATTCCGAAAAACATATTTTTAGAAAAAAAAAAATTCCCGTCCGTCTGTGTGTGTGTCTGTGTGTCGGTAAACGCTCTATCTCCCGAAAAAATTGAGATAGAGACTTTCAATTTGGTATGTACTTAGTATGTAATAATGGGAAGAAGCCTATTAAATTTCAATAACCTCGATTAACCGGAACTATTTTTTTCGGACTCTCGAAATATTCGTTCTGATAAAAAGTATATAAAAATTTTCGAAATTGTTTATTTTAAGAAATGAATATAAAAGACAATAAAAAAACATACATTTTGCATCAAGCATGAAGTCGATCGGATAATGAGTTGCCGAGATATTTGTAATCCAATTTCCACACTCTTCGATTTTTCATGACCCTGTATTTCATCCAAATTTCACTTCAAAGATATATTTTAATTGGAAATTTGACGCTTAATCAGATGCAATAAACCGCTAGTTAATAGGATTATTATTTTTGGAGTTATAAGGATGTTTCTTTCAAGCAACTCTGTAATCGAGCCGTTAAAGTTTATGACGTCATCAAGCCACGATTTTATTTGAATTGCAATGCATTTTATAAGTAGTTTACACATGTTTTATTTTCATATTTTACATTATGCATATCCATGATGGGTAAGTATTACGGTAGCCCCCAACAACTAGTTTATATTATTTATCATCTTCCAATTCGCAAATTATTTTTTTAAAATTACGTATATATGTAGAGGCATATAAAATAATTCGAAGGTTTCAGAAATTTAAAACGTTAAATTAAACACGGTTTATGCATTAATATTCTGAAATTCTTATGAACTTATTCTTGTAATTTTTTTATATAATAAAAAAATACATTTATAAAAAAGATACATAAATATTGCAGCAAATTAGTGCGAGTTACTTGAATTTTATTATTTTGATATTCTTTGAAATATGGTTGCTAAGCAACTAATAAATTAAAGACCAAATTAAAAAGAAATGTTTAAAATTTGTAAAACACATGAAAGTAAAATGTGTAATTTTTCCCGAACAGATGCAAAACATTTTCCAATAATTTAAACAATTAATTTCTAAATTCTAATAAATGTATCGGCAAATTTTCAAAGCTTTTGGATATATTTAAAACATCCATATGAAAAAATTAGTATCTATAACTTTATGTTTAAATCCATTATTCAAATATGTGATTTTCATTTCAGTTAAAAATGAAATTTGAAAATCGTCTGCATTCCCATAGAAAAGCATTATGACTTAAAAAGAAATGTTCTATATTTTTCAAACAAATGAACCAAATGTAATTAAAAACTATACAGCTAATTCCAGGTACCTCACCAACATACTCACCAAAAATCAACCAAATCGGATCATTTTTGCGGCAGTTATCGCGGAACAGACAGACAGACAGACAGACAGACAAACAGGCAGAAACCAAAAACTTTTCGGGTCTCAACAGTGAGCCTCAACTGACGTTTCGGCAATTATAAATAATGTTCTACATTGTTTCATACTGTAGAAAACTCTGATCAAATAGATCACTAACTAGTAAATCTACAGATCAGGAGCCTCAACGTCAGCTCTGAAAATCAATGTTTTTTTATCTCACTTTTCATAATATTTAACATCTTACAATCCGCAAATTAAATTTTTTAAATTACTACATATATATTTATACGCTTTTAAAATAATTCGTTGTTTTCAGAAATTAGAACCATTTAATTAAACACGGTTTATGCAATAATATTCTGACATTCTTATGAACTTCTTATTCTATGTTTTAGATTAAAAAAATACATTTTTTCAGGGGGGCCCCTCGTAATCTAAATAATTTATATTCGTGATTTACTATTGATTGTGTGAATGATTCTAGTATATCTTGGATTTCGTTCTACACAGTGGTTTTATTAGTATAAGCAAACATTTCGAAAATAATTTCATGTTATCCTAATGCCTAAATAGCAATATTTACTTACCTGCCAACCACGAAACACTCGCATCTGATAGATAGGTTGAATAATATATCGTGTACAAAAGCAACTTATGGAAATGTAAACTGAATCTTTTCACTTATATCTATTTCAGAAATCTAGGGTTATTACAATTTTTGTTTTGGAAAACAGTTTTGATGGTCATTCTACAATATTTCTTTTACCTAAGTCCACCCTGATCTAACTCGATGGCAATAGTATACTAAAATCTCCCCAAAATAGGCTTATTTGGAAACTTTTAAACCTATTGGGTAATCATTCATAATCGTGCCCACTGCCAATTCACTAAATACCAACCGTGATTTGGCGCTATACAGTATTTTTTGTGATAACTTTGTATGATCTCAGTTTCCAGTAATTGTGCTATTTCAAGCTGTATGGATGCGCTTTACTAAGCTAATTTCTTTAGATTAACTATCTCGTTGTACGAGATATTACATTCTATTTTTAAAATAATACTAATTTTGAACCACGAAAAATCCATATCTCTTCCAAAAAATGAATAATATCTCATGTAAAAATGTTTCGGTTATCATTCTATAGTAGTTAAAAGGTAACTTGTTTCAAAATAAATTCTCATTTATTTCAATAAAATATTAAAATCACTCAAAAATATTTTATTTTTGCGAATAAAATATTGTAGCAAAATAGTCTGAGTTATTTGAATTTTATTATTTTGATATTCTTTAAAATGTAGTTGCTAGGTTACGGTTAAATTAAAGAGGAAAATAAAAATAAATGCATTTTAAAATATGCAAAAAATGATAATATAAAATGTATTATATTATTAGAACAGACGTATAAAATTGCACCAAACATTGTACACCTAATTTAAAAAATCTGACGAATGTATTAACAAAATTTCAAATTAATTTGAATAATTTAAGACCTGACTTGATAAATTTTAGCCTTCATAACTTGCCCATTAAATACATTAATCAAATGCGCCATTTTATTTTCAACGAATAAAAATTTTCAAAATCGTCTGAATTCCCATAGGAAAAGCATTATGACCTAAAAAGAAATGTTCTATATTTTCCGAACGAATGAACCAAACGTAACTAAAAACTATACAGCTAATTCCGGGTATCTCACCAACATACCTACCAAAAATTAAACTAATCGGATCATTTCTGCGGCAGTTATCGCGGAACAGACAGACAGACAGAAACCAAAAACTTTTCGGGTCTCCACAGTGAGCCTCAACTGACGTTTCGGCAATTAACTAGGAATAGAATTTCTATAATCGTAAGTAACTAGAAATTTTTGTAAGTATTTCCGCTTCTTCTTCTTCTTCTTCTTTTTTTTTTTTTTTTAATTGTGAGGAACTTTAATCTATTAACCTTTTGATTATGGGTTGGGTCATATACGTCCTAGTGAACAATTTTTTATTCTATTCGTAGATCTTTTCGAAAAATAATCTCTACCATACATTTATACTAGGATATTTTCAAAAGAGATTTACCAGAAAAAAAAAATGTGCTACGATTCAATATACAAGTTATCGCCAGTTCTGTACCGTAATCAAAGGGTTAATGCAGTATTAGAAAAAAACCCACTGCAGTTAAAGTAATTTCCTCAATCTGAATGCCTGTTTTATAAAAAGAATTAAATTTCGATTCTAAATCTGCATGTTTTTTGGAAATAAAAACAAATCAAACTACACATAAATACTGGGACAAAACGAAATTATGCGCATGTTTCTTGAAATACCATTAAAATAACATATTGTAAAATAAAGAAGTAAAGGGAAATTTAGAATAAACATGATTTGTAGAAGAAAATATAAATTAGCAAAACTTCATCTCTACAACTAAATACAACATAATAGAGATATCTATTCAGAAATTCAGCTAATGTTTTATGAATTAGTAGTTGAAATTACTTATACGGAAAAATAATATTATTTCGTTTTAAATCTATGAAAAATTAATAAGAAAATTGTTCAAATCGGTATCAGTGATTTGATAAATGTGGTTTTAATAATGTTGAAAGAATTGAGAAAAAAAAGCTTTAGTTTGAAATCTACCTGAACTTTTGTGCATTAATAGATGAAAATATATATATATATATATATATAAAATCACAATTTTTTTCGTTTTATTTTGTTCTTATAAAATGAAGAATGATATTTTCACGTCGGTGTCAGTATTTTGTTTATAATGAAATTTTGATAAAGCTGGAAAAGGATTGCAATATTAAATTTGCATAGCATTGTGATACGACAACATTACCCTAATACAATAATATATGACGATAACATAACATGACAAGAAATTTGCATTTGCTGTTTTTGAGTTTTAAACATGATATTGCACCATGTTTTGTTATGATCATGCGAAATGATTACCTAATACTTAAATAAGAAAAATATAACCTATAATAATAATACCAAAATCAATATTATATGAGTAGAATATACTTTCGTTACTTTAACAAAATAAGACTAATATTCACAACTACAAGTATGCTTTCTGCTGCTTTCATTTTATATATATGAGAAAGGGATGCATCTGCAATATACTTATCCTTAATAATTTCAGGTTAAAGTTGATTAACCAGAAAATATAGCATCCAAATAAAAATATAATTCGCACACAAACGTATGTAGAACCGCACAATCGCAGTATTTTCTCAGAATGAGTTTATATTTAAAACAATAATCTTCAAAAATAATATTTCATTGCATGTGTTCTATATTTATATAAGTATTTTTCTCTTAATCTTAGTTAATTATAAAATATAGCATCTAAATAAAAATAATATAATACACACAGAATCGTAGAGACACACAATTGGACTATTTCTTAGATAGAATTCACATCTGAAACAGTGCTCTTCAAAAACAAAAGGATACATCGCCAGTCAGATTTTATATTCAATTTTCTCAAACAATGGGTTTTCCCAAGTTTTTAAGAATTGCTTCCTTACCATCAAGGACTGAGTACATCAAAATAAATGGAACTGTTGTAGAACAAAAAGAAATTTTTGACACTACTGACGCGAAACTGATAAGAATTCTGGCAGAAAAGCTAAGATTTTCATATGAATTGGTAGCACCCAATGATGGCGAATATGGAAGACAACTGCCTATTGGTACATGGATTGGAATGGTGGGTATGGTTCATCGAAGAGAAGTAGATTTGGCAATTCACGAACTGTCATCAACGGAAGAACGGAGTAATGCAGTAAGTTTTTCTAATCCATATTTCGTAAGCCGTATAGTTTTCGCTACGAAAAGCTTACAGCCATTATTCAACAAGTCTTCTTTCTTAAACGTATTTTCGTTCAACGTTTGGATTGCCATAATTCTCAGTTTTCTCATAATGCCTGTATTGTACTTTGCGTTATTCAAAAGAAAATTTTCTCTTGGACATTGTGTTTATCCCAATTTTATCTTAAGACGAATCACAAAGAAAGAAAGATACACCGGCGAAACTTTTTATAAAGCAGGGTTTGAGATTTCTGGAATGTTCTTATGTTGGTTTTATACGGCTGTACTGCTATCTGTTGTGACAACTCCATCATTAGTTGGTGTTCGAACAAATACTGAACTTGGACTTGCAGTTCGTGAAGGAAAATATGAATGTGCAACGTTTCCTGGAGCATATGTTATCGATATTCTTTTGAAGTGTTGTAAACCCGGTAGTTTAATTAATACAATTGGACAGAATTTGAGAAAAAACGAAGGAATGATTCATTTCTCCACTGAAATTGATGACGTATTGAGAAATACTGAATCTTCTAAAAACATAGCCAACATTGTAGCAGAATACATGTATTTGTATCTAAAACAAAGAATTTTTATATCGAAAGAAGGATTTGTGAACGATTATCTAAGCATTGCTATGAGGAAAGGTTTTTGTTGCAAAGCGCAATTGGACAAGTTTATTAATTATATCTGGTCGTCTGGTATTTACATGAAGTTGGTAAACGATGCTGCAACCCTTAAAATAATTAAAGTTCAACAAAGAATAAATGCCACAAATGACAAGTTAAAAAGAATAACTATGAAAAATTTAGAAGGAGTTTTTATTATGTTATTAGCTGGTTATATTTTGGCAACAATGGTTCTTTTCAGTGAAATATTGCTTCACAAATGTTTCAGTTTGTCAACAGAAAAGAGGTTTTTCACAACACGAAATATTCGAAACAAAAGACAAGGAAAAAGATTGAAACGTAGAATAAAACTTTTTATAAGGAAGAAGTATTGCAAATGTATTTACAGAAGAAAGATTGAAAGATACTGAATCGTTTAAGTAATCCGTACATTATCAGCGAAATAGTTTTAGCTAGAAAGACCTGAAAATCTTTGCTGAGAAAAGATTCGTTCATAAAGATATTTTCTTCTAGCATATATAGATTACCATAATTCTCACTATTTTCATAATACACACATTATGATATTCAGAAGGAAATTTTCGCTTGGACATTGTATTTATCTCAATTTTACACTAAAGCAAACGGAAAAAGAAACACAGGACAAACTTTCTTAACACTTTCCAACGTAGTTGAAAAGTGTTTATGAATTCGGTTTGTCTTTCTGCCGTATGTCTGCCTGTCTGCCATATGTCTGCCGTCTGCCCGTGCTCTAAGTATATTTGGACTGTCATGCAATTGATATATGTTATTGAGGTTTACTATGACTTGTTTCGCGATTGAAAATGAAGTGTGTATCATTTATAGTTCATTTACAGAGACATTCCAAATAATTAATTACACCGTCACATTACACGGTCTACGGGGAGAAATCGTTTCCGGTGTACTTTAATAATGTTACTTTTTTGAAACATATTGAAACTGATACGTCACTGAGGTGCAATACAAGATGATTACTATAGAATAAGGTGTTCATAGCATTCATTGTTCATTTACAGGGATATACAAAACATTTCGGTTGTAGTACTATCTATCAATAATAATTGAGTAACAGTTGCTGGAAGTGCATTTTCATATGTGGTACACGTTTTTAAATGTGAATCGCTTTTAGCTCACAGGCTATCAAAGCCTGCGAGCTATTGTGGCCGCCCGTTCTGTATGTATGTATGTATGTACGTATGGACGTATGTACGTAACACGATAACTCTTGATAGAACTAACCGTTTTGTTATAAATTTTGTTTATAGGTTCCTTGTGATATGGCGCTTCCCTGATTAGTTTTGGGGGTTCATTGGTTAAGTATAAAGGGGGGAACGGGGGGGGGGCTAACCACCCTTAATTTATATAAATGGGTTTTTCATGCAGAATTATCCGAATTGCTTCAAATTTTGTATATAGCTTCATCGTGATAAGGCACTTCCCTGATTAGTCTTGGGGCTTTAATGGTTAAGTATAAAGGAGAAAAGGGGGGCTAATACCCCTCTTAATTTAGATAAATGGGTTTTTCATGCCGAATTATCCGAATTGCTTCAAATTTTGTATATAGGTTCATTGTGATAATGTGCTTTCCTGATTAGTTTTGGAGTTTCATTAGTTAAGTATAAACGGGGAAAGGGGGTCTAATCCCCCCCCCCCCTCACTTAATTTAGATAAGTGGGTTTTTCATGCAGAATTATGCAATTTGTTTCAAATTTTGTATATATGTTCATTGTAATAAGACGCTTCAAGAGTTTAATATACAATTAGTGTGAATAGCCTGTGAGCTCAATGCCCTCAGTTTATCTGGGCAGTTTTCTCTTTATTTGAATGTTACTTAGTGCTTATAAATTCTATAGATCCTATACAGGGTTGCACAAAATATCTCGAGTACGTTTCTGTTTATTGGCGAAATTTGCTGCAGTGGAATTTTCAACCGTGTTATGTGTTTCCAAACTGCAGTAAGTTTAGAATACTATGTAGTATATACTCAAATTTATCGATCTTATATAGGGATGCACAAAAAAATTAGGATACTTTTCCAATTATTGACGGTAATTGCAGGCACTGGGTTTTCAATTGTGTTATGAGTTTTCCAAAGTTATTTCTATATGTAAATAGTTCTTATTCTATAATACTGTTACTGCTACATTTATCGTCTTGCGTGAAAATCGTGGATGTATAATCCTTAGTTCTGTAAAATGGGATAGTATTCCCAAATTCTTTTGTTCTTAACTATCGCCCGTTGTGTGGGCTTGTACCCTTGCCAGCGTGATTACTGGATGGTGTCGGGGAACTTAAAGCCGCGGCCGGAGCGTTATGACCTTAAACCTTCGGGTTGGAGCTCCGGTTGCGTGATTTTATTTACTTCAACATCATCTTTCACCATATTATACTTTTATGTTTTGTTACAATATTCTGAATGTGTTGGAAAGTGTTTCATAATCTATGCTTGACGCATGATTTTTCTTTATTGTTATTATTTATTTTTTTTACAGTGTGAAAATTTTCATACATTGTACAACAAAATGTTCAATGATGTTTAAAAAATAATAATGATAATATTTTTTTTTGCGTCAAGTCAGAAACGTATAGTACAATAATTTAATTCAAAGAAACTGTAAGTAAGAAAATTAGACATTAGTATTTATTGAGTATTTAGATGTCAGATCATTCATGTATTTTATATTTTTAAGCTTTGTTTCATTAGACAACTGTCTCTTTAGCCATTTATTGATTATTCAATTAACTTAATCAAAGTTTGTTCAACTTAACTAGATTAACAAGTCAATATGACAAAATTGACAAAAAAATGTATTGTGTACTTTAAACAATACTCAACAAACTACTTTATTTTTAATCGTTCTCATTATATTTTCATTATTTCATTTTTTGTTTGTTAAAAAAAAAAAAAAAAAAAAAAAAAAAACCTGTTGATTTTACAGCAAAAAAAAAAAAAAAAAAACTGTCATTAAATCCAGTAAAAAATGTTTATTTTACAAAACTGAAAACTGTTCATTTTACAGGGAAATCTGTTAAAATCAGAGGAAGTTTGTAATAAATACAGATTTTTGGCGAAATCTGTTAAACTAACAGAAAGTTTGTAATACAGATTGTTTTATAAAATAAACAGTTTTTTACTGTTGCCCTGGCTGCCAGTCTTTTTCTGTAAAATCAAAAGTTTTTCGCATTGCGTACAGAGAAACAGACAGAAACAGATAATATATTTACTTTCTTTTGTTCTGTAGAAAAAAATTTTGAAAATGTTTTACAAAATAAATCTAAGCAGTCGGAAAATCATGAAAGATTTTTACTCAAATATTTTTCAGAACGTTTGGTATTCAATAATATTTTAAGTTTTGACATCCTGACTGAAAGGTTTTTTTCTTTAAAATCAACAGTTTATTTTATTTTATTTATATACAGTAATCCCTTAACATTTGCGAGGGTTACGTTCCAGGAAAAGCTCGCGAATGTCAAATCCGCGAATGTTGAGTCTATCTATCTGCACTAAGAAAGGAGTAACGTTCTGCTGGAATGATATTGCCAAGTGTACATTAGGTTACGATTTTAAAAATTAATTTATCATTCCACATAAAAATCAACAAAGAGCTAATTGTAATTTTGAATTCAGCATTAAAAAAATGATCGTATTTACCAAATAAATTCTCTGGGTCATGTAGAGATGCTGAAAGAAATACCAGCATATAGAATTTAAATTAAAGCGTTGTGATTATTTAGTTGAACATGACCTTAAGAGAAAGATGAAGTTAAGATTAAGCTGGTGTCCTTCCATAAATTATTCATCTAGAAAAAAAAATCGCTAAATCAAAATTAAATAAAAGAAACTGAGTCATCACCAAAGAGAAGAAAAATTAAATCTTGAATTTTAACATTAAAATTAGTTTATTCACAGTATATACAATGATATTTACATTTAATCTATAAAATAAATATAAAAAAAACAATCATTATCATTAATTGCTCGTATACTACTTGCTTCACAAAAAAATGCTATTTACAAATAGCATAGAAAAAAGTTTAATACTTAACATTATTATTTTTGATTGAAGGTTAATCTAATTTTTTTACGATGCAAAATTCCTGGGAGAACAATCACTGTGTGCATTAGCATGCATCATATTCTTCCCACAAACAATTAAAATGTTATGCACAGTTATTACGAGCATATAATATTTGAGATACCTTTTTCTAGGTAGAGGTCATCCATCGTCCTATCAGCTCCACGTTCTTTTTGTACGACGACACAAACACAAATAAAAATATATACTCCTTGCATTACAGTCAAAATGACTAAAGTAAACGTGCATTTTTTTGCACAACCTTCATTCTGGGTTAGGAAACTTCGAACTGAATCTTGGATGAATTTTTCTCTTCCTCTTCAATTCTGAGGGGGCGATGTTTTTTCTCCTCCTCTTAATTTTTGTGGGCCGTCTTTTTTCGTCTATTGGTCCTCCTTGAACAAAACCATGTTTTTCATTAGTCCACCGTTTTGACCCCTACTCTGGTCACGTGGTCTCAGGACTCCTGGAAAACGGATGATGTTTCTCTGCAGCTGTACAAGGCAGATTTATGACTGTCATATATTTGAGCAATAAAATCTGCCAACCTATTTCAGATGTATTGTAAAAGTGCAGACTTATGTCTCCATCTCATTATCAATGTATCTGTTGTTTACAGTGAACTATATATATACATATATATATATAGAATAAAAACTTAATTATTTTAATTAAAATATTCTTATAAAATGAATAGGGTTTTGAGAGTCATCTCATTGTTCCAATGATTTCGATATCAAATATCATATTTGTATGACAACTCTGACTGTTTATGCATAATTATATTGTTTAGTGTTCTTTCATAATGAAAGATGATGAGAGGTTCATCTCTCCATCATTCACCCGGTCATTAGAAAAAAAAAATGAAGGCAGAGTCCTTCCTTTGTTTTTTGTCAGATTGATGCTCCTATTCACATCAGAGTTGTTTATTCACAGTACAGTTCAGTATATATCATGAAACAAAGTTCTGATAATTTAGTAGTTCAGAGTAGCAGATAATAGTCTAGCTGAAGTTTGGTTTATAGGAACTGCAGGTGGCAGTAACCTGAAATTGTGTCTTTCATACAACCACAGAACCTTTGGAAAAGTTCTACTTTACTGTAATCGTGGCATGCTGCATAGTTGATTCACTTGACAGGTTTTATATGCTCAATATTTATGTGCAATACGGAATTTGAATAACTTAAAAAACTTTAAGAATGCCAAAATAATTCAAAGCAAAATGAATTTGAAATAAAGTTTACATTTAAATTTAAATCCCAAAATACTACACAACATGGTAACTGGCAACTGATAAAAAATATACAAATTTATATATCAAATACCATAACTATGATTATATATGTAATACATTTCACTTTTTTGCATACAACAACAATGGCATAAATATTCAACAATGGAATGTCTTTTATAAGCTATACAAGTATACAGACAATTTTGTTTCTACATTTTCTGAACGACAAAAGAAATATATTTGTCTCATTATTTGTTTATAAAACTTATGTTATTGAGTATAGTTTATACAACACACTTGATCTATCATTTATTTTTATTATTCAACAATAAAAGAAATGAAATATATATATATGCTTATTTCATCATTCAAACATCTTTATTTTAACACTACCCGCGTTGAGATTCTCTGTCGAATAAGAGAAGATGCGGAGATAAGGACCTTATCCCGCTTTCATTTTTTTTTCCCACCTTTCATCCAAAGAGCGAAAGTGAGAAACACTCTCCCTTTACACCAGATTCTCTCTTCAAGAGATAAATAGTGGACCCTTCTACTTGAGCACGGGAAAGAAGGAAAAAAAAAAACGATTAGTACTACTAATCTATTTTCCTTTATCCCTGATGCCGAAAATGAGATGGTCCTAGCTACTGGTCAGTTCAAAAACCTGTTTGCCCAGTACGAAGTGTACTTTTCTTGCAAAATGACGCGCGTTTTGTAGTTAGCACAGTTAGCGAACCTTGACTTCTCCTGCTCAAAAAGGATTTTCCTCGTAAAAAAAATTCGCATCCCAATAGAATTACACTATATTTAATCTATTTATTTATTTTTTGTTTTAGATGTCCAACAAGACCTGAATACCGCAAGCTGCCACAACGTGTGTCTCCTAAGGTAACAAGGAAAAGAGAAAAAAATGGCAAGTGCTACTCGCAGTGGTTTCAAGCAGGGGGGTGGGGTTTTAGTAATGAATGTTTTTTCCTTCCAGGTTTTACTTCTATATACATATTTACACAATTTACAGTCAGAATTCCGAAAAAGTGATTCTGACTGCACTCTTTGATGAATTAGATAAACGGTTATCAATTCACTGTGTATAACTACGCAGCAACGGTGAATTGACTTCTCTCTTCTACTAAATCCATGGCCTTCTCAGAAAAAAAAAATTTCTGAAATTAATTCAAAATAATGAATTATCCCGAATTCTACTAATGTTCTATCGGTGTTCAAATAGTCCCATATCTCATTACAAAATGATGTATTTGCTATCTGACAAATGTTTAATCCAATATCTTTAATTTCCATTATTATTTATATTTAATTGTATCTTACTTTATTAGCAGACTGGATCCCAAGATTTATCTTATGCTTTTGTAAGTACCAAAAAAAATTTTATTTTTGCACTAAATTTCCTTAGAAAGAAAAAAAAAAAAAAAAACATGATCTGGTTACAAATCTCCTCCCAGTTACATCAACAACGCGATTTACTAACTAACTGAAGTGTTTGTTTGTTCTAGTGAAAACTGATATCTAATTTCGCTGACACGATTTATCACTTTTGCTTGGATTCTTATCATTTGTTTATTTATGTCTATCCAAATATACGCGATATTATGATTACTTGAATTAATTGCGTGAGATCTCACAAATGTTTATATTCATGCATTATATTAGTATTATTATTCTTAGTATTTGTTTGTTTATAATTTGAAAAATGTTAAATTATCTTGTGAAAAAAATAATATAATTATTATTGAGTTATATAATATTTTTATGAAATTTTTAGGTTCGTACCACTGATTGGAATCGTCGAAAGATGCCCCTGTTTTCCAAAATTCTTTCATGATCCGGCCGGAAAATTGAATTGACTTCGCCAGCGAAACCAAATCGTCATGATTGAAAAAAAAAAAAAACCCGGAGCACTCAACATCCGTTTAAAGTACGTACCATTTCCACTTTTAATAATTTGTTTGAATTTTTAAATTTTATAAAATATAATTCTCCATGCGTTTTAATGTAATTCTTTTATGTTTTTATTTAGAAAAACAAGTTTAAAATCTTAAAACATGTTGAATATTTTACATTATTTATCTTATTTTCATTACTTTTTAATGAAAGAAAAATTTTAAATCCGATTTTGATTTAGAAATTAATGTCTAAAACGAATTTTTTTTCCACATACTATATTGAATTTTATATTTAAAATATTTCTAACAAATGGTATTTAAGGAATAATTTTGAATCTTTATTAAAGTAATTCTGTCCTTAAAATCTTAATAAAAAAAACTTAATTACAAAATTTTTGTGTAACTTTTATTCGTGAATTGTTGAATAAAACTTACTTGCATGACCGCTTATTTAATTGTCAATTAACAATAATTTAAAAGCAATTAGTTATTATATTATGATCATTTAAAATGGAAGTTTTCAATATTTGATACGGGATAATAAATAAATTTATATTTATTTCTTATTATCTATAAATATTTCAAGTTCCCTTTTATTTATTTCTTTATTTGTTTTGTTATTAATCTTTGGGAATTTCTACTTAGTAAAATAAGTTTGAAATCTATTTATTTGAATTATTTTATTTTTTTATTGCTTCTACTAAAGTTTGTAGTTTTATGAGCGACATGAGAATGAATTAATTTACTTGGAAGAATTATTAATTACGAAATTCTAAATTCTTCAAACAGGATTAAAATCAAAAGAAATTCTCAATACTGTCATAATTTTAACTTTCGAAATAACTTGAATCGAAAAGAATGTTCGCTCAACAACAAATCCTAAATTTAAATGGAAATGTTGTATAAATTATTTTAATGACTGTTCTCTGTACGTGTACACCTTGATATTTATTGCTCTCTTCTTTCAGAGAAAAGAGAAGTTCGCTGTTCAAGTACCACCCTCCTTGGGTTGAAATGAGCTTTACAGGAAATGAGACTCCCCCCAACTTGGCGTCATCCAATTGGTGAGAAAGATTTCATTCATTCCTCTCTTCTTAAATCCAGCTTATCTGCTGTCCCGTTTGTTTACATAGACAACCTGACTGCCCTGAACGAAAAAAATCTTTTTTTTTTTTTTTTTTTTTAATGCACCTTAACTCTAATAAACCAACTGTCAAACTAAATCCTGTATCTTTAAAGAATTTAATTAATATATATATTTTTTAAATGACTCTCTGTCAAAATTTGCTCCTGATGGTTTTTTTTTTTTTTATTGTCACTTAATTCAAATGACTGTGAAACAGGAATATGATATGTACTAACTGTGGGATTTTCCTTAATGCAACTTGCATCACCCAATATATTTAAAAGATTTAAATTAATTTAATTAAAAAAATTATATATTCGTGCATAAACTCAGCCTAAACTGAAATGCAATGACCTAGAAGTCACATGCTATACACTCTTTTAAACATATTTCAGAGTACATTTATTTATTCTATATAAATTCTCACATTTTGAATATTTTATTATACAATTATTGTATTTTGTGGAAACATACCTTTTAAGTCTCTGCCTTTTATATTTACAGTGACTTACGTAATTTATTATTTTTTTCTTTCTCTTACAAAAAAAAAATTACGGTTATTTGCTCCACTATGTGCTATCCAGTGAAAATTTTGACTTCACTTTGCCTTTTACTGATGGACTGTTATCAAATTATTTTGATGTCCGAGATAGCTGATTTCAGAATCATTCTTTCTTTTTTAAAAGAAAAAAAAATCTATTTAATTTTTGGAATATTTTTCTTTGCTTTTAGCCAATTTATCTTTTGAAACATTACTGTTTCTAGAAAACTGTGGTATTTTTAATAAAATGTAATCTTTTATTACCCACTGACTAAATTTGAATGCAAATATTTTACCTTTTCCTCATTTTACAAATCTTCTCATCGGTAAACAGATTATTCCTCATTAAATAAAAAAAATTCTACTTCAAAATTCTATCTTATTATTGTTATTTTGACCAATATATGTTTTCAGGTGCTACTCTTACTGTATGACTATTCTGAATATTTGATGTTTATATTTTGTCCAATTTTGCCTTATACATAAATTTTGATATTGTGAAAAAAATTGTTTATATATATTTATCATTTTGGGGGATTTATTTGAATTTCACAATTTTGTTAGAAAACATTACTAGAATCAAAACTTCTAATTCTCTACATGAATTAAGATTTGCCACAAAATTTGTTAGATAGGAGAGAGAGACAAAAAAAAAAAAAAATTTTGTCCCAATCAAATTTTCATATAAATTTGCACATTTAAAAAAAAAAAAACAGTTGTTTGTCATATGACACACATTGTTATATTTACAAAAAAATTTATTATTTTTTATTATTTTAAACCAAAATAATATAGGTTTTCTTTTTTGTTTGTCACTGTCTGTGACTTTTTCCGATTTTTTTTTTTTTTTTTTTTTTTTTTTTTTTTTAACATTAAAATTCCAATAATTTATCTAAAAAACAGAATTTACATTTCTAGATTATCTAAACAAATTTTGAAAATGGATAGAAAAAAAATTATTTATTTACATCAATTTAGTTAAGCCTAGACTAAGTACTAAAATTATTTTATTTACATTCTAACTACTACTGTTCTGTCCATCATTGGCATTGTCCATCTTTTGATCCACCTCCTCATAATTTACCTTTGTGGTACAAAATAGTTTGTCAATATGCCGTTTGATGAGTTTTCTCTGTGGGTTGCTTAGATCTTTTAGTAAGTAGTTGTTGTTGCGAAATCGCAATTTGACCTCAAATGGACCCTCATGCTTTCTGTCTAGCGCGCCTGTGTGTCCCACACATTTTAGGTAGCAATGCTGCCCTTTTTCAAGAAATTTTACTCTTTTTAACTCTTCCTCATTGATGTATTCTTTCATAATTTTCTCTTGATTGGCTAATGCTTGTAGCTTAACTTCTTTTATGTGTTGTACGCGATTTTTAACATACTCTTTAGAGCAAATTTCTTGTGCTGGTAGATGCACTGAGAATGGAGTTTTGATTTCGCGTGCAAAGAACATCATTGAGGGAGTGAAACCAGTCGCTCTGTGGACACTAGAATTATAACATAATTTAAAGAAGTCCAAGCGCGTGTCCCACTCTAGTGTACGGTTTGACATGGCAACAATCGAGTTTTTTAGTACCTTATTTGCAACTTCTGCAATTCCATTCGATACTGGATGGTAGGCACTGGCAAAATGTGGCTCTATACCTAATGTTTTAAGATATTCTTTGAAAACATCTGCGCGAAAATATTTTGCATTGTCCATCGTACACTGTTTCGGTAATCCATAGGCTGCAAAGTACTTATTCAAGACATTTAGTATAGTTTGGGCCTCCACATTTGGAAGTGGGACGGCTTCCAAAAATCTTGATGTAGAATCAATGATTGTCAGAATAAATTTGTTCTTTTTGAATGACATTGGAAGCAGCCCTATAACATCGCAATGGATTGCATGTCCCACTTCATGATCTTTGATAACTTTCTGTATCGGAACTTTGATTTTGGGATGTTGTTTAGTTTGGTTGCATGGAATGCAATTGTTGCAGTAAGTTTTGATATCTCTGTACATTCCTGTCCAATGAAATCTTGTTTTTATGATATCATAGGTCTTCTTAAATGCAAAGTGAGGTTTATGAGCCTCTTCTATAATTTCTAATTTAAGATTCTCTGGAGCTATTAAAAGCTCCTTATTATCAGTTCCTGGTTTTAAAATTAAAATTTCTTTAGCATTGAGTGCATATTTTTTAGTGTTTTTGTTTTCTTTCTTATTTTTGATCTTTTCAATAATTTTGTTTAATTTTTCATCTTGTAATTGTTGTTCTTTAACATTATTATCTGAAATAGCTTGATTGACGGCGAATAAATTATTTTGAAGTTCTATTATGGTTAAATTATTTATATTTCGGGATATATAATCTGCAGGATTGGTCTCTCCCTGTATATGACCAAAAGAAAAATCAAACTCTTGTAGATGTTCTAACCATCTGGCCATAATATCCGATTGTTTTTCAATGTTGAGACCCTTTGCTAGTGCTTCTGAATCTGTCAGAATTTGGAATCTTCTTCCTGCTAGCATATGCTTAAAATGCATGACAGATTCATGAACCGCTAACAGTTCAAACTTTAAACTATGGTATTTCTTCTCTGGCTCCCTAAGCTTCCTGCCGAAAAATTCAATTGGGAGTAATTCCCCATCAATTTTCTGAGCCAAAATTCCTGAAATAGCCACCTTAGAGCCGTCTGTGATCAGATAAAATTCTTTTGTGTAATCAGGAGGTCTCAGCGTTGGATTCTGTAAAATTGCAGTTTGGATATCCTTAAAGGCTTGTTCGGCTTTGTCATCCCATGTGAATTTAACATTGTCTTTTGTAAGATTAATTAGTGGGTCTACAATTGTGGAATAGTTTTTTATTAAAGACCTAAAATAATTGGCTAGACCCAGTAAAGATTTAACAGCTTTTTTATTTTTTGGTCTGACTAAACTTTGAATTTTATTGAGGTTCTTTTTAGAGGGAGAATAACCTTTCTCATTGACTGAGAATCCTAGAAATTCAATTTCTTCTAAGCAGATTTGCATTTTAGCTGGATCTATTGTTAGATTATTCTCAATTAATGTTTTTAACACTCTGTCAATTAAATTTATCATTTCCTCTAAAGAATTCGCTGCCAATATGACGTCATCCACAAAGTAAGAGACTTCACTCTTATCAAAGTGTCCCAAAGTATCGTTAATTAGATTGGCAAAGACCCCTGTGGATAATTTTGTCCCGAACGGGAGGCGTAAAAAGGAATAACGACCATTCTCTGTGATAAAAGCTAATTTGTAGCTATCTTCAGGTCTTACCAGTATTTGAAAAAAAGCACTATGCAGATCGAGAACGGTGTAATATTTCTTTGCACTTATATTCTGTAAAATTTCTTTTATGTCCGGAATAGGGTAAGGATATGATTCCAGAATCTCATTTAGCAAACGGAAATCAATTGCCATTCTAAACTTAGTTTCTTTGTTATCATTGCTTTTTTTTCTCACAAATATTACAGGAAAAGCGTAGTTAGAATCACTTTTTTGAATTATGTTGGCTTCCAGCAGTTCCTGTATCTCTTTTTTTGCATATTCTTTGATGTTTTGATTTATTTTGTACGGTTTAGCTTGTATGGGAAAATTATGCGTTAGGTTAAACCTAGGAACTACTTTTGAGCATTTGCCTAAAGTTTTGTAATTCTTTGAAAATGCATGGGCATTTGCTAGTAGCATGTTTTTAACTCTTTCCCGAATACTGTCTGGCAAATGATTGATCTTAAAATCGTCAGGGGAGAGCTCTGCTTCTCTAAGTTTTCTCACTTCATCAATACTTAAATTGTTTACTTCATAAACTGCCCCTTTTTCAATTTCCTTGACTTCCCTATCCTTCTGAATTAAGAAATTCATATCAATTTGACCTATTGATTTATCTTTGGGTAAAAAGATCTTTTTTTCCGATTCATTTTTTATGATTATATTAACTTGTCTTTCTTTATTAATTTCATGAATGGATGCCTCAAGATTAATTTTTAAGTTATTCTCTATGGGTTCTAGTAAAATCATGATATTTTCTTCTAAGTCTTCTGGACACTGTAATTTTACAATTTTCTCCTGCCCTGGTTTCAGATGGACATTTTCAATAGTTTTCGCAAATTTTATTTTATCCCTGAAAGATTTAAATTTTTTTTTCTTATTTTTATAATTTAGTTTACTTTTATTATTTGTTTCTGAAGTTCTCTCACTATTGACCGATATTTCCTTTGTTGTTAAGTTATTAATTCCCATAGTATTATCATTCATATTAAATTGAAGTTTAATTTTCTTATTTTTGAACTGTAAAGTTTTATCATCAAAATTCAAGATCATTTTATTATTCTTTAAAAAATCATACCCTAAAAGTAGTTGATATTTTCTACCAAAATCCTTACTAGTGATGTAAAATGTGCCTGTTGTGAAGACTCCTTCTAAACGAAAGGACATTTTCACGCACTGTTTAAAATAAATTGCGGAATCAGTTAATGTTTTAATTTGAATCTGATTTGCAAGATATTTAGGCTTTATACCAGTTTCTTTTAATTGATTAAACAAAGAGGGCGTTGCTAGGCTCACAGCCGCTCCACAATCTAGTAATGCATTGATTTTTATCCCATTAATTTCAAAAGTAATAATAGGTAGACTATCATTCTCAGGGTTACTGACACTTGCTATGATTTTTTTTACTTTGGACTGCCTGCCTTGTAGAGACTCACGCAGGCGCTTGTTATTATCAACTGTAAGCCTCTGAACTATTTTTTTGAATTTTTGTTATTTTTATTTTCAGAACCTTTATTTGGGTGTGATCTGTCATTTCTACTTTGCCTATCGTCATTTCTGGATGACTTGTCTCTGTTCGTTTTATCATAATTACCCCTATTGGAGAAATTTCGTTTGTAGTAATTCCCATTATTTCGCCTGAAATCTTGTCCCGAATTTTGTCCAAAATTGTTTTGCGCAAACTGATAATTTTGATCATATGGGTCGAAGCTGTGAAAATAATTGGGTAGTGGGGGGTATGGAAGAAAACCACCATGATTGACAGTATTCGCAGAACTCTGCGCTTGCATCTGATTATTAGAAAATTTAGCAGTATTTCTACTATCAGAATTATGCTTATACCGCTGATTACCCCGTTTTTCATTGTTTTTATTATTTGCTTGATTTTTCATATTATACCAACAAACCTCCGTGTTATGAGAATTTACCTTGCAGATATAACAAAATCTTTCTTTATTTTGGGTACCCCTAGTAGCATCTAATTTTAAATTATTTATTTCGGAAGTCAATGCTTTAATTTGGTCTGCGCTTTGCGTATTTAATTTAACCAAATTTTCTACAAACTCCGCGTTTTGTTTAGTTTCCAGATTATTTATTTCCTGTAAATTATTGGAATTGTATGCTTGTTCAATTTTGATGGCTATTTTACAAGCTTCCTCAAAATTGGTTGGTGATACCTTCCTGATATCAAGCGCAACATCAGCTCGAATGCTGTCAAGAAAACGCGTTAGTTTAACCATTTCTATAAATTTCGTCGAACCATTCTGTTCAACATCAGTGTTTTGCTCGATATAACGTTTTGATATCTCTTTAAACTCCAAAATAAAATCGCTGACACTCTGTTCTGGTTTCTGTTTAAGTGAAAAGAATTTATTTTGAATATCAGCAAATTTTTGTTTGGGTTGAAAAATTTCTATTAATGATTTTTTGAATTTTTCAAAATCAGTTTCATTCGCTAATGTTTCGTTATTTGCCAATTTTTCCCTGGCTATGCCAGTTAGTTTAGCCTTTAAAATGATCAGTTTTGTGTCATCTTTGAATGATGTTTGAGAAATTAAATTTTCAAATTCCTTAATGTAAAAATCAATTGTGGTTCCCTTTTTCCCGTCAAAGGTGGGAATTAAATTTAGAATGGTGTCAACATTTGGTTGAGCCATATTTAAATTTAAAGTACAATTTTCCTTTACAGCTTTCTTTATTTTATTATTACGATTATCTGTGCTAGAGCTTTTTGAAGTCGCATTTACGCTTGAAGTTTTTTCTTTTATTTTTTTTCCTTGGCTCCTAGTTTTTATCCCCGAATTATTTAGATCTACGCTTTTTCTTTTGAATTTGCGTTTATTATTGGGCATACCCTTTCAAACATTAGTTTTTGTGACCAGATCAAATTTACTTTACACATAAAAATATACAAAATTTTGTTTCACCTTATATAAATTTCAAAAATGAATTCTCACTATTTAAAATATTTCAGAACTATACATACATGATATATTAAAAAAAAAATTAACATTTGTAGATACACATAACATTATTATAAAATATATATTGTAATTTCACTGCTTAGAATTGTATACATAGTAAAAATAATTTAAAGCATTTTGCAAGAAAACATCCTATTTCAGCTCTACATTCACTATTTGGAAATACATATTACAGTTGCATAAATAACCTCCAAATTTATATAAATGTGATCAGTGTACCATCAGTTTTATACAGAGTATCAGTTGCCAGATGACCTAATTCAAAATTCTCCCAGGAAATCTCGCATTGATTAACTCTAACTATACTATTGATTATTTGAAACATTTTTCTTTATTATTTTTATAGCTGTTATTGGTGATGCTCATAGTTAATTAAAATTTTATTTTTACTACAAATTAAAATTTTCATTGAAATTTAACTACGTAACCTACAAGATTAAAAATTAAAATAAATGTGATTTGCCTAAATTTTATTTTTACAAACAAAAAAAAAAAAATTTCTACTTATCAAATAAGAACAGCAAATCAATATATACTAGCTAACAAAATTAAATAGCCTTAAGCATTTATTTTTTACATTTATTTTACCACAATAATTTCCAGACTCGCATCCTAGCCAAATAAAAGGCCTGAGTCACGAAACACCATTAATTAGTCTTGTGATCATATGCTGGAATGATATTGCCAAGTGTACATTAGGTTACGATTTTAAAAATTAATTTATCATTCCACATAAAAATCAACAAAGAGCTAATTGTAATTTTGAATTCAGCATTAAAAAAATGATCGTATTTACCAAATAAATTCTCTGGGTCATGTAGAGATGCTGAAAGAAATACCAGCATATAGAATTTAAATTAAAGCGTTGTGATTATTTAGTTGAACATGACCTTAAGAGAAAGATGAAGTTAAGATTAAGCTGGTGTCCTTCCATAAATTATTCATCTAGAAAAAAAAATCGCTAAATCAAAATTAAATAAAAGAAACTGAGTCATCACCAAAGAGAAGAAAAATTAAATCTTGAATTTTAACATTAAAATTAGTTTATTCACAGTATATACAATGATATTTACATTTAATCTATAAAATAAATATAAAAAAAACAATCATTATCATTAATTGCTCGTATACTACTTGCTTCACAAAAAAATGCTATTTACAAATAGCATAGAAAAAAGTTTAATACTTAACATTATTATTTTTGATTGAAGGTTAATCTAATTTTTTTACGATGCAAAATTCCTGGGAGAACAATCCCTGTGTGCATTAGCGTGCATCATATTCTTCCCACAAACAATTAAAATGTTATGCACAGTTATTACGAGCATATAATATTTGAGATACCTTTTTCTAGGTAGAGGTCATCCATCGTCCTATCAGCTCCACGTTCTTTTTGTACGACGACACAAACACAAATAAAAATATATACTCCTTGCATTACAGTCAAAATGACTAAAGTAAACGTGCATTTTTTTGCACAACCTTCATTCTGGGTTAGGAAACTTCGAACTGAATCTTGGATGAATTTTTCTCTTCCTCTTCAATTCTGAGGGGGCGATGTTTTTTCTCCTCCTCTTAATTTTTGTGGGCCGTCTTTTTTCGTCTATTGGTCCTCCTTGAACAAAACCATGTTTTTCATTAGTCCACCGTTTTGACCCCTACTCTGGTCACGTGGTCTCAGGACTCCTGGAAAACGGATGATGTTTCTCTGCAGCTGTACAAGGCAGATTTATGACTGTCATATATTTGAGCAATAAAATCTGCCAACCTATTTCAGATGTATTGTAAAAGTGCAGACTTATGTCTCCATCTCATTATCAATGTATCTGTTGTTTACAGTGAACTATATATATACATATATATATAGAATAAAAACTTAATTATTTTAATTAAAATATTCTTATAAAATGAATAGGGTTTTGAGAGTCATCTCATTGTTCCAATGATTTCGATATCAAATATCATATTTGTATGACAACTCTGACTGTTTATGCATAATTATATTGTTTAGTGTTCTTTCATAATGAAAGATGATGAGAGGTTCATCTCTCCATCACGTTCTATAAAATTTTAATTAGAGTGGCACAGTATTTCAAGGAAAAAAAAGGATACATGTATTAGTATGTCGTGCATAACATATATGTATGAATATGCACACATATTCATATTTATGAAATTTATTTAATGAAGATAATTCGAATTAACTGACTGGAGAAATAATTACAGCTAAAAAGCATAGGTTTTTGTTTAATAATTTCGACTATCTCTCTCTATTCGCAAAGAGATGATAAGGTATGCAGCTTCAGCTCCATACAGCAGTTTCAGCTCCATACAGCAGTTTCAGCTCAATCTCCACGAGAACCTGCACAAGCAAATTTTAAATTAATTGATTGAAGATGCCGTTGCCTTACCACTTCTAATATCCCCATTGCAATGAGTATTCTTCTGCTGTTATTAATTGTTTTTTTACAACACTCGCTCCAACTGAAAATTGATTTGTAAATACATACTGAGAAAACACAGGGGAAACAATCACCACTGTAAATTCTTAAAAAGCAAATATATAATTAAAAAAAAAATCGCGAATAATCAAGTCAGATTCTCGCGAATGCTAAGTTTTCCGCATTTTCATGCTAGCGAATAATCAAAACTCGCGAATGTTAAAACCGCGAATGTTAACGGATTACTATATATATATTTTTTTACAGTGTGAAAATTTTCAAACACAGGGGAAACAATCACCACTGTAAATTCTTAAAAAGCAAATATATAATTAAAAAAAATCGCGAATAATCAAGTCAGATTCTCGCGAATGTTAAGTTTTCCGCATTTTCATGTTCGCGAATAATCAAAACTCGCGAATGTTAAAACCGCGAATGTTAACGGATTACTGTATATATATTTTTTTACAGTGTGAAAAATTTCATACATTATACAACAAAATGTTCAATGATGTGTAACCAAAAAAAAAAAAAAAAAAAAATATATATTTTTTTGCCTCAAGTCAGAAACATATAGTACAATAATTAAATTCAAAGAAACTGTAAGTAAAAAAAATTAAACATTAGCATTTATTGAGTATTTAGATGTCAGATCATTCAGGTATTTTATATGTTTAAGCTTTGTTTCATTAGACAACTGTCTCTTTAGCCATTTATTGATTATTCAATTAACTGAATCAAAGTTTGCTCAACTTAACTAGATTAACAAGTCAATATGACAAAATTGACAGAAAAATAGAAAAAAATGTATTGTGTACTTTAAACAATGCTCAACAAACCACTTTATTTTTTCTTTAATCTTTCTCATTATATTTTCATTATTTTGTTTATTGTTTGTTTTTTACACTTATCTAATCGATTGTGTTGCAAATCTCTTAGTACCACTTTCATCAAGAAGTTTTTAGCTACAGTATTTATTTATTTATTCGTTTTTTTTCTTGTTTCAACATTATTTTTTAAAAGTGATTGATTATAATCTTGAACCAGATTTAAAACATATCCAAAACCGGCAGTTAAATGTCAGATATTTATCTTTCAAAGTTTCTGGAAACAGTTTTGCGGGGGAAACCAGTTCGTAAAATATTTATCTGAAAAGAAAGAAAAAAAAATAGATGCATTTTCATCCAATTAGTAAAAGACTATCCGGGATGTGTTTATTAAAATTCATAATTAGCTACATTAATATTATGAAAGATTGAAAAGTTTCTTCAAGTGTTTTTTAAAATGTATAAATTGAAACTGGAACAAGAACAAAAAATAAATATAGGGTAACTCTAGGATAGATGGCCATAGTTTTTAAAGATTGAAATAAAAACTCTTAGAATGCAAATACAAGAAATATTTATGTATGTTTAAATTTTTATACATATACTCACCATATTTTGGGCAAAAAATAATTAAATATTGAGAACAAAAAGTGGGAAATAATATTGAAATTAAAATGGCAGATGGCCATCTCTTCTTCGAGCCGAGGATAGATATCCATCCAATACAAGCAGGGAAAATGAAGTTAAAATAGAAAAAAGAAAAAAAAAACACATTTCTTATAGTCAATCGTGAAAACATGTAGCAATTTGTAAAGTGTCTTAAACGTATAGTAAAACAAAATGTAACGTACGCACTTAAAAAATCCCTGACGGCTCGGCCTACAGGCACAGGTAGATTTCGAAGACGCGGACCATGGGGCGTCTGTTTGTTGGGAATTGCGGAAGAAATGACCTTTTTGCCATGATGCGGTAGTTGAAACCGCCCACTTCGAAACCTAACGTGTTTGTGGACGGAGCCGGCAGGGATTTTTTTTTTGTTTTTAATTTTTTTTTATATAAGGGTTGGTCCTATAAAAAACTTGTCAATATAAAAGTTTTAGATAATATTAAGAGAATTTATAATAAATTTAAGGATTTGATATCATGTGAATTGACGAATGAATTTTTTTCTTCTAAAACGCCATTTTAATGATATCAAAAATCTGTCATACATAAATTGTCGGCCCTTTTCCTATAAGTAATGATAACTTTAAGCGGATTCGATACGTATCATAATTAAGAAATTAGGGGTTTTTTTCTGTTTTCACAAAAAGCCACGCCATTTCCCCACCCCCCCCCCCCCGTTGGTTCGATTTTGCCCATTAACGAACTTGACCGAGTTTTATGCCCCTTGATTTTATGTATAAGTTTGGAAGAGATTTGTGCAGAATTATTGCAGTTATCGTGTCCATAAAAAAGTGACACACACACACACACACACACACACACACACACACACACACACACACACATATATATATATATATATATATATATATATAAGTTTTGAACTGGGGGTGGTTTTGGGTTCTGGAGTCATAATCGACGTACATCTGCAAAATTTTTTTCAAAAATTCCAACTTAGGGCATAATGTAATAGGTAGTATTTCTTACGAAATCTACCTAAAAAAAAAAAAAAAAAAAAAAAAAAAAAAAAAAAAAAAAAAAACAGATACCTAACTCAACAAAAATATTCAACAACTTAATTAAATAAACATTAAAATTTCACCTTACTTTTTATAATCGAAAAACAAAGCTGCACGTCGCAATGAATGAAGTCGTTGAGCAATTTCCTACGAACAAAATTTATTCTGCGATCTGTGATCAAGTTTCGGAAATATTTAGACTGGTTATCTCTACTCTATGGTCATATATCCTGGAGTTACCCTATATCCCGATCTAAATATAAACTTCATACTGTTTTTGGATTCTTATAAAATCTATACACGACCACTTTCAAAGGAACCCTTTCCAAGAAAACACGAATTATCGAAATTGGAGCATTCGTTCAAAAGTTATGCGTGGGCATACATAATGTATATGTATTGGATCATCCAGAAAGTTCTGCGGTTTTTCAAAAAACGAATCGCGGTTTCGTTTGGTTATTTTGCTGTTGCTGATAAGGAGTGATATTTAACCGTTTGAGTGCTGAAAATTCGGCCTATAATCCGCGGAACAAACAATTGTGTTTCAACCCAGAAATTTTATCTTATAAAATGTAACTCACTAGATCGCTGTAAATACTTAAACTGTTGGATAAAAATTAAATGATTTAAATTATTGAATAAAATTTCTGGGTTGAAACAAAATTTGTTTGATCCGCAGATACATTGCGGCGCTATCGCGCTTCATAGCACTTAAACGGTTAATGATCCATCTATGCACATTCGGTCTTTTCTGCTTGCGCTACATAATTCTCCCTTGTTCTGTAGCCTAATTTTGTTTCAGCGTAGTTCTAAGAATAGAGAAACAAAATGTTCGTTTTCGTCAATTGTGCTCTTTTATTTCCAGAAAGGTAAAAATGCTAGTCAGACTGATGGTAAAATTTGTGCTGTATATGGACAAAGTGCTGCTTTTGATGACACAGTTCGAAGGTGGTTTGAGAAATTTAAGCGCGGTAATTTCAGCCTCGAAGATGATGATGCTCGCTCTGGGCGACCATCATCTGTAAAGGAGGACCTCGTAAAAGAAGATATCAAATGATCATGCACTGTACTTTTTGGAATATTTAGTCTGTGTGGTAGCTCCTGAACGTGGAATTTTAGAGATAGCTTCTTTTAAAAGGTCCTCCTTTACAGATGATGGTCGTCCAAAGCGGACATCATCTTCGAGGCTGAAAGTTGATTATTTAATTTAACAGAATCAAATTTTGAACATTATAATTATATCACGACAGCATAATTAGAACAAGTCAACATGTACACTGTAAAAAATGACCAATGTTTCTCATTTTATGAAAATGTACTATAACCACGAACGAAAATATAATATAATCTTCTGAGTTATCCGAAATACCGAATAGCGTGTTCCATTGTCTTTTGAATCCCCAGAAGCCAACACATTTCCAAAATTTAAAGAATTATTTATAAAAACAAAGTATTTTTCGGTGCACGTATTTTTCAGAAACGTTTCCGAAGGGTTTTTATAGTGCATTAATTAGTGTCCTGAGCCTGGAATACCTGTTTTTCGAATGCTATCCATTCTCAAGTAAACATTTTCATGCTCAGAAAATATGTTTAACATAGACAAACATGCAAAATGAACAGCGTTAACAATAACATTAAAATTAAGATTATTTCTTTACTCTTTCATGTATAAATAAACTTATGCGGCTGAAAACGTTTACTTGAGAATGAATGACATTCGAAAAACAGGTATTCCAGGCTGAGGACACTAATTAATGCACTATAAAAACCCTTCGGAAACGTTTCTGAAAAATTCGGTCAGCGAAAAATACTTTGTTTTTATAAATAAATCTTTAAATTTTGGAAATGTATTGGTTTCTAGGGATTCAAAAGACAATGGAACACGCTATTCGAAATTTCGGATAACTGAGAATATTATATTATATTTTCTTTCGTGGTTATAGTATATTTTCATAAAATAAGAAACATTGGTCATTTTTTGCAGTGTGGAAAAATTGGCCGAAAAATGGAAAAACTGAGATGTACACTGTGAAAAAAAATCTTTAATTTTGACAAAAAAAAAGGTATTGTATTTTTTTTACAGAAAAAACTGTTTTAAGGAAAAACAGTTTTTACCTGTAAAAAAATGGGGATTTTGTCATTTTTACAGAAAAAAGCTATATGTTTTACAGAAAAAAAAACTGTTTTAATGAAAATATATGGATATTTTCTGTAAATTAAACGGTTTTCCACTGGCGCCAAAATTGACAGTTTACATTGTATTACGTATATAATACATTGTGTGTTACGTATATAATACATAGTGTACATACGTATGTTTTTTTACATTGTATATATTTGTGAATTGAAACGGTACTTACGTATTATCCGTGCCAGTTTTAAGCCAACTGCGCCAGGCATGGAGCCAACTTTACTAATTATAGTAACCCTTATATATTTTTTTCTTGCTACATTGTACATGCCTGGGAATAATCTATAATATTCTTTCTTATTTACTATGCTATTTACCATATTTTAATTTTACTAAAATAATGTTATTTACTATTTTTAACAATGTTATAAATTTAATAAACATGTATTACATTTTATTTATTTTATATTAATTACCATTTTTAACTATGTTATTTGATAATGTTAAATTACTGCGTTTGAAAACATGATTGGCAATGATAAACAAGAATGGTACTTGGCAACCATTTTTGGCGATCAATCTCCTGGCACAGATAATGCGTAAGTACCATTTAAACATTCCTGAGCAAACTATTTTCTTTTTTCTTTAATCTTTCTCATTATATTTTCATTATTATTATTATTTTTTGTTGTTTTAGACTTATCTACTCGATTGTATTACAAATGTCTTAGTATAATATCTCTTAGTAGACATCCTTCTTACTTCAGCATTTTTTTCTTCTAATAAATGATTGATTATAATTTTGAACCAGATTTAAAACATGTCCAAAACCGGCAGTTAATTGTCACATTTTTATCTTTCAAAGTCTCTGGAAAAGTTTTGCGGGGGAAACCAGTTTGTAAAACATTTATCTGAAAAGGAAGAAAAAAAAAAGATTAACTTTCATCCAATTAGTAAAAAGCTGCCCAGAATTAGTTTATTTAAATTCACTATTAGCTGCATTAATTTGTTTAAAAAGTTTCTCAACGACATTTTAAAAATGTGTAAATTGAAATTGGAGCAAGGGGCGAAAAAGCTAAAAATACCTGTCAATCTAAATAGTAAATTTGCGACATATTTTGACAAGTACTTTAGAAACTGGCCTTTTTTATTTTAATTTATAATTTGATGATTGCTTAAATAGTATTACAAGATATCTTGCTTTTTTAAATATATTTCAAGGACAATATTTTCGCTGTTGAATCATTTTTCGTAAAATTAGTTTGAAAGGGAATAAAAGTTCTTCAGGTAATATATAAATTAATTAATTTCAAATTATTTTATTTCTACATCTTTATAATAAGTTTAAAGTAGTACTTTTACCTTCAATTTTATACAGTAATCATTTTAACTTTGGTATACAGATTTCTGTTCAGAGTCTAGAATCACGAGACCTCAAACTCTCCTTGCTAATGTTAAGCCTATGGGCGTGTTATGCATTAGTACTAGAGATCGACCGAAACAGGTTTTTAAGACCGAAACCAAAACTGAAACCGAATTCCATTTTGATCTTCCCACTTTCAGCCGAAACCGAAACCAAAACCAAAATAATATTAAAAAAAATTTAAAAACTGATTAATACATACATAACTGCATATAATTATTAATTAATTAAATAATTAATAACAAATAATTAATAATTACTTAATAATAACTAATTACGTTACTAATTAATTTATTAATTATACGTGTATTGAACCACATTTCTATCAAATTAATATAAAATAATGTAATTTAAAATAATGCATTTAATCAATATTATTAATACCTTTTATGCACTCATATGTACGGTTTTTTACAAACAGAACTGTCATCTGGGAAAGTTAGGGGGGGCAGTTTCCCCCTCAAAGAATGTCATAAGAATGTATGAGTCATTATAAGTTAGTTTAAGTAAAGGGCACAAAATCTAAAATAATTTGTTCAATTTGACTAAAAAATGAAAATTAGCATTAAGACAACATTTTAAGCCTAGAAATTATTAATTATAAACTTTATTTTCCATTTCGATATTCTCAAAGTGAGACATGTTTAACATTATTTCGTACTTTAGCAAACTTTAAATATATATATATATATAAGGATAAAAATGTAACAGTTTTCAATTTTCTTTTAGGATGTGCACAATAAGATCAAAATAAATCTTTGCTCACTCACCACCTCTCCCCCCCTCCCCTCCAAAAAAAACCAAAAAACGCTTTGCCACTCTCTGCTTCCCTTAGAAAGTATTGAAATGGTACCCCTGTTTGAAAGTTTTATCTCCGGTGCCAAGTTAACTCTCTGTGCCTCTATCCAAAACTATTTTATAAAATAAAACGTAATTAATTTATCAATAAAACAGAAATAGTTTCAAATTATACGAATTTCATCGAATAAAAAAATATTTTTAAGTATGCATAACTCGATTCCGCGATATATCTTTTGTAATAAATTTCGTAAATCTTCATTTGTTTTAACAACACCTTTCTCATTCTGAACAATCTGGAGTTTCAAAGTAAAAATTTTCTATTACTGTTAAGTTAGTAGCTTTTAAAGATCACGTGATAAACGTCTTTGAAGTTTAGTCATATATGCATTGCTTGCTTTATAATTTACATCATGAATCAGTCATGACGGATAATGATAAACAGTGGAGTTCATAGCAATAAACAATGTCTCATATGAGCCGATACAACTCACATCAATGAGTAAAGTTGAAAATTTCCGAAAGAAGGAACGATATTTTGAAATACAGATAGTTTCGGTTGAGTTTCGGCCAGGCCGAAATTTTGTCAGCTGTTTCGCCGAAAATGAATATTCGGCGAAACTCCGATTTTGCGCCGAAACCGAAACCGAAATTTCCGTCGATCTCTAATTAGTACAGTGACCTTTCACTTATACGCGATGTTCAGTAATTATTTTTTCATACCATTTTTTTAAAACAGTAAAATTCGATTTATAATTTCTGCGATTTAATAATGCGAAAATTACCTTAAAACAAAACTGGTATTGAAAAAACGATTTCCATGTATCGCGTATAAGTGAGAGGTCACTGTATTTTTAACCTTTAAATGAATGAATTTTTCTTTTAAAATAGCGTATTTTTTTAAAATTAAGAATTAGACACCAGAAATTTTAAGATAGATTTTTAAGTTCGTTTAGCAACATCTTTTATGTGATTTTTATATTGTTAGTATTTCTATATAAATATAGCAGGGTTCGTACGGGTCCTGGAATTTTAAGACCAGGAAATTCTTCGGTACCAGTATTTTCTTATAGATAATCTTTTCTTAAATAATGTCAAATTTTGAACGTTTGAACTTGATGCATTTTTTAGAAAAATATTGGTATATCACCTGGAAAAATAACGGTACCCGTACGAACCCTGTATAGTGGTGACGAAGAACTTTGATTTATTTAATAAAAGTTAAATAAAAAGTGATGCAAATTTGCATCACTATGCATTTAAGGGTTAAAATATCTCATCAGAAAAATTAATGTTTTTTTCTTCCTTTTTTTCTGTGTGTTCTTCTTGAAGGATGTCTCCTTTTTTTCTTAGTTGTCAAAATATTTCTAAAATATATGCACAATTTTATTTCGTGGTAAAACTTAAAAAAAAAATATATATATATATATGTATTAATATTTAAAAATATATGAAATGTAACCTATAATTTTTCTTAACAGAAATCGATTTCTAGAAGCTCCAGAAGTAAGCAATCAAAAATTACAGCTCAGTCAGTCCATCAAGTAGTTTTTGAGTTATGCTTAAAAAAATTACCTGCACTGCAGTTCGTTTTGCAACAATATTAAAAAGGCTGTTGGTCAGCGAGATCTCAAGTTCCTCCCACTAATGTTAAACCTATGAGAGTGGAATGCATTCATATATTTTAAATATATCCCCAGGAAATTAATATTTTTAACTTCTTTTTTTATGTGTACTGTTCTTAAGAGGATGCCTCTCTTTCTTTTCTTTTCTTTTTTGTTTTCTTTTTCTTTTTAGTTGTCAATATATTTTTAAAATACATATTTAATTTTGTTTGAAGTTTTAAAATCTTCCTCAGTTTCACTAAGATTTCAACACATAAAAATAATAAAATAAATATATATTTAAAAATATTTTGACAACTGAGAAAGAAATAGACATCCTTTAAAAAGAGTACACAGAAAAAATAAGTTAAAAATATTAATTCCATATAAATCTCTTCCCTACTAAATAATTTGTTTTATCTATAAAAGTGTTTCCAACATCATCAACAAGCCGATTCATTGCTTGTAAATTAAATAAAGCTATTGATAACTGTAGTATGTATTTTGTGCATTTAACCAATTTATAAAAATTTACTTACATTTCATGGTTAATATAATCATCTCAAAGTCAGTTTTATGTAGAATTCAAATTTGTTTTTGTTTTAAAATAGCAGAATTATTTGAAAAATCGTAAAAAGAGAAGGCCGCATAAAAAGCAAATGCAAAATTAAAGCTTATTATTCAATAAAATTCGTTGATTAATGTAAAAATGTTTGTATTTTTTAGTTACACCTTATTATTATTTTTTAACCCCTTGAAGGGCGCCGGTATATTATATATACCACTTAATTTTAATCTCAAAATGGCACTATGACACCAGAATTTTATAATCAAATTTTGAATTTATAAAGTACCTGAAGGCAAGCTTTTATTAATTTAAAATAAATTCGTTCGTGAATCTTGGTATCAATCAATCGTTTCAATATTTTATCTCCAAGAGTACTTTGCCCCTGAAGGGGTTAAATTTAAAAATTATTGGCAGTTTACAAGTATTATAAATATTTACAATAGCTTGTTTTTCCGTTATTTCATACACAGCGTTTAAGATAATCTTGTTATTTTTGCTATTTTATTTTTTAATTTTCTATTAGTCAGTTTAATTTGCTATTAATTATTAATTTATTTTCCCACTAACACGTTAGCGATTAATTTTACCATGAAATAAATATTTAAAATGTTGTTAAATGTACGAAACACTATCTTTAATGAAATATTTCAGAGCTTTTGCATCAACCTACGCACATAGTAAATTATATGTTTACAATTCAAAAACACAGACGCTTTGTGAAAAATAGATTTAATCAAATTTATAATGTAGAATTATTAATATTTCATTGAAACATTTATAATTTATAAATTAATAGTTAATATTATTGCTTCAGTCATGTTTCATTAACAAACGTTGATTGCAACAGTACCATTAATATTGACAAAATTCCAAGTAAATTTTATTGATGCTGTATTGATAATGATTTGCAGTTAAGCCAGTTAATATAGATTTTGTGATATCAAACTGAGAGAAACGCTCTGATAAAATAGTTTCTAACTTAAAACTAACAGGAAGAGTTACAATTTAGTGAATTTATGTCACAATAAAAACCTTCGCACATATCATTATATGCCACATTACTCTGAAACATAATGTAAACTACAATAATAAAAATCTTTGCTGATGTAGCACGAGATTTCATAGCGTAATAAAATCACCCAAGCCTGACATAATTCGAGATACATTAATCTAAAAATGCTTTCCGAAAGCTTAGGTTCGTGGAACAATATGACAAAAACAGAGCTATTATGTCGACCTTGGAAATTATACTGATGTATTTAATAGATGCTTATACCATGCTTTTACATATGTATTAATGTTTTCGTGAGGAATACGGATTTGTGCAGCCATCCGTAATTATTTGTGTTGTTAATCATCGAATTCAATCATTGGATTCCAGTGATTTAGCAATAGAAGCACAACAAAAATTACTTACATTTGAATTTAAAGCGTAGACGCTGTTATTGCTAAAATATTATTTTTGTCCTTCGCCAATTTGTGTGCTATTTCGGTGAATATGATATGTATCTACCTTGAAAGGTAGTTGTAAATTGAGTTAAAATCATGAACTATTTTCTTTCCTAGAAATAAATCAGTAAAAGAAGTAAATTGAAAACTGAACTAGCAGCACACGTGGAATTTCACGTGAGAGATTTTGCAGAAGTGCTTTTATTATTATTATTATTATTATTCAGCTATAAAGATTTCGTTGAAAAATTTACAGTTAAAAGATAAATTCATCTGAAAAGTAAAATATTTTGCGATCAAACAAACAGAATAACACGTCTCTTTTTCCAAAAAGAATGAATTCTTTTAAAATGGATAAAAATCATGGGCTATTTTTTTCTTAGAAGTAGTTTAATAAAAGAACTGAAAATTGAACTAGAAGAATTGAATTTCGTAGAAGTGCTTTATTCAGCTATTAAGATTGCCTTGAAAATTTCATAATTTAAAGATAGTTTATTTAAAAACTAAAATATTTTAATATTTTTTAAACAGAAAAATACAGTTTTAATTAATATATTTTTTAAAATAACTATTTAAGTGAAATGAAGTTTTATTGGATCTTAGAATTGGAATGAAGTTTTAATTGGATTTGAAGTTTAATTGGATATCGAATCATACTCTGCTTTAAAAAGGTTATTGCTAGAAAGAAACAACAACATAATTATTGATTAATCTAAAAAAACAAAACAACTAGTCTTCAAAGTAAAATAAATAAATAAATATCTATATATTTAAAATATATATTTAAGATTTTATTTTTTTGGAGAAATTTCTTTTGATTAATTTAAGAAGTAGGCTATAAAAAAGATACAATAGTAAAAAATGTTAAAGCTTTGTTTAAAAGGGTCTGCGATACATGAAAGAAATTTATATTTAACTGGATATCGAAAGATCTTGTGATATCAGAGAGTTCGAATAAGTTATATGAAGTATGTTGAATGCAGAGGAAACAAAAATATTAAAAAAAAAGATGTTGAACTAGGTAAATGTTTGGTTAAAATCATTAATTCTATAGAAAAAAAAAACCAGTCGAATGTTAACAAAAGTTTCAAACAGCGCATAACTTTTAGTACATTATGTAGTATACTTAATTTTAAAGTATAATAATGAAATTATAAATTGATAATAATAAAAGATTTGTTAATTTACTAATGTGTGTAGTTAGCTTTTGGTTGTAAAGATATTGTCTAATGTGTGTAACAAACTTTTATTTGGAAAAACATTGTCTAATGTGCATCATCAACTTTTATTTGTAAATATATTGTCTAATGTGTGCAATCAACTTTTATTTGTAAAGATGTTGTCTAATGTGTGCACTCAGTTTTTATTTGTAAAGCTATTGTCTAATGTGTGCAATCAACTTTTATTTGTACAGATATTGTATAATGCATGCAATTAACTTTTATTTGTAAATATATTATCTAATGTGTGTAATCAAGGTTTATTGGTAAAGATATTGTGATATCAGATAGATTGAACAAGTTACGAAAAGAATGTTATATGGAGAGGAAAGGTTGATTAAAATTCGATGTTAAACTAATTATTAAAAAAAAAGATAAAATCATCGTTAAAACTAAAAAGGTCTGCCAAATGTTAACAAAACATAACATGAAATCATGAATAATATGAAGTATATTGTTTAAAACATCTTAACAGTTTCGTTTTTTTTGACACAATAACCAACACCACTTTTTCCATACTAAAATATTTTCCTTAAATAATCGAAAAATGTCTGCCACTTAATAAAGTGAAGATTATAGATAAAAATTAGTGGTACCCAAAATCTTTTATAAACGAAGCAAGCAAACTCTTCTTGCCCGTGCGGCGTTCGGGCAAAGCTGTTAAGGAGTTCTTAAAGCAGTAATACAAGTATTAGTGGTGGCTCGTGACAGGCTTTATTTGGAACACTAAATGCATGCCTGGCAAATTTATTCTTTTGTTACCACTATATTTTAAAAGAAATCTTTGAGTTATTTATTAGCAGAAAGGACTTCCATTAAACAAACAATGAATTTTTTCTAAAATCATAGTGGTGTGAAAAGAATAAATCTTTCACGTATATATTTAGTGCCCAAAAATAGTCCGTCACGAGTCGCCACTGCAAGTAATTATACAATCTCAAAATAATAATAATAATAATAATAATAAAAGTTTTGCCAATTATATAATATGTGAAATCAACTTTTATTTATAACGATTCTGTGTTATCAGAGATACTGTACAAGTTATTAGAAAAAAAGTTGACTGCTGAGGAAAAGTTTGATTAAAATGCGATATCCAACTAATTTTGAAGAGGAAATTTGTTGGTTGAAATTATTTTCATAAAACGCAAAAAGAAACAAAAGGAAAAAAATAGCTGTTGTATTTTAACAAAACAGTGTACAAAAATACAAGTAAGATAAAGTACCATTTGTTATACATGAGATGCAAATACTTTCATAAATGGATTTGAATTTTCTGCTTAAAGAACCATTTAATTGAATGCAAAATTACAAAAATACTTGTATCCAACATTTAGCTGAGTCATTCTTGACTATTTGAATTTATTAATAATGCATAATGGAGATATAATTATTGCTGTTAGAAAGAACGAACGAATATAGATTAGAGTGTCCTTGGGCGAAAAAAAATTAAAGCCTATTTAACTCAATTTCTTTCTTACCGGTTTTAAAAACTGCAAAAGAAAAAAATGTATCGTTACGTTATATTTAATAAAAAATTTATATGATGTACACAGAAGTATTAGAGAGACGGTTTTAAAAACATGTGCTTTATATACACTACAGAAAACTGTTTGTGCAAAAGTTATAAAACTTTTGGTTAAAAAAAAATTATTAAAGTGTTCAGAATTCTCTGGAATGTTCTTGAAATAATTAAAATTAATGAGGTTCACTGTTAAATAATTCGACACATAAAATAACCATGATAAATTACAATTGTTGGCTAACAAAATTGTCCCTGCAAGTTCAAATAAAATAAACAGTATTCTTAAAATTATATGTTTCAAACAAAACTATAGATTTCACCAGTGTATTTATCTAATGAACACCAAATTTCTTCTACTATATTATAGTGTAATGGAAATGGAACTAAGTTTTATGTCTAAAATATTATAAGTAGTGCATGGTACATATTAATTGTATATGATTTGATATCAGTTTTTCAATCTCCATTTTCACTCATTTGAAAGCACTTGACATAACAATAAGGGATCCTTTCATCTAATTTATAATGAACTTTTATAACAAAATTGTTTTCGTAAATTTATTATAATTTTTTATTTCCCTGAAATGAAGAGCAAGATTTTCTAATTATATTTTTCTATTCTTACACGAATGATTCTAAACTTAAAAGAAAATATCTTTGAATCAATCTAAAATTAAAAATGTACCTAAATGTCGATCAAGTCATTACCTACAGAAGATGCATAAGTTCTACCATGCGTTTTGAATATATTTTTTTCGTCTTATTTAATCTCAGAAAAGTACTACTGATCCTCCGATTCAACGTGCTGATTACGAATTCTGCTATTGAAATATTAAATATAAATTTGCTGATCTGGTGCATGACTCCTTGGTATTCCAAGGAGTGCACTTACCTTGCCTACAGCAATCTTGGTTATAGGAGTCCCACATCTTGCGTGTGGTGGATGTGACAGAGAAAATATTACATTAAAGGTAATGAATTTAAACGTGGATAATGTGTAAATCCATTTTTGAGTACATTGCTTAGAAGAAAACCCAGGCCATAGAAGAGATTAAATAAAACGGCCATTAATTTAATAGGATATATGTGGCTTTTATTGAAGATAAGACGTCAAAACAGTATTGCAGCGAGGAGTGACCCCAAGAGCAGAAAAATGAAGATCTCTTCTATATGATGATCATATGAAGAGTGAAGAACAGTTGTGAAATTCGATTGAATTGTATCAAGCCAAAAGTGGAAACCTTGACCTATTATAACCCTAAAAAATACTTCATTTAATGTAAATTTTGAATTGAAATCCATCCAGTCAACTTATTAATTGGCGTAACTGAAATTACAACGTGTGTTTTTTACTGTAAACAAACCAAGAAAATAATTGAACTAATCATTTATATAGGTACAGGTTGTGAGCCTAATAAGCGTGGGGGGGGGGGGGAGGGAGCATATAGAAAATACTTTCTTTTTATTTATTCATTTTAATGACCAGAGATATATACAATTGCACTATTAAAGTTTTAGCATAGAAAATATTTTGTTTTACTTTATTAACGGTTGGAAAAGACCTGTTGGCTTAAAAGAAATGACATATATTAAACGCAAGAGAGATAAAAAAATTAAAGTACTTAAAAAAAAAAAAAAAAAAAAGGTTTAATTAATTATATATGTAGAAGGCGAATTTTAGTTTTAATTGGGGATAATTAATGATATGTGATGATTAGATAATTACATCATCACATATATCATAGTTTACGAGCGCTTAGAAGAAAGGCATATGGAAAAGACTTTCTTTTTATTTATTCATTTTTAACGGCCAGAAACATATGTACTATTAAAGTTTTAGAATAGAAAAGTTAATTTTGTTTTATTTTATTAACGACTGAAAAGAGCTGGTAAGCTTTAACCCTTTCAAGGGCAAAGTACTTCTTTTACTAAAATGTTGAAATATTTGAATGACACCAGATTTTACGAACAAATCGATTTCAAAATGACTAAAAGCTTTTCATTGCGATTATTAAAAAAACAAAATTTTATAAAAAAAATTCTGGGTGCCACTTGGCAGTTTGGAATTAAAATTAAGCGTTCGCGCCTTGCAAACACTGCCCTTGAAAGGGTAAAAAGAAATAACATATCCCATTAACGCCCAGTGGCATATTTTTAGATAACTAGACTTAGTGGCAAGAAATTTTCTTTAACACCAGTAAATATGAAGATAATTATGTACTCTGTTTCACGAAACGAATCCCTTGATAAAATAATATAAAAAATACCCTTCATTTAAAAGTGGTGTGAAATCTAAAATTTAAATTTTAACGAAGAAAATAATTTGGGCGTTAATGGGTTAAATTAACGGCCATAGTTGCCAACCCCCCCCCCCCCCCACCGATTTTTTTATACCAATATTTTTATGTAAAAATATTTGTTTTACTTAATCGTGCAATTTCTGCAATTTAATCAAGCGAATTTTTTTGTAAGATTTTACTGGTATTCAAAAAATTGGGAGGTTGGCAATTTTGTATCGCAAGACAGATAAAAGAAATAAATGTACTTCTTTAAAAAAAAAGTAATTTTTAATTAATTATATATTTCACGGTTCGTACGGATCAGAGAATTTTCCAGGAGAGTTACCAGCAATTTTTTTTATAGAAAAAGAAATCTAGGTTAAACTCTCGAAACTTCGCCTTCTTTTAAGCATTGATTTTCTGTAAGAAAATACTGGTACCGAAGAATTTCCTGTTCGCAAAATTCCAGGACGCGTACGAACCCTGATATGTAGACGGGAAATTTTAATTTTAATTGGGAGATAATTAATGATATGAAATGATTAGATATCTACATCATTACGTTGAGGTCACATTTTGGTGCAACCACAAAATATAACTTCATAAAAATACTACATATCGGTAACGAAATAATGCTTTTTTAATTTTTTTTATTTTGTATCACCCTACTGTCATGTTAAACTTTAATAATTTAATAACTTAACCCATTTCTACTCTTCATATTTAGTCATTTTAAAACACTTAATATCTAAAGATTCTTTGATAAATCGTTTTATGGAGATTCAGTGCAAAATTGTTTTCGCTGATTTGTTGTCGACTATTATAAATTTTCCCACTCAAATAAAGAACTAATTTTAGTTTCTTCTATTGGTCTTAGTACACTGCCTTCTATGAATGAACGATCCCAAACTTAAAAAAAATTGTCTTTAAAGCAATCTTAAAATAAAAATGAATCTAAACGTCTTTCAAGCCATTACATACAATAATTTTGGTAGCAAGGGCTCTACGTCTTTTCTGAGGTGTGCTCACATTGTGGCGCAACCACGCACAATGACTATGTCTCCTTAGGAGTAAAGATTAGGTCAAGTCTGAGAAGTTAGATACAAGTTAGATACAAACTACAGAAAAAGAAAGAGCATTTTCAATTTTTATCTTTGGGCTACATTGTAATCGTAATTTGACAATTGAACAAATTTCTATGCATAATCTTCGTTTTTACTCATTTTAAAATACCGAACTATATTGAAAATGATGTAAAACCAATCTCAAAAAAATTTCTTCGGTAATATTGAAGGACGCGGATTTTTTTTTTAATAGAATTGTAAAAACTTTTGTTGAACAACTTTTGGTCCGAAAAACTAAGTATTATTGATCCAGCAAAATTCACATTGGGCCATATTTAAACAGAAGGTTTGGTTGAATCAAGCAAAATTTTGTTGGATCAATAAACCAAAGAACAAAATATAATTCATCCAACAAACTTCTAAGTGGATCATTTTAAAGCAGGAAACTTCCTTGAATAAAACAAATTTTTGTTGGACTAGCAAACTGAAAAAAGAAATATCGTTGATCCAGCAAAATTCTTATTGAACCACATTTAAACAGAAAAATTTATTTAACCAAACAATTTTTTTGTATCAACAAAAGAAATCAAAATATTGTTGATCTAACAAAACTCTTATTAGGCATATTTAGACAGAAAATTTTCTTGAACAAAATGATCAAAAATCGAAAACAAAATTTTCTTATTGGATCATTTTTAAGCAGAAAACTTTCTTGAGTAAAAAAAAAGTTTATTGGACCAGCAAACTGAAGAAAGAAATACTGTTGTTACAATAAAATTCATATTGGACTACATTTAAACAGAAAACTGTTTAACCAAACAATTTTTTTAATCAACAAAACAAATCACAATATTGTTGATCTAACAAAATTCTTATTAGGTCATATTTAAACATAAAATTTTGTTGAACAAAATGATACAAATTTGGAAAAAAAAAATTTGTTGATAAAACAAAAATTTGCTTGGCTCAAAAAAAAAAAAAAAAAAAAAAAAAAAAAAAAAAAAAAAAAAAAAAATATATATATATATATATATATATATATATATATATATTATAAGTAAGGTCCAATAGAAATGTGCTGGTAAGGTACAATAGCTATGTTTTTTCTAAGAAATTATCTTTGAAACAATCTAGAATAAAAAATGTATCTAAACGTCGATCAAGTTATTACATACAATAATTTTGGTAGTAGGAGATTCACGTCTTGTCTGTGGTGTGGTCACGTCCTGGCGCAACCACGCACAATGACTAGGTCTCCTTAAGGAGTAAGGGTTAGGTCAAGGCTAAGAAGAAGAAAGTTAGAGATACAAACTGCAGAAAAAAGAGGGTTTGGCGATATTGAAGGACGTGGGAAGAAGAAACTAGCTTTTTTTTCGCTTCTTTAATTATCCCGAAAATACGAAAAGAATAAATGTTTGTATTCTCCCGTAGGTACGACATAATGATATATCATCTACAGTTTTGAAAGAGTGAAATAGTGTTTATTTATTTGTCTTTTTATAAGCGATGATGAGATAAATGTATAAATGAGGATTTATTTCGTACTTTGTTTCTTTTCTTTTTCTTCTTTGAAAGTATCAAATGTGTTGTAATAGATTAGTACATTGAGCGGTGATATTGAGAAAGATAGTGACTAACTAAGGACAAATATAAAATTTTAATATTAATTTAAATATTTCTCTATTTGGAGCGAATAAGTAACCAGATTTGTGTAAAATACGTTTTTGAGGCTGTAATTAAAATAAATAAGACTAAAACTGTTTGCAATGCACGGAGAGTTGAGATTTTCTATTTTCTGAACAATTTGTTTTGTCTTCTACTTTTGTTTTACTTTTGCCTGGTGACTTTTTGTATTTAGAAATTTGAAAACTTCTAACCAGGAAACCACGCCATAGTGTAATAATGAAAAAAAAAATCTAAGTAAGCAGCAATCGAAAGAGCATAGTGAAATGTGTTTTTTAACACATAAAACATTTGGTCTCGTCTCCTCGTTATCGAGATATAAAGTCTTAAAGTTTGCTAATTCATTTGTTTAATTTAGAGAGAAAAGGCGTGGTTCTGATTCAGAAATTTTAATAATCAGATTAATATAAAATACAAAACATATTTAGATATAGTAATATAAAAATGAAAGAAGCCCGCAAAAAAAATGCTATTGACAAATATGGTACTGAACCAAAAAATGATTGAAGGATAGAAAATAGCGGCACCAAAAACATTTCAAGAACTTAATTCTATCGCAATGATTACAATGGTCCACCTCCTGCGAAAAACAAAATTGCAGGGCATATCAAATAGAAGTGCCCCAGTTTACACTAACAAAGACTTGTACCAAGCATACTAATCATGTCGGAGTATTTCGGCGCACTAAACTGGAAATGGACATGTGACTGGAGTTTGATGATGTTCTTACATTGAAAACGTAATGATTCCTCCTTCCATCCTGTTAAATCAATAAATTATCAAATTTTAAGACTTTATATCTTGATAACGGGGAGACGAGGGAAAATGATTTATGCGTCGAAAGGCACGTTTCACTATGCTCTTTTGATTGCTACTTATTTAGATTTTTTTCAATATTACACTAACGGCGTGATTTCCTGGTAAGTACTATAAGGACAGTGTTGTCAACACTTGCAATAACTTACTCCAAATTTCACTTGAAAGTGTACCGTTTCTCATCAATTTTAATTGACATTCCATTATCAGTTCCTTTAAAAAAATTTTGTTTATAAAATGACATGTTAAAAACTTAAAGTGGCAAATAGTGGAATGACTTATGTCGTTGAAGTTTTCTTCTACAACAAATGTTTTGATTATATTACGTTTATTTACTGTGCAAGCTTAAAATTGACATTTTCAGAATACGATGTGTGCAGAAATAAACGTCAGTCATTAATCTTTCCATTTATTATATCAGAAAATTTTAACCCGGGAGAAATCGATCATATCTAGGGTATGAATAGTTTTTACTTTGTCACCAATAAATACAAACAATAATTTTCAACTTATTTAGTCAGTGACAACTGTTACAAATTGTAGGATAAAATACGTTAAAGATTACTTTTCGAAAAGTAGTGGTGATAATTGTGAAATCCGTACGCACACGGGGTATGTCATACCCCATGCGACTTCTCCCGGGTTAATAACTGATGAAGTGAAATACGTTGAATTATTACTAGCAATAAAATACGAACATTTTCGGAATACTAAGTACAGCAGAACTTCGATTATCTGCTAAAACAATTCGTCGCTGTGACGGATACGAAAATAGACTGATAATCTAAATACCCTCTTCGGAAACAAATAATGGCGATTGATAACGATTAAATTTTTAGCACAGGATATTGCACTGTACAGATACAAATTAAGATTAGAATATGAAATCGATTATACTATTTAGCTGTTTTTCGCTCTTAACTAGTACATCACATATAGTAAACAAATATTATTGTATTGCACACTCCAAATAACATTGACGTCTTTTATGAAGATTTTTTCTTATTTTGTCGTTTTTAACACTTTAAACCAGAAAATTTAAATCAAATAAATCAAATAAAGTAAATATAACAGGAAACAAGTGGGTAAGTGTGATCGAAGACCGCTCAAAGGGTTTAGTTTAATCTTCCTTTCAAAACACTTTATCCTTTCTTTAATAAATCCAAACAAATTTCATTTAGCAACTTCCCCCCCCCCCCCACCAAAAAAAAAAAAAAAAAAAAAACCTCATGTTTTTTGTTTTTTATGAAGTAAAAATTTACCGGTCTATTTTTTCGTTTTTTTGGATCAAACCAGCCCGATAGCGGGCGAAGCCGGCTATTATATTCTGTCATAATAATATCTGTCACGCGGACTAAATGCGATATAAAAAAACAATTTCAAAATTAAACATGTTGTACACCTTCAAAATGTTAAAATATGCGAATATTTCCATAATCGGATTTTTATCATGATTCAATATGTTTCTCAAAAACTCATATATTTACTATTCTCTATTATTCATATTGATACTCGCTTTGTATTATTCTCAAACATTTGAAAAATTCGTTAAACTTCCAATATGACGTCAGATTTTCTTTTTAATTCTCTAATGACGTGATATTAATCTACTTTGTGTACATATACATACTCATACTCCTGGTATTATTGAGAAATCTTTGAAAATTTTCGCTTTATTACCACTATGACGTCAATCATTTTTATTTCATATTAATCTTTTTTTCAATTGGTGAAACTTTTTATTTCATTTTCATTTTCACGTGGAAATCGTCTGATAGAAAATTAATTACTGTAGAAAGAATTTCATCGTGGATTTTTAATTTTTGGCATCTGCCATAACGAAAAATGTTTAAATTTAATAGGAAAAGGCTGTTAGAATTTTGGTTTTTTATCTCTATTTATTAAATTAATACGAATTTTTCAAACTTTAATATTTTGAGCTCTTCATAGCTGGTATTCAGCTATATACACAAAGTTTCAACTCTGTAAGTTACATAGTTTCTGAGAATAGTTCTGTGACAGACAGACAACGGAGCGGGAGTAATAGGGTTTCGTGAGATGAACGAAACCCTAAAAAGCTGCTGCTAACAAAATTAAACCTCTGGTTAAAATCATGCAAAACTGAGAGCATTATCAAAAATCAAAGCCTACAATATTAAGGGTTAAAATGTAAATCAATAAACCAACTAGACAGAATATTACAAATTTATACGTTACATTTTGTTTTCTAATTTCTTTAAATTTCAATATTCATTCAAAATAAAATGGTGAAAACAATTTTATGAAATAGTACATTACATTATAATTGCACTATTACTAATGATTGATGGATAAAAAATAAACAAAAACAGAACTGGTGGTTAAAAAAGTGACTGATAATAGAGATTTTACTGTACTTTATTTCGAATATTAACATATCACAATACTGATTAAATATTTCCTCTGTTTAGGTTTACAAAAATACATAATCAGTATAACTGCTTAATATCATGATCTACGGAAAATTCGGAAATAGTAAAACAGAATTTCAAATTATTCTAACCGCATATATCGAGAAAATTTTTCATTTCATAATCATATATAACTATTAACCCTTGATTGCGGGTCAGAAATGGTGACTATTTTTATATTCATTCGTACCGCAATTTTCAAAAAATGTCTGGCAGTGTTGCCAGATCGGGATTTTGTCCCCGTTTTGGGGAATTTTGAGACTCCGTGGGAAATTTTTGGGGACAAGTTATTAGTGGGGAAACGTTTGGGGAAAATCAACATTTTTGGGGAAAAACGTGGGGATTTTTTCATTATTTCATGTTTTCGGGTTAAAATTTACTTTTAGTCACTTGACAACACTGGGTCTGGATTCGTCGATTGCACGTATTTTAAGTTCTAATATAATATGCATTTAATTGTAAAATCTATTTATCTTTTCTTAATTCCTATTATTTTCTTCAAAAAAGTAATTGATCACAATAAAAATGGCGATTCACAAGTTCGTTTTTTTTTCTTTTCATAAATGGTGATTTTTTTTTAAAAAAAGGCTCGATTTGGGGGGAAACTTTTTAATCTTAAATTGGTTAAATAATTTTACAATGGCAAATTTAAAATTTAAAATTTACTTTTTTGACTAAAACAGATTTGGGGGCTTTTTCGAAAAAAAAATACTGATTTGGGGGCTTTTTCGAAAAAAAATACTGATTTGGGGAAAATTTTAGAATTTTTGGGGAAATTGACTTTTGACTATCTGGCAACTCTCATATTTGTGCAAAAGTGTATGGCAGATATTATTTTTCAAATAGTGGTACGAGTAGAATAAAAAAACTAGTCGTTGGGTGCCTCCGTAATACTTACCCATCATGAATATGCATAATGTAAAATATTAAAATAAAAAATGTGTAAACTACTTATAAAATGCATTGCAATTCGAATAAAATTGTGGCTTGATGACGTCATAAAATTTAAAGGCTCGATTACTGAATTGCTTAAAAGAAACATCCTTATAACTCCAAAAACAATCATCCCATTAATTAGCGGTTTATTGCTTCTGATTAAGCGTCTCATTTCCAATTAAAATATATCTTTGAATTGAAATTTGGTTGAAATACAGGGTCATGAAAAATCGAAGAGTGTGTAAAATAGGATTACAAATATCTCGGCAACTCATTATCCGATCGACTTCATTTTTTATGCAAAATTTATGTTTTTTTATTGTCTTTTATATTCACTCCTTAAAATAAACAATTTCGAAATTTTTTATATAACTTTTATCAGAACGAATATTTCGAGAGTCCGAAAAAAATAGTTCCGGTTAATCGAGGTTACTGAAATTCAATAAGCTTCTTCCTATTATTACATGTTTGGTATATACCAAATTTCAAGTCTCTGTCTCAATTTTTTCTGGAGATAGAGCGTTTACAGACACACAGATACACAGACATATAGACACACAGACGTCTGAAACGTGTAAATCCGTCAATTTTTTTTTTTCGATTTTCAAAGCGATTACAAGACTTACCCTATACAACGTATGATGGGTAAGTAAAATAGTCGCTGGGATGTCTCAACCCCGTAATCAAAAGTCCATTTTGAGTTTAGTTCTGTGTGCCCAAAGGAGCATATTCCGTTCTTTGTGTTTGTAAAACAGTATAATTTGTCTCCCAAGATAATTAGACAACATGCACAATAACTAGTAATTAAATAAATTCCTAAGCAAGAAAAAACAAAAAAAACTTAACCATTATTATCTGTAATCGTTAAAATTTACTAAATAATTTCTACTGCGTTTATTTTTTCAAAGTTAATCTTTTAACAATGAAGTTAAAGCATTACGCAATAATTTATTTTATCTTATAACAATATTTAGGCGAAGAAAATTGCTGTTATTATTGATATAGTTCAGTAAGGTAACAATTTCCTACTGCTACGGTCAATTTAGCAAAGGTAAAGCTGTATTCAAAGTAACTATTGTCATTATTTAGAACAAAGAAAATTATTCAGTGTGTGTTTTTTAAAATTTAAAACAAATTGTCTTTCTTATGATAATTTTATTAAAAGTTATGTTCATAGACTATCTTAATCACTGTTCAAGTATTCATGAATTTTTAGAATGTTTACTAAAAGTTATAATAATCTTTTGTGGGCAGATATATTCTGCGGCAAGTCATGTAACTTTACATTTTAGACGCGCGTTTTGGTGATTTATTAGCACTTTTATTTTCTTTTACTGTATATTTATAATAAGAAAGTGACGAATTTGCACAATTTGTGATGCCATGAATACAATTTGACAGTTTTTAGACCGATGTTTGCCTGCCTATTTGTCTGTTTTGTTTTCCATAAATTTTGTAAATGCTGCAACAACAACGCCAACAACAAAAAGGAATCTTATGAAACTTCATATTTAACCCATTTAGGGACAATCACTTGTGTTCCTGAAACGTTGAATTCTCACCGGAATTTAGGAAAGAATTTAGTTCAAAATAAGAAAAAGCAATTTTTCAACTTTTTCCCGTCAAAGTTAAAAAAGTACAATTTAATTGAAAGTTTCTGGTTCGAATCGGATTAAAATTACGTGGGATATAATATATCCCACCGTCCCTCAAAGGATTACAAGGACCTTCATATGAATTTGTGTTAATTAGAGTTTGGTGTATATCGCACAATAGTTGGCGCGAATACGCAATGTTTTTCATGAAGTATACGATAGCTATATCTCAGTATCTATAGGATGGAATTGGATCGAATTCAATATGCGGTGTAGTTAATATTAACCCCTTAACAGTTTTTCCTGAATGCCGCTCGGGCATGAAAAGTTTGCCTACTAAAATCGTTACTAAAATCTTTGGATACCACTAATTTTTAACTGTATTCTTCCTTTTATTAATTCACAGACCATTTTTCTATTATATAAGGTAGATATCTTATTACGGAAAAAGTGATGTTTGGTCCCTATTTTTAATTTTTTTTGTGTCAAATAAACAAAACTGTTAAGGGATAAAACCTATCCTAATTTCAATTTGGCTTTGTTAACATCGACAGCAACTGTTGTTATTGCATGCTTTTTGCAGTGAACATTTTAGCTGTATATCAGTTTTTGTTGGGTAGAAATTCACCGAATTTTCCATTTGAGATGATTGATATAGTTACCCCGTATTTACTCGTATAATTTGCGCTCAAACGTAATTTACGAACACCGTACTATTAAAAGAGCCCCCTTCACTCCCCCCTCAAAATCACATAATCTTTGCATATTCCCTATTTATTTTTTTCTTTAAAGGGTATTTTTCAGATGAATTATATACGGAAAAGTCTGCAACAATGAAACAGAATTATTACTGTAACCGCAGATAACCTAGCAATTTTCCTTTCATAATCAGATTTAACCATTTGAGGGGCGGTAGGATATACAGGGTGATTTTTTTTAAGTTGTGAAAGTAAAACACTATAACAAAAGAACCACTGATCCAAATGGCCTAAAATTTCACCAGTATGCTCCCAAAGCAATGGGCATTTTTTGGCATGGTTAAAAAAAACGTAAAATCGTACCAACAGATGGCGCTGTAAGGTAGCAGAAACAAAGAATATCGTCTGTGGGAGGAAAACAATGGACGGTACTTTGGGAAACCATCTTCCGTAGACCCTCTGTCGTCATTGGACCTTTTCTTAAATTCTTAAGTGTCCTAAATCTCCTAAGAGCAGTTGCAGCGCTGTCATTATTCTGATAATACAGTTTCACTAACAACGCACGGTCCGTCAATGGCGCAGTTATTGCGAGGATTTCCGTAGAATAATGAACACGAGATGTGCATATTTCACGTTTTTATTGCCAATGTGCATGTGCCGGGCGCAAGTTCGTCTCCCGACTTTACTGCATGTACAGCGCCATCTGTCGGTGCGATTTTAAGTTTTTTTTAACCACGCCTAAAAATCCCCATTGCTTTGGGAGCATACTGGTGAAATTTTAGGTCATTTGGATCAGTGGTTCTTTTGTTATAGGGTTTTACTTTCACAACTTAAAAAAAAATCACCCTGTATTATATCCTACCTAATTTCAATCCGATTCGAACCAGAAACTTTTAATTAAAATTTACTTTTTTAACTTTGACGGGGAAAGTTGAAAAATTGCTTTTCTTTATTTGGAACTAAATTCTTTCGTAAATACCGGTGAGAATTCAACGTTACAGGCGCACAATTGCTTGCTGCTGAAAGGGTTAAAGTCAATTTTGAGTTTAGTTCTGTGTATCGAAATGAGCTTATTTCGCTCTTTGTGTTTGTATCCAGCAATTTTCTACTTTCACCTGCATCAAAGTATAGGCGATTTTATGATCAATAATGCTGCTTTGAAAATTTCCGTTTTATTACCAGTATAGCGTCATATTAATATTTTTTTCAATTGGTGAAACTTTTTATTTCATTTTCATTTTTCACATGAAAATCTTTCACTGCAAATTTAATTATTGTAGAAAGAATTTTATTGTGGATTTTAAATTATTGGCAACTGCTGTAACGAAAAATGTTTAACTTTAATAGGAAAAGGCTGTTAGAATTTTGGTTTTTTATCTCTATATATTAAAATAATACGATTTTTTCAAATTTTAATATTTTGAGCTTCATAGGAGGTATTTAGCTATAAGTACACAAATTTTCATTCCTGTTAGTTATATAGTTTCTGAAAACGGTTCTGTGACGGACAGACAACGGAGCGGAAGTAATAGTGTTTCGTGAGATGAACGAAACCCTAATAATATTGGCAATGTCGGAAAACACCAAAAATAAAAGTTTAAAACTAAAATACAAAAAAGCAGCTCCATGACACAAGCTAAAAGTAAATGCGAAATGATTGAGATCAACATTTGAACACATGCATATCAAAATGTATAATTTTTGTAAACTTTCATCATAAGTTAATGTGGTTAAAAATATTTGTAATGCTCTTTTATTAGCAATTTATAATATAGTTGAAAAATATTTTTAAATTCGGTTTGTCTGTCTTCCGTCTGCCTGTCTGTCCATGCTCTAACTTGTGTAAATGTACTCAGATTTCCATGCATTTGATATATGTTATTGAAATTCACTATGGCATGTTCGGTGTTGAAAATGAAGTGTATATCATTTATAGTTCGTTTACAGGGGAACTTGAAAGAATTCCATTACATTATGGTCCATGGGAAAAATTGTTTTCAGTGCAATTTTATGATGTTACACTATTTCAAACACATTGAAATTGATTTAAATCACTGAGGTGCTGTAGAAGATGCCTTCTGTACAATAAGGTGTACAACGTTCATTTACAGGGACACACAAAAGAATTCGGTTGCAGTAGTGCCTATGAACAATAATTGCGAGAGGTGCGTTTTCAGTTGTGGTACGCGTTTCAAATTTAACTAATTTTTTGCATATTACTTGATGTGTTTAATTTCTATAGATACAAGGATGCACATAAAACTTCGAAGACATTTCCGTTTATTGACGAAAATTGGTGAAGACGATTTTTCAACTGTGCTATGCGTTTCCTAACTGTTCTAAATTTTAGCATACTATGTAATATATATACAAATCCATACATCATATACAGGGCAGGACAAAATAATTAGGATATTTTCCGACTATTGATGGAAATTGCTGAAATTGTGTTTTTAAATGTGTTATGCGTTTGCCAAATTGTTTAGTTAGACATAATTTTCACTTTATTAAACTGAAAAGTTTTGTTACATTATGCTAAATGGGTTGGAAAGTGTTTCATAATCTATGCTTGATGCATGATTTTTCGTTCATGTTTGTTTTAATGATGGGGTGCTGTTACGAAAAATATAAATAAAACGCTGTAAAGTGTATGTTAACACGTTGACGGACACTTGCGGCTATAGCCGTCAAAGCGAAGTTCACAATGTGGCATGACGGCTATAGCCGCCCAAAACGAAACGGTCGTTTTTAGACACTACGGCTATAGCAGCACAAATGTGCATTTACCGGCGTACAAGTAGAAGCCCAGTGTCATGTTTTGTAAAAAAAAAAATTAGGTTGAAGTTTGTTTTCCACCTGTTATACGAGTTGCAGCTTCAGTGTGCACGTTCAGGGTGGCTAGTGGTCAGGGAAAAATGCAGTAAAAAAAATGATAATTACCAGTATATTCTTATAGAATAATTCAAATTGATTATTTGACCGAATAATCAACATAATTTTTTCTATAAGAATATACTGGTGTTCAGCACTTTTTTTGACTGTATTTTTCCCTGACCACTAGCCACCCTGACATGGTTGTGAAGGGAGCAGTGCAACCTAATTAAAGGTACTGAATCAATCAAAATTAAGTTTATTTAAGCAGAAAGAGTAAAACTATACTTCTAATATTCTAAAAATTACAAAAACATATAGTGTCAATTTTCGAACTTCACTTGTTCCTGCTATCCGTCAATGTGTTAAAACATTAAATCCGATAAATATTTTTAAGAGTTAATATATATAATTTTGTTAATTAATTAACCTAGGAGTACTACTAATAAAAAATAAACAATTTGTGAAGAAAAGGATTGGAGCGGGTTTATAAAAAGAGGGGTACTCATAAATGAAAAGCCTAAGAAAGAGGTACTGGAGGAAAAGAAATGTTGGGAACCGCTGTCTTAGACAACAACTCAAATCCTCTTGGGTTATGATGAAAACCTCCTAAAAATCAGTAACGCCACCTACATTAATGAAATAATATAGGGGACATTACTGTATCCAAGACTCCCTTATCATAGATCAGACTTGACAATCCGGAGAAAGTCTATGGGAGAAAATGTCCGCGGTAATTGCCAACTTATTAATTGACTTTCTCCGGAAAGTATCGCCGCCTGGTGGATACTACCGCACAGTTGCCATGTTTCGGGCTTTTTGAACACCAGTATATTTTTAGAGAAAATGTTGTTCTTTTAAATCCCAGAATTCTCCGATCAAACAAAACAAAATTGTCTCTACTAAAAAACTGGTATCCAAAATTATAATAGAAAAATCTATAGAAAAATCTAGCTGGTCTGCTACCGCATAGCTGCCAACTCTTACGCTTTTTTCTTTCCACTAAAATTTAATAGAATTTTTTTTTGTCATGTAATCACACGATCTTGTCAATTTAATAAGATAAAATTTACTATAAAATTTTAGTGGTAGGAAAACTACTAGTTCATAAGCAAATGCATAGAACAAATGGAGCTGTGAAAAAATTTCGTGTCGTAAATACTATTACTGACGATTGATGGCGCTAGTAGCAGGACAAGTATAGCGGTCAAAGGCAACTTGCTGATTGAGAGGTCTGATACTATGATAAGGAGGTCTTGACTGTATCTATATCGTCGCTACCATGTCAAACTATCGAATATGAAAAAATGCATTTTTCATTACTTTTAAAAATGGGTCGATTGTCACCACTAAATTTTAAGAGGGTTGCCAGTTTGGCTTCCTTTTCCATTCAGAAATGTTGAATCCATTCCAGAAATTAAAAATGAACATTTTTTCTTTAGATAATTTAAAACCTATCTCGTAATTACTTAAAGTAAAAAAAAAATTCCCTCAAAATTTCAGTCATCTCTGAATAAAAAAGGAGGCCAACCTGGCAAGTCTGGTTACAGAAATTTTATTATTATTTTTACTAGACGAAGAATTCTAATAAAATTTAGTGGTAACAATCAGCCCATTTTAAAAGTAATGAAAAATGTATTTTTTCATATTCGATAATTTGACATGGTAGCGACGACATGTATAGTCTCCTAATGTAACATGAGTAACTTCCTTTTCCTAGCAGGCAGTTTGGTTAGATGAAATCAGGGATGAGATTTTTCCGCTTTTTTGCATACCAGTATAATCTTACAGAAAATGTAATTTTATTTAATCGGAACATTCTGCGATTTAAGTTAACAACGTTTTCTCTAAGATTTTACTGGTATGCAAAAAAGCGGAGAAATCTCATCCCTGGATGAAATGTCTTGATGAAAAAATGAAAATGTGTTGATTAGCCTCTATTAAAATGTCTTGATGAGAAAAATTAATATAAGTGAAATAGATGCAAATATCGAACTGGATTTCTATGTAAGAGTGGAATTGCATTTTCAATCAATTATAGGATATTTTTATAAAAATAATATTTATATAAAAATGAATATAGGATATTTATATAAAAATGAGATTTATATTAAATGCATACTTTGACAGTCCATGACAGAAAACTACTCCAATTTACTACGCTTTGGTTTTAAGTGAAAGATTTTAGTCTATAGACGGAGAAAATTTAGTTTTTGTGGCCGTAAGTTTTATTAATGAGGGATAATAGGTAATGGGCATGCTTGTAAATTAATCTCACGTTTTACCAGTGGTGTAGCGTCAGGGGACGCTGAATCATTTTACTATCAGTATTATCATACACTAAATTTTACCTTATTTAATCGTATAACGTTCAAATATTAAGTAAAGCCAAATTTAGTATCTAATAATACTGGTAGTAAAATGATCCAACGTCCCCCGACGCTACAATACTGTGTTTTATCTACTGTGCATCATTCGTGTAGGAATTGCACACTCCTTCCATAGGATTGACCAATCAGTTCATTACAAGCAGCCTACAATGACATCACATGCCCATTGCCTATTTACAATTAAAAAATTGTTTTTAGGTACATGATACAATCTAAGTTTTACTTCGAAAAGAAAAAAAAAACGCGCATTTGTATCATGTCCTTCTTTTGGCACCGAAGAAATGAAATCTCATTTTCTCCCTAACCACACCCCCACCCCAATAAAAATAAATATATAAATAAATAAAATCCATCTAAAACACTCGCCAGAAACAAACTTCCCGAGTTAGCAACACTGTTCATCTTATTTACTCAAAAGAATTTCCGATTAAATAATAGAAAGAAAACCATGAGAAAGCACTGGTGGTTTATTTAATACATTGGAGGATACATATTTATTAAGGCCGTCTTGCGACTAATAATAATAAAAAAAACTAGATTTATGAATAACACACCTCGATATTAACTACATAATGGGTATTGTCACTCATATAATGAAACAACAGTTTAAAAAAAGATATAATACAACGAATAGTTTTTCAACTGTAAGAACATAATAGGTATTGTTACATGAATAATGGAAATAATTTTTTTAAGAAAACGAGTTAATGAAACGAGGTATTGTTTAAGCATATGAATAACAAAATTAATTTAAAAAAAAAGAAGATGTCAAAGATTTAATGAAAATATATAGATGTTTAATAAAGGTGTTATGAAATAAATTATTGTTAGGAAAAAGGTTTTGTTTTTGTTTGTCATTCAGTACAGTATAACCCCACTTTTATGTTCTCGGAATTTACGCTTTTCCGCAATTTACACCTTTTCTCCCCCCCCCCCTTGAAAACATAAACAGAGCCAGATTACAGCAGGCCAACAGCGGGTCGTCATGGATTCACAATAACTTTACTACCAGTAATTTCGAAAAAAAAAAATTATCCTTGTTTAATCGTAGAACATCCCGGTTTGAAACAGCAGATACGAAACCGTGCATTCTAATGGCGCCTGGTGCATGTAAAATCCGTCGTGGGTACAAAGTCCTTCAAATTCCCTATAAATTATGGCTTATGTATCAAAACGCAAATTTTTCCCCATTTACTTTCTATTCTTCCGAATGATTTGAAAAGTCAATCCCGAAAACCGTATCTTAAGTATTTTTCGCTATTTTCCCCATTTATATCTCCCTCTTAGTTGCGTTTCTAAGATCTCACCTGAATTATACCTCTGGAGGTGATTAATCAAGTGAAGGTCTCTCGTCACCTGATCAAGGTTCTAAATTATGAGACCAATTCCTTTCTCTTCTTTAATTTTTGCTTTTTTAAATCTGCCAATTCAACAAAGTTAAATAGAAACCTTGAACCGGCAAACAAAGAAAAGCGTAGCAAACCACTAGAGAGCACTGCAGCAATGCCAACAAGGCTCTTGTAAGGTGGATCACAGCCATGCTGTGATCAGACGAATATCGCCCTGGGTACAACTCGTCATCTGGGCACTCATGCCCGGCAGGAAGAGGCAAGGTTAGCGGTATATATATATATATATATATATGTTACGGTCAATATGATTAATGCGGTCATTATTAATAATAACCGGTTATTATTAATAATGACCAGATTAATCATATTGACCGTAACATATATATATATATATATATATATATATAAGCTCAAAAAAGATTAAAAATAAACTAAAATAAAAATAAAAATAAAAATAAAATCCATGCGATAAGCGCTATAGCTGCAAATAATCACACAGATTAAATATATGCTTAAGATTAAATATATGCTAAGATTAATAGATTAGTGCTTTGCTTTGTATTAGACTGAAACATCGCTGTGCTTTTTAGTATGCCCACTGCTGATGAGGCCACAGCTTTTTGGTTGTTTTTCTTGGTTTTTTCTTGTTCAGTTTATATCTGTTTAATTTTTTTTTATTATTATTATGTTTGTTATTTATTCCTAGTTTAATTATGGTGCGAAATTCTGGGTCTGCCGAATACATTTAATACATAATGGGCTATATATATATATATATATATATATATATATATATATATACGAGGGGCAGCCGGAGAATAAGTTTCCTCTGACGACTGTGGAAAGAGGTGTGTATGAAAGACAAAAAATGTAATGAGACATTAAAGATAAAACATAACTTTATTTTTCCACATAAGTACCAAGTACATTGAGAAATTTGTCATACCGCTTTATAAGCTTCAAAAAGCCCTCCAGGAAAAAATCAGGGCTTTGCATACGGACGAAGCGTTGGACGGCTATGGGCGAAAGACGACACAGCAGGTGAACGCGAACGTGCAAGACACCGATACACCATTGGGTAGAGGTCGACCGTGACCAAGCAGATGACGCTGCGCAGGCTTATATCTTTCATACACACCTCCTGTCCACAGCCTTCAGGGGAAATTTATTTTCCGACTGCCCCTCGTATATATATATATATATATATATATATAAACACTCCGCTATTTAATAAGGTCAATTTTTTTAATACAAATTCTAGTACTAAAGTGATTGTGAACCCTCTGAAAAGCCGCTACTGCCGAAGTGGCAAACTTCAACCAGTATTTTAGTATAGAAAATTTAACGCAGAATTTATTTATTTTTAATCTTTAATAAAGCAAAAAAATGTTATAAAGTACTGGTGGAAGGTTGCCCCTGCGGCGTAAAGCTATGTTCTAGTGTAATCTCTGGCAATTTACACTTTTCTATTATATCCCCCCAAAAGTGTAAAAGCTGTCCTTTACTGTATATTAATTTTATTTAACAATGTGAATAATGTAAGGTTGTTATTGGACTTCCTGGTTCCTCGGGGCAACTTTACACCCCGGTGACATAAAGGGAGCCATTAAAGAAAATTAGTTTAACTGTAGTAAAAAACTACATGAATGAGAGTATAAAAAGTGAAAATTAAAAGAAAAATAAGATTATAAAATTAAAATAAACGAGTTAAATTATATTTTAAAACATATGAAGGGAAAGCTATTAGAAATGAAAAAAAGATCTCATTAGTTCAAGCAACCGGAAATTAGCCCTGACAACCCTGATTAGTTTAACTGTAGTAAAAAACTACGTGAATGAGAGTATAAAAAGAGAAAACTAAAACAAAAATAAGATAATTAAAAGTAAAATAAACGAGTTAAATTATATTATTTTAAAATAAATGAAGGGAAAGCTATTAAAATAAAAAAAAAATCCCATTAGTTTCAACAACCGAAGACTAGCCCTAACACCTTATAAAAAAAGATACTTTTCAGTGACGATACATTAAAGGTAAATATAAAAGTTACAAAAGTTACAAATGCAAAAGACTAATACTTATTTTTTATTATATATATATTTAAAAGAAAAGATAAAGGAGACAGTTTAACTTGAAAGAAGGATAATTATTCAGGTTTTATCCTCAACAATCACATTTTATTTGCCGACAACCTTTAACACCAAATATGAAACTTTATTTCCTAGTATTTTTCTGGTGTGCGTTCGCTAAATTACACAAAAATTTAAAGGGCTTTATTCTTAACTGCATTGTCTATACCTTGATGAACCATTTTGTTGGATAATAATGCAGAAGAATTTCGAAAAGGAAGAAGGGAGAAAACAATTTGAATCTATGTAGAACAATATTATCGCCTTTCGCGTTAGAACTCATGGAAAGAACGTGATACGGAAGACAATTCTAAGCAATTTTTATGTTGTTTGTAATAATTTTATTTCGACTGAATGAGAACATTACAGGATTTGCATAAATAAAGAATTACAGATTCATCGAGTTTCTAAATTGTCGTGAAAGTACAGACATTTGTCATTTTCATGTTAGAGGGTAATTTCCGAATACCAGAATGCAAGTACAAATACATTTCAAAAACGGCAAAGGAAAACGAATTTTGCTTTCATTTACAAAAAAAAGTAGATCTAAAGGTGAAAGGGCTTATATTATTCCATTTATTTATTACTTCTTCCGCACTTCCTCACAAGTATTTTCTCACTTAATGTTTGTTTTTTCACTATAAAAAACAAATAAAAAGATATTTCTTAAAATTGTTTGGTAACAAAGTTTCGTGCCGCATAAAAATTCTGAACCGAACATTTATGAGGAAAGTCTTTCATATTAAATTCACTAGTATATATATTTCAAAATGTCAACATGGTATAGAAATAGATTATAAAGGGTAACCCAAACGTTACCACTTGATTATAGTTTAAAAATCTTAATTTAATATTTTAAAAATTTAGTGAATCTTTTTAGAATAATGCAATTAATTGATTTTAAAAATTAATAAATTTAGTCTTATTTAAGGCCATTCGTATCCCATTTTCTATGAAATATCACCAAAAAAATCTAACTTTCTCTTCTTAGAAAATTATACTACGTTATTTGAGAACTCATTTAAGAAATTTCAGATTTCAAGGAATGTTGTGCTAATTTTTGGACTCCTGCTAATTTATAATTTTTTTATTACTTGGAAATATTTAAAGGCATTAGCCGCCATTTTAAAGTGAGCTTTGGTATTTAAGCATTAAAAGATAAACTGATTAGTATATATTTAAAATCTTGATTTAATATTTAACAGTATTGTATTTTTTTTCTTTTAAATAAAGCAATTAGTTTTTCATAAGTTAATCAACATGTAAAACTGTAATTTTTTATGGATATTTACCATGTAACGAGAAATATAATTAAAATAAAAACTTGAGTAATAAAAAAAAATCTTTCTAAATATAAAAAAAATCTTTCCTTGATTTTTTAGTGCATATTATAACATTTCTGTTGAAAATTAAATTATGACAAAACATTAAAAACTATTTAGCATTAAGCTAGTATATTAAGTACTAGCATTATTATTTTTTTAATGGGAGAAAATCAGCTATAAAAATGCATAAAATACGTCTTATAAAACATATTTGTGAAAAAAACGTGTCTTTTCCATGAATATATAGCTAACAATAAAGTTAGATTAAAAAAAAAATAATGCTTTATAAACAATAATAAAAATTCTTGTTTCTTTTTACAGGCCTCTCGTGTTTTTTTTTTTTTTTTTTTTTTTTTTAAGAGCACTCAGTTTCGAGATTTAATATAAAGTGGTAATCGTAAAACTTCATTTTCCAAGTAAACCACTGTCGTAGCCATGATGGGGGACCAGAGGCTCTGGATACCTCTATTTTACAGAAATATTATTTGCATTGTCTAATCGCAGAAATTTATTCGATTACACAAGGCGAAAAGAATATTACGAAATTACTGGCATCATAACTACCAGCCTTTATACTTTTCAAATACGACTTCAATTTAATAGATTTATTTGCCTTTTTTAATCGCCGAATTCAAAGTCAAAATATACTATTAAATTTGAGTGGTACTAAAAAAGAGTAAAAGTTGGCACTTATGCTGGCATCCAGAGTATCTGGGCCCCCACTTTGGCTACCCTTACTAAAGTAAACCCTTAATTATTGCTTAGTTCACTTGCAAATTTGCCAGATAAGTCAACTTCAGAAACTTGCAATTTTTTTTTTATCATTTAGTAATATATCCCGTTAAGATAAAATAGTGATTTACTAACATCTAATTATGGAGGAATATCTTGCAATAATGTTTACTCTTTTAACCCCTTCAGGGGCAAAGTACCGTTGTAGCTAAAATATTGAAATGATTGATTGACACCAGGATTCACGAACGAATTTATTTTAAAATAAGTAAAAGCTTTTCCTCATGTACCTTATAAATTTAAAATTTGATTATAAAATTCTGGTGACATTGTGGCATTTTGCAATTAAAATTAAGTGGTATATATAATATACCGGTGTCCTTCAAGGGGTTAAAGGGCTTACAGCATTTTTAAATCTTTTTATTTATTTCTACAACTATTATCAAATTGTAAAATTTATCAGAAGTCTGCCACAATTTTTTTTCTTTTAAAATAGTGGTAGCATAGGTAAAAAATTTAGGAACGCTGAGAGTTCTGCCCCAACCCCGAAAACAGTAAATATTACGTAAACCAGAGAATTGTTTCTTAAATGGTCATTCAAGTAGATTATATCAGGCTGTTAGAAAGTCAGGATAGACAAAGAAAACGATAATTTAAATCATTTACTTTGCACTGAAATTTAAAAAGTTCTATACATGATAATCTCTTATATAATAAATTTATATGTTAATGTAAATTTGTTTTCGTTACTCTAGGATATGAATCCAAATGAACCTTTATAATAAAATATTGAATTGTTAACAAACATATTCCCAACGTTGTCAGGAAATGTATTTCTTACAAGTCAATGACATCAGATTACTGTGAAAGCATGATTTAACATATGAATGATTAGGGTATTATCAGCGTAATAATATAATTTCTTTTTTTTCAAATCAAAAGTTAAGAATAGTCGCCATATATCATTATGATTACATGTTTCAAAACTACACAGAGTGTGTGTTAAAAACTATATTTAGAAATATTCATCATCAACAGATGATTAACCAAGAGAAGATATTAATTTCACTTTTTGCATTTATGATTAATCTATTATTTACATTTATCAACACAATACATAGCAGTGACAACAGCGAAGTACTTGACCTACCATCTGAAAAAAAGTGATTTTCTTTTCTTATTTAGATGCATATTAATCTGATTTGAAGATAAGACTGTTCTATTTTTAAAAATTTGCTTCTTTTGAAAGAACTTTGCAGGTGTATTGCATTGACTTCTGCTTTGAAGTGGGATAAATTATTTCATGTTAGTCATTTTCTAATGATCATGCAGATGTTTAGTTGTCACATTGAAGGGTTAATGCAATTTGTTTCATTATTGAAGTTTATTTATAAATTAAAGTAATGGATAGATAATGGTTTTTACATAAGGAATATCAGTTATTAGATTGGAATCATTTAGGGTATATATTGCATCCAGCTTATGTCAAAATTGAACAAAATTAATAAATGAGTTTGATTACTTTTTTTCTTGAATTGTCAATAGGGTTACCAGTTTGACCTCCTTATTTATTTAGAAATTCAGAAATCGTAACAGAAATTACGAATAGTAATTTTTGCTTTATTTAATAACAGACATTTCGTGATTACATACAGTAAAAAACTCTTCTTTCGGAATTTCTGAATAAATAAGGAGGCGAAACTGGCAACCCTGAATGACAATGCAGTTTGAGCAATATTCGAAAAGAAGTTATGTGCTTCAAATCTCACATAAATCTATGAATTTTTACAAATGGTGTATGTTCTAAATCCGTAGAAAAAAGTTTTTAAAACTTCTAAAGAATATACATTTTTTTTGTTATAAATACTAATGATGCATTCAACAATTTGTTGAATGCATCGTTATTCTGAATTTTTATTTCATAATTATATGTTATGTATTACTCAGAATACATTAATAAATTTTATTTAGTTAAGGGGTCATTGCACTTTTAAAATGTCGAGGACTGAAAAAAATGACCATTTTTGTCATTTAATATCTTAAAAAGTGTACATTACAAGAACACAATTATTAAAGGAGGTAATAGATATACGTTTCTTCTTTCATTTCATATTTTTTTCAGATCATAATGGGGCAAAATTAGTTGTTATAATGATTTTTAAACTTGTCGAGCAAAACATTGGAATCACAGGTGTCGCGCAAGACTACAAAAGAATTTCTGTATGTAAAACAAAATTTTTGATATATAATTATACTTGAGAGTCTTATGCTTACACTAAACCTAAAAAAAAGAAAAGTTTTTTTAATAGCATTTTTACGTTAAAAAAAAACTGTATCTTGCTTATATAAAAATTTCAAAAGTTTAGCAAAATAACAATATATATATATATATCGGAAGAAAGATTTTTAACTATAATGCATTTTCAAAAAATACATCTGATGCTAGTACTTTTCCGTGTAAATGCAATGACCCCACTCTAAAAAAATTCATTAATAATGATCATGGACATATAATCACTGGTAATCTTAATATTGTGAATGATTATAAACTACAAAAACTAATGGGTTATGGTACTAAATATAGACTTCCTTCAAAATTTAATGTAAATTCTATTATAAAACAGTTTACATACGATATAGACATTTTTATTTATAAAATTTCAATCTCATATAGTAAACCTATTGAATATTTTAATCAATGGAAAATACTTGTTATTGAAAAATTAAGTTCGTCTTTAAAATATAATTTATCGCATATGGTTAAAATTAACACAAAACATTTGCTCCAGCAAATTACTAAATTACAAAAAAAAAAAAAAAAACTATGTAATAACATATATTGACAAATATCCTAATAATTATGCAATCATATGTAAAGCTTATTATCACCAACTACTTACATACTGTATTTCTACTAACAATTCTTTTAAAAAAACTAATGAAAATGCAATTGTAAACAATCGTAAAATTCACAGTTATTGTAAATTATTAAATATTACTTCTACTAACTTTAATTATCCTTATTTAGTTCTTAAACCCAAATTTCATAAAAATCCAATTAAATTTAGGACTGTAACTATAGGATGCAATACATATAATAATATAGCCAATAAACATCTATTAAAAATTCTCAATCAAATTTATACACTGACAATATCCACTGATAATACACATTTTATAAAAAATAGCTATCAACTCGTCAATATTTTGAAAAATCTTAAATGTGTTAACAATATAATGACATATGATTTCAAAGATCTAATTAATAATATAGATTTATTAGATCTACATAATATTATAAATGCATTATTTAATAAGTATCATCATTCACTTAATTTACCAATTCATATAGATACAGCTTATTTTAAACCTTTAACAAATTTCATTATATATAATAATTATATAATGCATGATAACACGTTATATTTACAGAAAGTCGGTATACCACAAGGGGGATGTACATCTAGTATACTTTCAGACTTATACTTGTATCATTATGAACGTACTTTTATTAACAGTAATATACATTTATATCGTTATATTGATGACATAATTTTAATTGCCACTGATCACACTAATATTTCTATATTTCCAGTTGATTATCCTACTAACTTAGAATTAACGGAAAACCTCTTTTCTAACAATACTATTAACTTTTTAAATTTTAAAATTACACTTAAAGAAAACAAAACAATAATTGATCTATTTGATAAACGTAAATAATTTAAATTTAAAGTTAATTCACTAATTTTAAATCATGTCTTCATAATTCTGTATATCGTAATATACTCCTTAATCATATTTATAGAATAAAAAGTTTATGTTCTTCTCAACTAATTAACAACAATATTATAAAACTTATATATGATGCATTACAACATGGTTTTCCCAAAAAATTCATATATTCTTTAATATATAGTTAGTTCTTATACGATCTTTGCAACCAAATTAACACATGCGTTAAAAATGTATAAAAAAATCATATAATCTTAGAAAATAGTTAAAAAAAATCATAACAGGACGGTTGGGTGGGTAGATGTTGGATTGAGGAGGTGTGTGGCGGAGTTGTATGGAAAAAAACGCATGGTTAATTTATATTATTATAAAAAAAAGTGGGGGGGGGGGGCATTTTGATTTACACAATTGTTTGATATTACATATTTTATAATGGACTGTGATGTGATATTTTTATATGTATATTAATTTAGTTATATTTACATATTCATTATTTAATTAATTTAAATGAATTTATATTCATTAATATTAAGAATGTTTTTGATATAATGATTTGGATTAATACCTTCGGTGGACAATATCATATTAAATTTTAATATAATGTATACTTTTCTAAATTGTTAATATAATATGTTTTAATTTTTATTTAACGTTCTACCCTTACCACTTATATTAAGTGTTTATAATTTTTTAACTTTGTATGAAGAAATATTATATGTTACTAATTCATTTCAATATTTAATTAATATTAATTTTAAATTCTTTGTATCTTAATTCAAAAATTTAGTATTTTATTTTAATTTAATTTATGTGATGTTGCATTTTTGGCACAGTTATTTAATAGTTTTTGTCATTTAATGGTACATATATTTTTATGTTACTTTAATTATTAATTTTTCCATCTTACAACTTATTTTTAAGATAGAATTATTCATTAATACATCCATTACTTTAATGTAATTAGATATTCTATTTATTAATTAATTTCATTTATTTATTATTTAACTAATTGCTATCATTTCAGATAGTAATTTGGTTTAATTAAACATTTATTTTCATCCAATACTTTTTATTCAGATTATATTCACTTTTACCAATATAGATGGCAGCACTAATGTTCCTGGTTGCTTTACAATATTCATATTATTCTAACATTTTTTCTGGCAACATAGTAAAGCATTTTCTATTTCTAAATTTGGCAACATGTAATGCAGGGGTGCAAAAATCTAGGCGCCAATGGGCCTATTCCCACCACTAAATTTTTAGAATTCTTCACCTATTAAAAATACTGATAAAATTTACATGAAGTATTTGACAAAGAATACTAAAAAAAATTAGTGGTGGGAAACAGCCCATTGGCGCCTTGATTTTTGCACCCCTGATGTAATGATTTTTTGCAATTCATTCCCTAGTTTTGGTTGTGTTTCAAGTGTTTCTTGTGGCGCGCAGGTATCTTTTTTAATCATCATGGATTTTATACTTTCTGACTCTATTTTAATGTTTTCTTTGTATATTATAGGTATGGCTTCTTTCCTTTTTAATATTGTATTTATTTTTTATTTTTTCACAGGTTTGATTCAATGTTTATGAGCAGGTAGTCCCAAAAACATATTCTTTAGCAATGTATGGCTAATATGATGATGAAAACTCTCATTTAATTTTATTTGTGGTATTTAGGCATTTGGGACTTGATAATTCTGTCTAAATTCCACAGATTTCATTTCCTTTCATTCATTTAATTCCATTTATTTAATTTTTAATTTAATTTCTTATTCTTTTAATTTGTTTTTGTTTCCATATTCAGGGCTCCCAAGTGGTCCGCCAACTGAATACCAATAATTTTTAACAGAAAATTTCATGGTAGGTTTCTACAACATTTCCACAAAAATTTACCTCCAAAGGTGGTTTCTGGAAAATTTGCAAGAAAAATCTAAAAATAAAAATTTTCTAAGAAAATACTGGTATTCAAAAAGCGGACTATTTGGGAGCCCTGCATATTCAGTGTGTTGGGGAATCTTTCATTGACAACTAATTATTACATACTTAATCACTTTAGTTTACTTTGTATAGCCTACCAAGCAGAATATATCCTGCAACTTTCCTGAAAAAATATCGAAAATTTTTTTAACTACCTCGATGCCCACAAAATCACATTTTGAGAAAAATGACTGTAAAGTTCTCTCTTTGAAACTATTCCATAGTTAACAACTATTAAGAGTGTCATTCAATTTGTTTTAAAGTGTTAAGAAATGATTATTTACATTTCTTCAAAGATTAATGTTTTGAAGGTTTAAAAGTCCTATGACCTCTTCAGGTATTCTAAGTCAGAATAGTATAATTTTACTTTTCAGATCAAGAGTTACGATTAGTTTTAATACAGGCCTGTCCAACCTTTCAGTAAGCAGGGGCGCATCTGAGCTCCTGGCAAACAACGAAGGGCGCCAATATTTAGATGACTCAAAACATCCAACAATATTATCGCACAGTATTAGTATCAATACATACACGTCTGATGCAAATGCATCTCACAGTTGTGGATGTAAGGCTCCTGTGATTCAGGAGCTTCATGTAAAAACAATTTTCAGAAAAAATATAAATCGTAGTAAATTTCGAATTATACATTTACATTTTTCTGCGATGGGCCTATCTCAAAAAATTTTCTTGGGGAAGGTGCCAGAACTTTAATCTCGCCTATAATAAAAAACATGGAAATCAGAGACATTGCTAGGTTTTTTAGGACGTGAAACAAAATGCTCCTTGATTTCTTTCGAAGGCGTAAATTTAGCGTTATATAAAGTACTAAAACAAAGACAGGCATGATAGAAACAAATGCATGGGTTTTTCAAGACAGAATAGCCTAAAAGAGCGTTAAATGACAAAAATCATTCCGCACGTTTTTATCGATGTTTTTAAACAAAATGAGAAAACATTACCTAAAAATTCAAATGTCTGGGAGGGAAAATCATCCCCCTTTATTCCTTCTATAAAAGAATCAATGGGCCAGTGTAACAAAGAAAAAGAAAAGCTGAAAGTGAGGGAGGGAGAAACGCTTATTTTTCTAAACTTTACTTCGTAACACATTAAAATGTTATTGCCAATTATTACCAATTTTAACCATCACAATTACACTATACAAAAGTTTATAAAGAATAACAACAAATCGTAAAAATACGCATGATTAGTTTTTTTAAATATATTTTTGATTTTAAATGCGTGAAATAAACTTTCAGAGGTTTAAAAAAACGCTGCAAGCATTAATGACATTTAAGAAAGCATCCTTTAACCCATTCGGGACCATGGGTGCATATATGCACCCTCAAAGAGAGCATACAGAATTTGTTTTAGGCACCAGTAAAAAATAAAAGTAATATTTACTTTCTCTAATTAGAGCATTTTTGTGATAAGTAAAGGTAGCTGTTTTTAAAGAAAGTGGTGCCAACCGAATAAAATTTATGTAAAAGCCGCCGGTCCCGAAGGGGTTAAAGTGGAATTTTATATTTTAAAAAGGCAGTAACAGGAAATCTTTAAAAGGGCGCCAAAAATACCTTCAAAGGGCGCCGCGTTGAACAGCCCTGGTTTTAATATATCATTATGAATACATGTTTCAAAGACAGAAAGAGATACGTTAAAAAGTGTTACATATAGATTCTTCACCGACAGCTGATTAGCAATAAGTTTATAATAAGAAGATATTAATTTAACTATTTACATTTATGAGTTAATGTATCATTCCCATTTATCAACACAAAACATAGCAGTGACAAGTGCGAGATATTTGCCCTATTAACACTTTGCCGTCCGGCGACAACACAGTAGTGGTGTCGTACGTAAAGTAACTTAATTTTAATCTTTAAATGCTACATTGGCACCAGAATTTTGGAATGAAAAATTCCTGTTTATCAAGTACACTAAGAAAAGATTTTACTTATTTTCGAATAAATTTGTTTCTAAATTCTGGTGTTAATCAATCATTTTAACATTTTACGAATGCTAAATCCTGTAGTATTTTTACGAGACATGCGGACGGTAAGCTGTTAATATTTATTAATATATTTTGAAGATGAGACTTCTACGTTTAACTTCTTGCTTTTTTGTAAAAAAAAAATCGAATATGCATTGCATTGACTTTGTGATGAAATATGTTGTCTCATTTAGTCACTTTCTCATTCATAATGTTTGTCATCGACATTAAATGGTTAATGCAAATTATTGGGATAGATTGCCATCATGGGAATAAAGAGATGGAAGTTTCTAGATAAGGAATATAACATATACTATGCGACATAAATCATTGATTTGTTCTGCATCCCAAGAATTACAAAATAAAATAAAATGAATAAACGAGTTACTGTGATTAATTTTATAATCGGATGGTGCTACATTTTGAGTAATATTTAGAAAATGGCTATATATTTAAAATATTGCATAAAAGTATGAACTTTCATAAATATTATATGTTACAAAAAGAGCAATAGGAAACAATTATTAAAAGCTCCTAAGGAAAAGGAATTTTCTGTCGAGAATGTGAATGATCTATTACGATAAAGAGGTGATGTGTTACATCCATTTTCTCAATAATTAACAGAAATATTTTTTTCGTGAAAGAGAACAATGACATCATATGATCACGAAAGGGTAATTCATGTAGTTGGTTGGGATATTGCACATTACATATTGCAGAGTTACATTATATAATTTTAGTTTTAAAACTTAGAATTAAAAAAGCTTCCATGTCAGAAATAATATATTAACACTTCAATGCACATCATTAGAAAAAAAATTCCCAATTTGTATCAAATTACAGTTGTTTCAAAATATTAAGCTGTTAATTATGGGTTATTTCAAATTTTTGAGTTGAATTTAAATGAGTTCCCATAAAAAGGTAGGAAAGATTTTAACTTCAAATATCTTCAACAAAGTACATTACGAGTGAGTGTTTCCGTATAATAAAATTAATTCTCGTGTGGAAATTTTTTGGCTGTAGTTTTAAGTTTCCAAAGTGGTTTTAAACATTTCTCACCACGCATAAAATGGTACGCAAAAGGTAAGACAATTTTTTAACCCACCTAATTTCAAAAAGTTAAAGACTGCTTTATTCAAATATGTTTACTAAGAAGCGATGAATGAACCTGAACTCGAAATGAGATACTGTTAATTTCACTCTTAATATATATGATTAATCTATCCACACCCATTTATCAACAAAAAAACATAGTAATGAACAAAATCGAGGTACTTGACCTGCCAATTGAAGAAAGTGAAAATTGTTTTCCTTTTCAGATGCCTATTAATATGCTTTGAAGATGAGACCGCCTATAGTTCTGTTTTTAACCACCTGCTTCTTTTTCAAAGAATCCTGAAGGTGTATTGCAACGACTTATACTTTGTGGGTGGGATAAAGTTGTCGGATGTAGTCATTCTTCCATTTTCTCATGCATTATGCAGATGTTCGCCGCCTACGATGAAAGGGTTGATTAAACTTGTTCCATTACACTCTGTTGGAGTTTATGTATAAATCAAAGTAATGGAGAGATGAAGGTTTCTATATAAGGACTATCAATAATGAGTCTGAAATCTTTTAGTTGTACTGGGTCCCACTCATTGCAAGATCGAATAAATTAACAGTAAACATACCAGGAATTTTACTCAAGTTTAAAAAAAATATTTCATACCAGAATTTTTATTAAATATTTTGCTGTTCTGGTCTGCTGTTCTTTTGGTGTTCTGGTATTTTGTACACCATTAAATTTATATAGCAGTATTCTTAGTATGTTATCGCAGAATTTATCGATTAAAGAGGAAAAATATTGCTATATAAATTTAGTGGTGTACAAATTACCGGGGTACACAATCACCCCTGTTTATTTTTATTAACCCCTTGGGGACGAGCGACACGTATACGTGACGCATAAAATACTCAGAATCCTCGATTATTCCCACCAGTTATTTTTTATTGTAAGCTTTGGCTTATTAAATCTTAGCATTTCTGCGATTCAATTAGGCGAGAATTTCTGTTTTGAAAAACCGGTGGTAAAAGATTAAAAATTCTATAAAAGACGCTCGTCGCGAAGGTGTTAAATTGGATTTTTATTAAATTCTTATTAAATTATAAAATCAAAATTCTAATTATAATTCTCTTCAAGTACCATCTAGTTATACTAATAAAATCCAAGAAATGTTCCAAATTTTAAGGATTTAAAAGAAATTCTCCAAATCTCTAAATTTCTTAAATGTATAAAAAATATTGCTACACAGACTAAAAAGTTTAATACTAGAACTACCGGAAATTTTACTCAAGTTTTTTAAAACTATTTCACACCAGAAATTTTTATTTAAAACTACTTAACTTATTCATTTAACGTATTTCTGTGAGTTTCATATTTTTTTTATTTTAAAAAGAAATTTCTGGTTCGAATCGGAATATATTCATTTGGTAACCGTAAAAATGACGGCTCATGGTAGTTCTAGTGTTAAGAATCTCATGGAAAAAATTATTGTTATTATCAATGAATTCGAATCCCTTTCCAACGAAATTAATCTCCCCAATGTTGACTAACGTCATCCTTGCACAGTTAACAAACTGTGCTATCTCCATACTTACATTTTTTTCTCAACCCTGTTATTTTTGCTTTTTAACTTTTTATGAGCTGAGTTTTCCACTCTCCTAACGTAAACTAGCTGTTCTTTTTTGTTCTGTCATTTTTTGGTAAATAATATTAAAATTGAAAAAAAAAATTCTTTATATATTTATCTAGAGTGCTTTCTTAGTAATGTATCTCTTAAACTAATGTAAGTTCTCTGAAAGGAGCCCTTTTTTATGAGATTGGTATGGGTTCGTCTCTCGATAGGTTTTCGTCTGTCATGAGGATCTAATGGAACTTTCTTTCTTTTTATTTAATTGTTAAACTTTCTTTTGTCTTTCCTGCATCATAATTCTATTTTAAACGTTATTGTATTTTTTATGTAGTTTTTACTACAATTATATATTTTCTTACGACTCCCCATTTTCCTTGCAAGTCGATTATCTTTATACTGGATATTAAGTTGCTTCACAACTAGGTTACAGCACCTAGAATACATAGTGTGGGACATAATAGTACTAAAAAATTTAATCCGATAAATGTAGAACGATGCTGAAAAGATAACAGGTCGATCGCAGTGACATCTTCTAGCAGTGGAGTAGACAGGGTGGAGGTCCAGATAGTTTGGATACCACTCATTTTATAAAAATATTTTTCCTTGCCTAGAATTTTCTGCGACATTGAAGGCGAAGAAAACTTTATAATATTACTGGTTTCCAGAGCATTTGAACCCCCCCCCTCTCCCCCTCTTTGGCTACGCCACTATCTGCTAGCTCTTTTCAACGCAAACATTAAAAAATGCCAGGGAAAGTAAAATGCAGGAAAAACATAAATCATAGTAAATTTAGCATAATATGTTTTCGGAGGAGTTCGGACTGTTTAAAGATTTTTAATGTATTGAATTTAGAGCAAAAAACAATTTGTAACAAATTTAAAGAAAATGATTTTTTTTAAATGGAATTTTTATTAAAAAAATATTCCAACGGGAAACATTTGAAGTTATACTAAAACAATCTACAAAGGGCGCAGTGTTACCTGCAGGCGCCGCGTTGGACAGCTCTGCAGTAATATAACTCTACGTAACAAATTAAGCAACTTACTTTTTATTTATTTTTTATTATTTTATTTATTTATTTATTTTTTAAATCTTTGAGTGAATATAGCTATGCGAAATCATTTTTCTCATTTATTCTTATACTAAAAGTAACAAATAAGTATAACACATGCTTTCCCGGACATTCGGATTCAATTAACCAGCATACAATTTTTTTTTTCAGATGTATCATATTTATCATCATCTTACTTATGTTACTTATGTTATGTATACTTACTTACATCATCAAACTTAATGTGAAACAATATCACTGTTCACATTAAGTTTAAGTAGTCCTACATTTATGATGGGCGCATTCCTAAAAACGATGGTTTATAAAACAGCAATGTTTGCTTAAAAAATGTTTTATATGTTTTTCAAAATTGAAACTTAAATACTCGGAGTTATTATAAAACGAGAAAATCAAACATGAGTACATTTTACATTAGCATGTGCATGATTATTTAATAGAAAACTTTCTATCATTAAATAAGGCACAGATTATTATTTGGGAATAGTTGTAATCAAACGTAGGCGCCGTGCGAGCCCGAGTATATATTTCACCTCTGTTCATTAAAATGATTAATTATTTTTAAAATAATATGAATACAACTTTTAGACTTCCTTTTTATGTAAGGTTTTCCTGTTATGGAGATACATTAACCAACAGAAATAAAGTTCAAATTTTTATTTCCCTTAATGATTTGCATGTATCTGATAAAACATACCTAAAATGGACTTTTCTAAATTAAATTCAAAATATAAACAAATGAAATAACTTTCGTGATATTTGTTTAGCCTATGTCAACTGATACCGTGAAATGATACATAAGAGTAAAATGATACGATATAACGTTACCAATTAAATAAGGTTTGGGGCAAGATATGAAAAGAAAAATCAAATAATAAGCCAGACTTCCTATTTTTCCACTACGTCTGTTATTCACCAAAAGCAATGTGTATATCACACACAAGGAAGCAGATTCCGAAATCCATTGTTGTCGTTACAAAATTCCATGTCCTACAGCAACGGAGTTAATAAGTTCCTGCAACATGGTAATTTAGAATTAATTTACAAGTTTGGATATCTTGTTCATTTGTGTAGCAGATTATTAAGAGAAGAACGCAAGTCACGCAATACAGGTACGGAAATAAGTGACTTGATATTACAAAGTTGTGTATCAGAAGCGAGGTTTAAATGAATATATTTAGTCACAAAAAATAGTAAACCTTTAAAAAATAGTAAAAATGAAAAGTTTAATTTACTTTCATTATTATATCTTCATTGGGGACCTACTCACCGCCTCCTGAATTATTGGCCCACACTCTGACATAAAAATGGCGGCTGTCGTAGGCGGATTTTTTTCAGCATTTGTAGGGTCCCTAGAATTTAAATACCAGTATTTTCTAAAAGTAATCTTCGCCTTCTTTTTCTGAGATTAAATAAGGCGAAGAATACTATTAGAAAATATTGGTATTAAAAATCAAGGGACAGTACAAACGCTGAAAAAATCCGCTTATGACAGTCTCATTACGACGACTATGGTGATCTCATGGGGTGGTGATCTCATGTACAGACGCGATAGAATATTTCATATCTGTATGGTATTTAACACTTTGCCGTCCGCATGTCTCGTAAAAATACTTCTATTCGTAAAATTGAAATGATTGATTGACACCAGAATTTAGAAATAAATTTATTCGGAAATAGGTAAAACCTTTTCTTCATGTATTTGATAAAAGGGAATTTTCCATTCCAAAATTCTTGTGCCAATGTAGCATTATAGGATTAAATTTAAGTTACTTTACGACGATACCACTGTGGTATCGCCGGACGACAAAGTGTTAAACCTTATTTGCATAGTGATGTAAATTTCCATCACTTTTTATATAATTTTTAATAAGTAAATCAACTTCTTCGCCACCACTATATTTATATAGAAATATTAATCCAGTAAATTTCCCGTGAACTATGTTGCTGAACAAAGTTAAAAATGTATCTTAAAATTTCTGGTGTCTAATATTTAATATATGTATAAAAAAACACAATTGTAAAAGAAAAACTCATGCAAAGAAGGGTTAAGTATTGCTGTTCGTTTTCGAATAATTGTCCCTGAAACAAGATTCGTACAGTTGTACCACAAAATTTTAACAGTTTTTCCGCCCTATTTAATTGCAGAAAAATATTGCACATTGTGTGAATGAACGAGGTTGTTACGAATTATCCTTTAAAAAAATTAAATATAAATTTACTTATCATTAATAGTGGTAATTATTTTAAAATATAAATAAATATTAATTAAATAAATATAAATAAATATGTTAAAATAGCCAGACTCCTTGGAAATTTCAAGAAGTGTGCGGACCTTGCTAAAAGCAACTTAGCTTGAAATATGAGGTATATGTTTGTGAAGTATCCAAAACTAGCTGTACAACATTTGACTTAATTAGGTTAATTAATTCAAAAAGAAAAAATATATTTATATAAAAAGATCAATAATGTTTTTCTATGGGTTGCAATTATCTGTATGAGAATGCGGACACTAATAAAATTTTATAATTCACTGATAATGAAAATGGCTTAAAATTCATTTAAGACGTTTACTGCCGGATTAAAATTACCGGAATTTTATTTTATTTAGAAAATTCAAATTCATACCAGAAAGTACTAATAGCAATATTTACTTTATTTAATTAGTGACATTTCGTGATTACACTAGAACTCCAATTATCCGAATCAATTGGGACCGGACCCCATTCGGAAAATCAAAAATTCGAATAATTGATTTTTTTTCCAAAAAAGGGTCTATTTTAATTAATTACTGTATGTATGTTGAAAATGAGAGAAAAAACTATTTTTAAAGAAAAAGAGCTTTTAATTAATAAAATGAAAAGGCAACACTTTTAGATATTAAGCGTACTTACAAGTGCTGTACATTAGTACATTATGCACGTACCGTACTGTAAATGAAAGTCATTGCTTGCTGAATATCTCGGTTAAAGTAAGCTGTTTGACAGTCTTCATCCGTTTTCGGGCAGCCAAGTCGCGCATCCGCTTGGCAGTGAGAAGTTGCATGTGGTCACACTCGGGTTGACGCTCCATCCATTTCAACGCAGTTTCAAGGCCGGCAAATGCTTTACTAGCTGATGGTCCCATGTCTGGTTCAACTTCGATATTAAGATCATCTACTTCCTCGACACTTTCTTCTCTCACACTTTCAATAAGTTCATCATCATTTAGAATTTGAAATCCAGTATCTGACGAATCACACACCATCCACTCTAACTTCAACTCTAACTTCTGAATATCCAGGAATTCCAGGAACATTCTGAAAATCCAGGTTTCTGAATTCCTCAAGTGGCACGTCATCCTCATCTTCTCCTGCCTCTTCCATGGAGGGAAGAGCAATAGCGCGAGTAGACAGAATCATTATTTTGCGAATAGCAGTACCTTATTTTTTTTCTGAAATTCTGAAAGCGATTCGGATAATCAACGATTCGGACAGTCGGAGTTCGGATAATTGGAGTTCTACTGTACTTAAAATAAAAATTCTTCTTTCAAAATTTCGTAATTGATTTAGAATATTCGTAATTGAATTAGATTGAAGAACGAGTTCGTAATTTTAGATTGAAAAACCACGAGTATACTCGTGGTTGGCAGCGAATGGGTTAAATAGTATATGATTGTTTACTTTGATTTATTGCTTTATCTTTGAACACATGTAGCTTTTCTCATATGTGTAGCATTTAGCTCATGTGCTCATGTAATCGTTTTTAATCATCGCGGAATTAAAATCACTGAGGTATCTGATTTGCAAATTTATAAGTTTTTACAGGTATTGGATAGATTTACAAAAGATTTAAAAGAAAAATATCGTTTAACAGAAGTTTGACAAGACAGGGCTCTCATTGGTCCGTTTTTTGTGAATACCAGTATTTCTGAAGAGAAAAAAAATAGTGGTAGATTTTTACAAAAACTATAACCTTCGTAGTAGGTTTCCACAAAATTTTCGAGCAAAATCCAAAATAAATACATCGTGTCCGAGAAAGGTCTTTATCATTCTAAACATAAATAACAAAAATTCTAACAGGTAAAATGAAATGCAGTTTGCCGCAAAAGAATGAAGAAATCTAAGAGTTTTCTTTTACAGAACCTTCAATGTAGCTGTACATGAGCTCCGTTAGTAGCACGAAGAATGTCGAGCCTGCACTCGATTCCCTCCAAGTGTTTTTTAACATTTGCAGTGTTACAGTGAGAATTGATGAGTGATGATTTCATGATTTGTCATTTCGTACTTCAGGCAATTGATACCAGAAAAAAACTCTTAGATTTCTTCATTCTTCCGCAAAAAACTGCATTCCATTTCACCTATTAGTATTTTTGTTATTAACCCCTTAAAGCACCACAACGTACCTGCGTACGCCATGAAACCTCTATCTGAAAAACCAGGACGTGCGTGCCTTTAATCCTAGGCATACGTGCCTTTGCGTCCAAGTTGCCAACTTGGCCTTTTTTTTAACACTTTCCAACCTAGTTGAAAAGTGTTTATGACTTCGGTTTGTCTGTCGTATGGCCGTCTGCCGTCTGTCCGTCTGTCCGTGCTCTAACTCCCGTAAATATGCTCGGATTGCTCTGCAATTTTTATATGTTATTGTCGTTATCTATAGCATGTTCCCTATTTCAACGGAAGTGTGTAGCACTTATAGTTTTTTTACAGGGACACTCAAAAGAATTCCGTTACATGGCGGTCTCTGGGGAAAAATCATTTGCGGTTTATTTTAATGATGTTACACAATTTCAAACACATTGTAATTGATATATATCACGAAGGTGCATTACAAGAAGCTTAATATGGAATAGGGTGTGCATAGCACTTATAGTTACTTTACAGGGACAGTCGAAAGAATTCCGTTACATTACGTCTATGGAGAAAAATCGTCTGCGGTTTATTTAAATAATGTTTCACTATTTTAAACGCATTGAAATTTATATATATCACTAAGGTGCATTACAAGAGGCTTACTAGAGAATATTGTGTGTATAGCAGTCATCGTTCATTTACAGGGACACACAAAAGAATTCTGTACTGCTGTTAACAATTCCTGGAAGTGCGTTTTAAGTTACTGAACGCGATTTTAAATGTAACTCACTTTTTGTTTATTATGTGGTGTGTATAAATTCTGTAGATCCTATACAGGGCAGCACAAAAGTTCGCGAACACATTTCCTTTTATTGACAGAAACTCCAGAAGGACAATTTTAAACTGTGCTACGCGTTTCCTAACTGAACTAAAATTTAGCATCCTATGTAGTATATATACAAATCTATAGATCCTATACAGGGCTGAATAAAAGTATTCGGATATTTTACCGAATATTGTATATGTTGGAAATTATGTTTTTAAATATGTTACGCGTTTTCCAAATTGTTTACTTAGATGTTATCTTTCAGCTTATTAAACGGTATGATTTGTAAAATTATTTTGGATGCGTTGGAAAGTGTTACATAATCTATGCTTGACGCACGAATTTTCGTTCTTGTTTAAATTCATACCAGAAAGTTATAGTTGTAATTTGTATTTTATGTACTGACAGACTTTGCGTGATTGCATAAATTAAAATTATTGTTATAGAATTTCCTGTATGAATTTTGTATTTTTGAATTTTTTTGTATTTTTGATGAAATTTAACATAGCTGGTATTCAGCATATTATCAGTAAATTGAAAATGGGGCTTAAGGGTTTAATGTTTAAAATGATAAAGACCTATCTCGGACACGCTATATATTCCTTTGAAAAGAGTGATGTTCAAAAAACGAACCGACTGCCAATACCGTCAATTTGAAAATCAAAGTTATTAACATCATGTTAGTATCAAAGTACGAATTCATAATGATTTTTAATAAAATGGAAATCTCTGCTTTGTTTCCCTTTAACTGCTTTAATTATCTTTATAATTATATCTAGATATAGCAAGACCCGACAAAATGACTAGTCTGTAAAATTAATCAAGAAGTGAGTTTTAATTCTCTTAGATCCGGATTCCATTCTAATGGGTGTACTATATAATCTTTTATTATGAGCTAATTATCAGTTTCGCCACCTTCCTGACCTGTTGTGCATTATAATACACATCAACTCTTGCATTCTAAGCGCTTCTGCTACTTCTGGTGGTAAATTATATAAGCATTCTGAAGGAAACAGGAAGACACCTCGGCTACTCGTAACAGTCGTAATAGACGCAGTTTTGTACAAATACACTATACTCCATTTGAAAAAATAAAATTAATAATGTGCATTAATCATTTTGAATGTTTAGGTAAAAAAAAAGGTTTGGGGCGAGACATGACAAAAAATTTGCCGTACTTCCTATTTCTCTAATAGACGTACGATATAATCTTTTATTTTGTCAAAATATTTTTTCAACTTACTTCCTATTTTTCCTTAATCAGCATAATATATTAGTTTCCATGATGAGATAATTATTGGTTTTACTAACTTATCTGACCTATTACTCATCGGAATAGACATGCAATGCTTGTATTCCACGCACATCTGCTATTTCTACAGGAGAAGGCTAGAATTGTGTTGTCAAAAATACAGGAAGTCCCCCGTGACAACTTATAACATACTTAATATAGATACAGGGCGTCTCATAAATATAAAGACACCGATATTTTCGAAATAATATTTTAATAATTCAGCATTCAAAAATATATTTATGCATATAACAAAACGCATGTACCAAAAAAAAACCTTTTACAGTAAATTAAATTAGAATTAAATAATTTCAACTCGAAAATTGATTAATAGAAACAAATTTGCTGTCTCATAAATATAAAGATATTTTACGTACTTTTGAATTATTGTTCAATAATAGATCCATTTTTATTAATGACAGCATAATGACAGGAAAATATTTCTGACTTTCCATCAGCAAGCTTTCTTAGACATATAATTAATACACTTTTATTTTATCGCCATATAAGTTCTCACATCATGTTTTAAAAAATACAAAAGAACCATCAGTTTAACCCTTTGCTTATGGTTTGGGACCAGCGGTGTCAAGCTCTTATTAATATTCCGTAATATGTGGAAAAATTTGACTAAGATTTAACACGTTTCGCACTAGAAATTTTTTTAAGAAATGAAATTAAATAAATTCCACTTAGAAACCTGAAATTAAATAAGTAAAGATTTATCCAATAATTTTTCTGGTTTGAAGCGTCGTTAAACTGGGTCAGATTAAACCACATATTACGGAAGATTAGTGGGAACTTGGCACCTCTGGTTGGGACAGATACATCCCAGTGAACTTTTATTATATTTTATTCGTACCACTTTTTGAAAAATAATCTCTACCATGCACTTATGCTGGGAATGTTTTCAAGAGAAATATACTAAAAGGAAAATCTTTTATATCAGAAATCATTATAAAAGAATCGTGTAAAATAAAATCTTTGTTTGTTTTAATGATTTGTTAATGTGATATTAGTGGAATTTTAAAAGCCTTATATTGTTTTGAACTTGTAATCATAAATAATGTGAGAGAACGGATAAAAGTAAAGGCCTTTTACTAAGGAAAAATTCTCATCTTGTTTCAATGCCTTCCATTACACTATAAAACGTATATCTTTGGAAATGAATCTGTATGTTTATTTTTTTTACCCATCAGGAAAAATCACTGAAATATTTCGTAATTCCCATTAAGTATTATCAAAGAATCTAAAAATACCATCTTGAATCTAACTTATGTCATATAAAATAATAAAACGCCACATTTATAAAATATTACCTATTTACTGCATGCCGTGTAAAACCTACAAACCTAGAAAAGTCACAGAAAGTATAGCAATAAATTTTATAAATCCAGTAAACTAATAAAGAAAAAAGTAAAATTTTCTTTCTTCTTTTTTACTTTTTTAAAACACACCTAATCCGAACAAATGAACATTTTCTTTTTGTGCAAGGCCTTAACTTTTATCCGTTCTCTCATCACAAAGAACTTAATGAAGATGAAGCGTATATTATTTATGATTACAAGTTAAAGACAATATACAACTTTTAAGATTCCTTGAGTTAAGTATCAAAAAATGTCTCTCACGTGAATTCCCCAATTTTTAATACCCTCCCCGCTGTCATACAGAAGGAAAACTAATCAATTTTCTATCGAAACAACGTCATAACAGAACATTGCGACAGATACCTGGATACACAAGAGTTTTTTTTTTCTCATGTCTTCATTTGACAAACACAGATATTAAAAAGCAATAAAGGATCCATTAATGACCTTTCTGGGAAAAAATTATTGCGAAATAGCTGTCAAAAAAGAGAAGTACGTGTGAGGGAAAATGCCCTAGGAATGTAATTAAAATAACCACTTTTCATACCAGACAGATATAATAGCAGCTTCACAGCTATTTAAGATCGGCCTATGTGATAAAATCTTAGGAATTCTGGTTGAAATACTGTCATTTTCGTGCAACGTTACGTTACAAACCATGTCGCATGTGTTACATCTGCTGAAGATATGTTAATGAATATCTTCCTAATATGATCTTTCCTGAATTATTCATTCCTATATAATATGTAAATCAGGAGGATTAGAAAATAAATTTTATGAGTAAATTGCACATCGATTATGAGTTATAATATAAAAACCTAATTAAATGAAAATAAAACTTGCAATAAGACATAACATACAAAAACAAAACAAACAAAAAAAAGTCAAGAGACTATTTTTAACACTTTCCAATCTAGTTGAAAAGTGTTTATGACTTCGGTTTGTCTGGCCGTCTGCCGTCTGTCTGTGCTCTAACTCCCGTAAATATGCTCGGATTGCCCTGCAATTTTTATATGTTATTCTCGTTATCTATAGCATGTTTCCTATTTCAACTGAACTGTGTAGCACTTATAGTTTTTTTACAGGGACACTCAAAAGAATTCCGTTACATTACGGTCTATGGGGAAAAATCATTTGCGGTTTATTTTAATGATGTTACACAATTTCAAACACATTGTAATTGATATATATCACTAAGGTGCATTACAAGAAGCTTACAATGGAATAGGGTGTGCATATCACTTATAGTTACTTTATAGGGACAGTCAAAAGAATTCCGTTACATTACGTCTATGGAGAAAAGTCGTTTGCGGTTTAATTAAATAATGTTTCACTATTTTAAACTCATTAAAATTTATATATATCATTAAGAAGCATTACAAGAGGCTTAGTACAGAATATTGTGTGTATAGCAATCATCGTTCATTTACAAGGACATACAAAAGAATTCTCTACTGTCTGTCAACAAAAAATCCTGGAAGTGCGTTTTAAGTTGCTGAACGCGATTTTAAATTTAACTCAATTTTTGTCTATTACTTGGTGTGTATAAATTCTGTAGATCTTATACAGGGCAGCGCAAAAGTTCGTGAACACATTTCCGTTTATTGACAGAAACTCCAGAAGGAGAATTTTAAACTGTGCTACGCGTTTCCTAACTAAACTAAAATTTAGCATCCTATGTAGTATATATACAAAACATATACAGGGATCATATACAGGGCTGAATAAAAGTATTCGGATATTTTCCGAATATTGTATATGTTGGAAATATATGTTGGAAATTCCTGAAATTACGTTTTTAAATATGTTATGTATTTTCCAAATTGTTTTCTTAGATGTTATCTTTCAGCTTATTAAACGGTAATGATTTGTAAAATTATTTTGGAAGCGTTGGAAAGTGTCACATAATCTATGCTTGACGCATGATTTTTCGTTCTTGTTTATCTTATTACTCGGATATTTACTTGTTGCAAGCCAAATTGTGTTTTTTACTGAGATGGGATTGGCCCAACTGCTTGTGGCAGGCATCCCTTTGTTGTTATCCACATTCACTTTAAATATCCTTGTTGCCAGTGTATAGGACATACCATTTGAGTTACTTTATTTGAATTATTTTGATCAATTAATCCTAGAAATGTTCTGTTTCCAGGCGTTGCATAGTTTACATAAAAGTACGTACTTTATGCAATTTTTAAAAATATTTATAGTTTTAAAACAAATTAGTTAGAGGTTCATAAATCCTTTTACTTACCCATAATACGTAGTATAGAGTAAATTTTGTAATCGTTTTGAAAATCGAATTTTTTTTGACGGATTTACACGTTTCAGACACTGGAGATTCCGAAAAACATATTTTCAGAAAAAAAAAAAAATTGCTGTCCATCTGTGTGTCTGTAAACGCTCTATCTCCCGAAAAAATTGAGATAGAGACTTGAAATTTGGAATGTACTTAGTTTTTAATAATGGGAAGAAGCTTTTTGAATTTCAGTAACCTCGATGATCCGAAACTATTTTTTTCGAACTCTCGAAATATTCTTTCTGATAAAAGGTATATAAAAAATTTCTAAATTGTTTATTTTAAGGAGTGAATATAAAATACAATAAAAAAAAAACATAAATTTTGTATAAAGCATGAAGTCGATGGGATAATAAGTGGCCGAGATATTTGTAATTCTATTTTCCACACTCTTCGATTTTTCATGACCCTGTATTTCATCCAAATTTCAATTTAAAGATATATTTTAATTGGAAATGAGACGCTTAATCAGATGCAATAAACCGCTAGTTAATAGGATTATTGTTTTGGGAGTTATAAGGATGTTTCTTTTAAGCAATTCAGTAATCGAGCCTTTAAAGTTTATGACGTCATCAAGCCACGATTTTATTCGAATTGCAATGCATTTTATAAGTAGTTTACATATTTTTTATTTTAATACTTTACATTATGCATATCCATGATGGGTAAGTATTACGGTGGCCCCCAACGACTAGTTTAATCTTACTTTAACTTAATTTTTCAAAAACAAAAACGTACAATCCAAGGCAAAAAATGCGACCAAAATGTTTCATATTTTTTAAATCCGCAATTACATAGAATTTTATGTGTTTTCTTGACTAGCTAGAATAAAATATATTAAACCTATCAAATAAGTAAAAACTGACATATCTTTATCTTTTTTTACCGTGTAATTTAATAAAATAAGTTAATTTCTCTAAGGATAATTTCCCCTCTTTATTTAGCTTCATTTACCAAAATCAAAAACTTACATTCCAGAGTAAAGCAAAAATGAGACAAAAAGGCTTTATATTTTGTAAATCTGAAATTACATAGAATTTTATGTATTTTCTAGACCAGCTAGAATAAAATATATTAAAACCATCAAATAAATAAAAACTGTGCTATCTTTATCTTTTGTTATCGTGTAAGTTACTAAAATAAGTACATTTGTCTAAGGGTAACTGTTCCTCTAGATTTAGCTTCATTTACCAAAAATCAAAACTGTACAATCCAGGGCAAAAATGAAGAGCAAAACGCTTTATATTTTGTAAATCCGCAATTATGTACAATTTTATGTGTTTTATTGACCAGCTAGAATAAAATATATTAAAGCCATCAAATAAGTAAAAACTGTGATATCTTTATGTTTTTTTTACCGTGTAATTTAACAAAATAAGTTAATTTTTCTAAGGATAATTTTAACTCTTTCTTTAACTTCATTTACTGAAATCAAAAACTTACATTCCAGAGTAAAACTAAAATGAGACGAAAAGGCCTTATATTTTTGTAAATCCGCAATTACATAGAATTTTATGTTTTTTTTTGACCAGTTAGAATAAAATATAATAAAGCCATGACATAAGTAAAAACTAAGACATCTTTATCTTTTGGTATCGTGTAAGTTATTAAAACAAGTACATTTGTCTAAGGATAATTTTCCCTCCAATTTTAGCCCATTTACCAAAATCAAAGCTTTATAATCCAGGGCAAAAAGGAAGAGCAAAACGCTTTAAATTTTTAAATCCATAATTATGTAGAATTTTGTGTGTTTTCTTGACCAGCTAGAATAAAATATAGAGTGATTTTTTTTAAGTTGTAAAATTAAAACCTTATAACAAAAGAACCACTGATCCAAATGACCTGAAATTTCGCCAGTATGCTCTCAAAGCAATGAGAATTTTTTAGGCGTGGTTAAAAAATACTTAAAATCATACAGACAGATGGCGCTGTATATGCAGTAAAGTCAAGAGACGACCTAGCGCACGACACACGCAGAGTGGCGGTAAAAACGTGAAGCATGCGAACCTCTTGTTCATTATTCTACGGATATCCTTGCAATGACTGTGCCATTGACGGACCGTGCGTCGTTAGCGAAACCGTATTATCAGAATAATGAGAGCGTAGCAACTGCTCTTAGGAGATTTAGGACACTTAAGAATTTAAGAAAAGGACCATTGACGACAGAAGTCCTACGGAAGATGGTTTCTCAAAGTACTGTCCATTTTTTCCCTCCCACTGAAGATATTCTTTGTTTCTGTTAACTTACAGCGCCATCTGTCGGTGCGATTTTAAGTTTTTTTAGCACACCTAAAAAATACCCATTGCTTTGGGAGCATACTGGTGAAATTTCAGGTCATTTGGATCAGTGGTTCTTTTGTTATAGGATTTTACTTTCACAACTTAAAAAATCACTCTGTATATTAAAACCATCAAATAAGTAAAAACTGTGATATCTTTACAGGGTTCGTACGCTTTTACCACAATTTTTTAAAATATTTTTTTGCTTATTTAAATGCAGAAAAGTATTGCAAATCTTGCAATTAAACGCGGCGTCTACTATTTCTACTATTTAAATATTAAATAGAAAAATTCTATATAAAATTTGTGGTAAGAGTGTGCGAACCCTGCTTTATCTTTTGTTATCGTGTAATTTTATAAAACAAGTACATTTTTTAAGGATAATTTTCCCTCTTGCTTTAGCTTCATTTACCAAAATCAAAAACAATCCAGGGCAAAAAAGGAGACCAAAATGTTTTATATTTTGTAAATCCGCAATTACAAAGAATTTTATGTGTTTTCTTGACCAGCTAGAACTTCCTGAAACAGGTGAAAATATTTTATTTTATATGTCATGAAGACTTTCTTACATTTTATGACTTCGGTGAGCCAGATATCATGTCAAAAGTCAAAAAGTTCGAGCTCTTCTTTAGAGTGTTTTTTCTTCGATGAATTTTATAGCTTCACAACTTTAAATTGTTTTAAGAAAATATTTTATCTCCTAATCACTTTAGTTTTTCCCCTGTTATATTTTTTAAACAGATTTCAGAAAAGGAAGTTTGTAATTTGATTGAAAATATCACTTATTTTTTAAATGATAACACGCATAATTTTGGAACAAGGAAATCGATTTTGTTAGACTCTTTTTTTTGTTTGCTTGAAAGGATTCCTAGTACCGAACCAATATTGGTTACTTTACTTGTTTTAAGGTACTATATTTTTCTAATACTTCAGTCATCGTAAATGTTTCCAATGAAGTACTAATACTGGAGAAATATCGGCTTTACATTGGAAATACTTTCAATAAAATATCGATATTGGTTGAATATCAGTTTGACATTGAAAATACTTTCAATAAAATACCAATATTGGTTAAATATATGCTTTACGTTGGAAATATTTTCAATAAAATATCAATAGTGGCTAAATATTTGCTTTGCATTGGAAATATTTGTAAATGGAAATATTTGTAAACATTACAGAAATACTACCTTTACTTTGGAAATATTTGTAGAGAAACATCAATATTACGGAAATATTGGCTTTATATAAGAAATATAGGCAATGGGCAAAATATTTCTTGCTAGTGTTGGTGCATTACTGGAGAAATGTAACCACTTCAACCTTGTGAAATATTTCATGCAAATATTTCCAGTACTAGCCAAAATATGGACAAAATACAGCTAATAGAAGGCGTAATGTCCCTTTGCTACTATAGCTATAGCGCCTAGACTACATAGTGTGGAAAACGGCTACAAAATAGTACTAAAAAATTGAATCCGATAAATGTAGAGCGATACTCTAAAGACAACGGGTCGATCGCAGCGATATCTTCTAGTAGTGGCGTAGAGAGGGTGGAGGTCCAGATGCTTTGGATATCACTAACATTATAAAAATATTTTTGACTTATCTAATCGGAGAACTTTCTGCGATATTGAAGGCGAAGAAAACTTTATAATATTACTGGTTTCCAGAGCATTTTGGACCCTCCTCTGTGGCGACGCCACTATCCGCTAGCTCTTTTCAACGCAAACATTGTATAAGAATCGAACTGCGAAAACTTTTCAGCTGGTGGTAAATATTTTAAATAATTAAATTATACCCTATTTCCTTTGACTTGGATAGTGATTTTCGTAAGCTTTGAAAATATAAATAATATTGATCATGGCCGAAAAACGTGATACGCATTCTTTTGTGCCTGGTTGCAGTACTCGATACAAGACAGCAAACTAGAAATTCTTCCTATTTAGCATACCAAAGGATGAATCTCTGCTAGAAGAATGGAAAGTATTAATTTCCTGATATGTTAAAAAACTAACTACAAAATCAGTTACATCTGAAACAACAACACTGACAAGATTTTATTAACAAATATTATGTTTATGTTGTCAATAGTGAAAGGGTTACTTCTGCTAGAGGTAAATCTATTTTTAAAGCAGATGACGCTGCGATCGCCCTATTATTGTACCGCATCGTCGCACGTTTACCGGCTACAATTTTTTAGCACTGTTTAAAGCATTACCAGTTTGGCTTTTTTTAAATTCCGAAATTTCGCATTCATACCAGAAATTCCCTATAATGTTCTTTTGGTTAATTAATGGCAGATATTTCGTGACTTCTTAAAGTAAAAAATTCTTGTTTCAGAATTTTCGGTTTGAATTCGAAAATTTTGAATTAAAAAACGTTAAAACCCTTTTCCACACTACGTATTCTAGGCGCTGTAGTATAGCCCACTTGCGATAACGCAAATTTAGATTAATTTATTCATTAAGATAATAATCACCTGTAGAATGATGTATTTCCTGCACCGTTTGTGACTGTTAGCAACTTTCTTTGAAGGTCATCGGCCAAGTTATCGTGAGTGGACTATAGCATAGCTACCAACTTCGACGCCTTTTTGATACTGCTAAAATTTTATAAAAATATTTACCACATCTAATCACCACTTTCGGAGATTAATCCTTTGACTACGGGTCGGGAGATATGGAAGGTTCGTACACTTTTACCACAATTTTTAATATAATTTTTCGTTTTATTTAAGCGCAGAAAAGTATTACAAATCTTTCAATTCAACGAGACATCTATAATTTCTGCTATTTAAATATTAAGTAGAAAAATTCTATTAAAATTTTTGGCAAAAGTGTACGAACCCTGATATATATATATATTCCAGTGGACTATTTTTTTAAAAATTCTATTCGTACTACTTTTTGAAAAATAATCTCTGCCATACATTTATACTATGATATTTTAAAGATAAATGTAAAGTACTTAATAGTTTAGAAATCTGGCTTTAACCGCTTGTGGTTTTATTTATTTTTAGTTATGTACTTAGAAAATATATTTAACCCTATCCATTGCGCATTAATTACGAGTCAGCCTCGTGATTAATTCACAAGGTATATTTTACTTACCACGAGTCACAGTCGTGATTGATCCACAAGGTATATTGTACTTACCACGAGTCACAGACGTGATTGATTCACAAGGTAAATTTTACTTACCACGAGTCACAGTCGTGATTGATTCTCAAGGTAAATTTTACGTAGCACGAGTCACAATCATAATTGATTCACAAAGTATATTTTACTTAGCACGAGTCACAGCCGTGATTTATACACAAGGTATATCGTACTTACCACGAGTCACAGTCGTGATTGACTCACAAGACAAAGTTTACCCAAGGATAGCAGCGTTTCTAATTTTTTTTTTTTGCATTTCTTAACACTATTTCAAATCAAACATTTTCGTGGTAGATACCTTAAACACGAGCAATAGAATAAAGATATCATGTTAAAATAGTGCTAACAAAGTGAGAAAATTTTAGGAACACTGCAAGCTTTGTTTTACTTTACACGAGTCACACTCGTGTTTAATGTACAAGGGATTAACGTTGCAGTAGAATTTGCTTCATATAACAGGGTTCGCACGGCTCCTGGAATTTTGCGACCAGGTAATTCTTCGGTACCAGTATTTTCTTACAGAAAATAGCTCCTTAAAAAAGGTGAAGTTTCGCGAGTTTAACCTAGATTGCTTTTTCTATAAAGAAAATACTGGTGAAACTCCTGGAAAATTCCCTGATCCGTACGAACCCTGTATAACATATTACAATATGTTAAAATCATGAATTTATTAACATTAATAATGGATAAATTACCTTATTATATATGCAGACATTAGAAACAACTACAGGTACCGGCACATATCATCGCTATTTGGGTGGGTTAAATGGTTTAATTTGATAGACCACGACGACGCACTGGGCTATTCAAATTTGCCACTTTCGGCGGCCCCTGCTAATTCCATGCACAGTAACTGATAAAAGCAGTCATGTAATTGGTGAAACTGGATAGTTTTCAATCCAAATCAGCGATATGGAGCGTAAAAGGTATCTTGAAAAAGGAATTAAGTTCTGTTAGATTGTTTAAATTTTGCACTGTGCAACAATGATCAGTTCGAGAATGGACAATAAAGTCGTCCCGTTTCTTCTGTCTTAATCATGTTAATTGATTGTAATTCTCAGACATTTTTTTCACAATCCTTTTCTCTGCAATGAAATCAAAAGTGTTGTAGCAAGGGCAATCTGTTCAATAAAAATTGATTTTTTACATTTGATGTAGGCTATTTATGCACCTACTGCTAAATCAATGAACGTTGAATAACCTTTGAAGAATTTTTAACATCTACAATAGTTTATGAGAAAAGATTGCCAAGTTCCACAATTTGTCGCAGAAGCGTATGCAACCGGATTATGTTCTGTTTATGTCTGAAATTTGTTCTTAAATCCTGGTGTGATTCAATATTTTCAACATTTTAGTAAAACAAGTACTTTGTGCCTGAAAGGATTAACTTATACGCTTTCCAGTTTGCATATAATACAGGGTGATTAAGAACTTGTGGTACAAATGTTAGGAGTGGTAGAGCACACTAGATAGAAGAAGGGCTCAGCCCGATCCCGTGAAACCGAGCATGAGCCCGCGCCCAAACAAGAATGTCGTCTAATTTTATGATCCTTTAACACTAGAACCGCGATGACGGGTCATTTTGACCCGTACCAAATGAGTAGATGTTGATTCGCACTAGAATTTTTTTTTCATAAAATAGGTTAAATATATGTTGCCCAAAAATATTTTAAATAGTAAATATTTTAAACAGTTTAGTAAATATTAGTAATATTTTAAATAGTTTTAAATAAAATTTCTGGTGTGAAATAGTTTTATAAAATTTGAGTAAAATTTCCCAAGGTTCTAGTGTTAAATATGCGAGAGAACTGAATTTGATATTCATGGGATGTAGATGTAAAGGAAAATACTGTATCTGTTTCTGAAGCCTTTGCACGGATAGTCTTAGTAACATAAATAAACAGTAGGATATCCCTTGTCTAACCTAGCTTTCTGCAGTGGCGCAGCCAGAGTAGGGGTTTAGAGGTACTGGATACCACTTTTTTTCTAAGAATTTTTCTTGAGTATATTTAATAGAAAAAATTCTGGAATTCATTAAGGCGAAGTTTATGATACTAAAATAATGGTACATTAACCTCTGAACCCCCATCCTGGCTGCGCCACTGGCTTTCTGGTTTGAAGTCCGTGGCCAGAAATACTAAAAACAGAACTCACGCCATTCTACCATAGTTGTAATGTTATTTTAAAATAATAAGAATTGTGACTTTTGCAGTTTTTTGCCAGTTGTTAGGTATAAATAACAAATTTACAATTCCAAACAGATTTTTAGGGACATGAAAATCACGAAACGTGATCTTGAGCGAGTATTTAGGGAGGGAACATGAGGGAGTATTTAAGATTAATACTTATTTCTAAGTAAGAAAATAATTTTAAATATGAAGATTAATCTTGAAACTATTTTAAAATGTTGTTAAAAATTTTTATTGCTTGCTTTCTGTATCGGGCTCGGGTGTGATGACACAAAATACTCCGGGCTCGGGCTAACGAGGGCTCTGAAAAAAAGTTGGAAATTGTACGTTAAACGCGACAAATGAGGTGTGTTCGTTTCATGCTATAACTAGTTTTAAAATGTAAAAAATCATCGTTATTATTTCAGTGAAATAAATTATATAGTCTGCTATGACCGAAATGAGGATGCCTTTTATTTTTCTTATTACGTTTGCCATGTTTACAGATGCGATTTTTTTTCGACACCAGACAGCGCTGTAAATTCACCATGGGGATCTTGATTTGCGAAGGATTACCTCCATGGCTAATATTTCTATGACTCACGGTGAATGAATATTTTGTTTATTTACTTTAATGGATTGAGATATTCGGCTGTTAACCTAATTTTCACTAGAATTATCTCAGAATCTATACATTTTTTAATGTAACTCATCTCTCAAGCAAAAAATTTTTTTGAACAATCTTTCTAAAAATGTAAATTTTACACAATTGTATTCGAAAAAATAATTTTTAATAAAAATGGCTGCTTGGCATACGGAAAAAGTTGTGGTTAGTCCTATTTGATTTCCTCAGTCACATGACTTGCGCTGTTATTATATTCATTACGTATGATAGGATTTAATAGAAAGAAGAAAACTTTTATTAATATCCTTTTAAGTTTTGATTCGATTTTGATAAAATTTGAAATGACTCGACAAAATTCTGCAACGATTACATATATTAAATTTCAAACCATTCGGTTGGGTAGTTTTTGCGCTGTTATATGCGGTCAGACGGACGGACCAGAAGACGACTGTAGATGCTACGTATTCATATAATTACGAACGCACCTAAAAAGAGTTCGAACTCATCTCTAGAGCACACTACAACAAGCAATTTTCGTATAGGACACCATGGTCGTAATCCAATTAATCAGCCAAAAATACAGGGAGTCTTATTCCAATCTGGACCCGTATTTTCGTTCATAACTTTAACAATAATAAATATATTTTAACGAAATTTTCAAACAAAGTATACCTTGCTTTGTATGAAATGGAAATGACATTACGAAAAGTGCTGGAAATGCAGTTTTGTTGGTCTGTGAGACCGTATGTAATGTTAATTACATTCAGAAATATGGAGCATCTGTTTCACTGCATGGATGCGGATGTTGGTCTTTCTAACCACTTCTCGTTATATCGTTACATTCCACATAAAGAAAGGTCTTTTGAAAATTGCGTTGTAATATCGGTAGTAATACAAAGGAAATAACTAGCTACCTTCAGTTAAGATTGACAATATTTGTTTCAAGATCTGGCTATATGTTCCGAGTATGTGAAAACCGGCTTCTCTGTCTCCTTTTCTAAAATTTGATCGCTTTCGCTGCATAGGAGACGGGATATCTGTATATATGATTAATAAAGATTGACACTGTGAGTGGAGAAATGTGTTTAAATGAATAAAAAAGAAAGTTTCTTGTATTTCGTTAAAGGTTGAGAGTATGCGAAAACAGACCTTTTCTAAAAATCGATCGTTTTCGCTACAAAGGAGATGTCATCCTAATAATATTATAAATCTGATTGTGTGCAAATATTAGGCTGAAGCCAGCGTCAAAATGGAGCTTTTAATGATCTTGCATTTTTGCATGTAGTTTGATTATAACCCTCAAATGAACATAGACTAGGTTTTATTTATTTTATTCAAATATTTTCTTTAATAATTCAAAATTTCATTATTTTCATAGATAATAAATGGACATTTTTTCGTATATTTTAAAATGGTTGGTTGGTTTGCTTGGTTTGGCCTAAAGGGTCTGGTTTTGCAGCTTTTTTTTAAATGGTTAAATTTATTTTACCATTGCTAATACTTTATCGTTGCCAATATGAAATAAAACCCCTGAGTAATAATTTTTAATCAAGAATTTATTTTCACGTAAAAAATATCCATGTGAAAAATGAAAAGGAAATGAATTATTTAAGAATTAAACAGAATATGAAATGATGTCATATTAGAAATAAAACGTGCGTTTTCAAATATTTGATAATAATACAAAGTGCATAAATACGAGTAAGTATGGAAAAGAAGCGAATTTGATGTCATATATAGAAAAATAAAACAGATTTGTTTTGATGTTAAAATAAAATAATCTTGGGTTATCAAATTATTTGTGATTAATTTCTCTTATTTTTTTCTTTTTCTTTTTCACATGAAAGGAATTATTTTAAATGTACGTAATATATGTATTTTAAATGTATGTGTTGTAAATTAAAGTTCTGTGTTTTAAATGAAATGAGTGAAAGATTTATATTTTTAATAAATTCAATACAAATGATGGGATAGGTTGGCGATTTATCGTCTGCACACGGCTAATATAAAGTTACCGTATTTTTAATTTAAATTTTAAAAAGTAAAAAAAAAAAAAAAATATATATATATATATATATATATATATATATATTGTATGGCAAATGTCAATGATATGCATCACAAAATTATCCCTATCGAAAATCAGAAAATCTTAATAAAAATAACTATAATTTTTAAAAGAAAGTTGCTTTTTTCATAAAAGCTAAAGATTTAATATGATTATGTCGAAGTAACAGCATTTTTTCTCTATCATTTTCCCACAATCGAAACACATTTGTAAATCGTCGTTTCGAACCGGCATTTAATATTACATTTCTTTTAGTTTTAAAATAGGAAAAACTTTGTTGTCGTTTTTAAATATAGCTTATTTAAAGTTGTTTCATAATATATTTTTGTAAAGTCTTGTAGGATAAGATAAATTGCATAGATTTTAAAGCAATGTTTAAGTAAAATTACAATATTTTTTTAAACTTAACAATGTTATCGAAAAGAAAATCGATTTTACCAACAAATTCGCGTAATGCAAAAGCAAAGAAGAAATCAAAAAGTAATGAATCTTTTCTTCCAGCCGAATTGTGTAAACTCGAACAAGCCGATCGTGCCAATTCATAACATTATAAACGTGAAAGCGCGTTCTATATAGTAGAATTTTTTTTTTACATATAGGTAGAAAATTTCCGAGAATAGGAAGGTTAGGGGTCTAAAATTAGGTCCATAGTCAATTTGCCTTTTTTTTTATCAAATGAAATTTGGCGCAAAATTAAATACATTGTTGTAACCAGATTTGTTTTTTGCGTAGTAAACACTTAATGGTATTTTAGATGATCATTTCCCCTCTCACCTTTGATGTCAACTATGACTGTAAAACGCATTAAAAAATATTAGCCGATAATTTTCTAATGTTCTTATTGCTTCATGATGTAATTAGACATCCTGTTTCATACTTTAAACCTGAATCGGTCATGCCATTGTCGTTCAATTTTTATTCCTAATCCTAACCCTAATCGTATCCTATCCTAATCCTGATAATAACTTTAAAGAATATTCTTTGACACCAATATGTAAATTAAATCAATATCCATAAATGGAATGAATGGAAAATAGAATAAATAGAAATGGCAAAATAAAATAACGAGAAAGTACATTTATTCGACACCTAACCCTAGAGAAAGCGTAAAAAATTTCAAGCGCATGAAATAAATTAAAATAATCTTATATATACTAACAAAAATATGTAAATTTAGATCATCAGATTTGTGTCGTCGGTATTTATTTGCTTATAGTGTTCTTGACGCGATAGAGAAAATATCGAGGTTAAATTGGGCAGAATTTAAAGTACTTTCCAGCAACCTTTATTTACATTTTAGAATCGCATCAGATTGTTATATCTTTGTGAAATAGCTATATCAATGTATAAAATCCACAAGCAGTTTGTTCACTACTTACACCACTTAGCGTGAAGCACTTAATTTAATATATACATAAACAAGATAATGTAGTAAGAAATATATAACACATGTCTATGCAAATAAACAATGTAATAATGCCCATTTAGCAATGCACACATATACAAATTGTACACCAAATACCATCTAAGATGCACTGTTGTATAGAAGAATTCTGCCAGTGTTGTTTTTCGTTTTACGAAGAGGAATTTCTCAATTTTCACGATTTTACTGGGTCCTCCTTTTTTTCATTAGTTGCAGTTTCATTTTCGCGATTGTATATATTATTTGGCATGAAATTTCACTTTTTTAAGACTGGGTTATGTCAAGGCCCCTATAGCAAAGAAATACCGCATGGTCTCCTATAAAATGTGATAAAGCTTTGGTAAATTATATATGTTGTTAATTATCAAGTGAAATGTTTTGCTAAATTAATGCATTTATTCTTTTTTTAATGTTACGTGAACGAAGTCACGGGTAACAGCTAGTATCTGTATATATGTTCATTAAAGATTGACACTGTGAGTGGACAAATGTGTCTAAATGCAGTGGCGCAGCCAGAGTAGGGGTTTAGAGGTACTGGATACCACTTTTTTTCTAAGAATTTTTCTTGAGTATATTTAATAGAAAAAATTCTGGAATTCATTAAGGCGAAGTTTATGATACTAAAATAATGGTACATTAACCTCTGAACCCCCATCCTGGCTGCTCCACTGTCTAAATGAATAAAGACAAACGTCTTGTATTTCGTTAAAGGTTGAGAGTATGAGAAAAAAGGCTTTTTCTGTCTCTTTTTCTAAAATTTGATCGCTTTAGCTCCAATAGATATGATATATCGGTATATATGTTCAATAAAGATTGACACTATGAGTAGAGAAATGTGTCTAAATGAATGAAAAATAATCGTATATATTATTTCTCCTGTCAACATCCTTTTTTCTAAAAAAATACGAAAGGTAGAACGACGAATGAGATACCATATGAAAGGCTTCTGACATAGTACAAATACATTTTCCTGAAACATGTTTTTGGATTAAAATTTGCTGACAATTAAAATGTAAATCGGCATTAATTTCATGAAAGAAATAAAAGGTTTTTCTCAAATTACTGTTGCCACAAATAAAATACCACATTATATGATGCTCTGCAATGATTATAAAAAACACCGCATGGGTTTATTTTATATTTATGATTAAAAAGTGAAATTGAAATTGAAACGTTCAGATTTATATTTCTATGTCCCATTTTTTTCTGCAGCGGATGACGTCATCCTCTAATGCAGTTAAAATACGATTGTTAATTTTTTTCTCTCGCGTGTTCTTTTTGCAATCTTGGATCCGTTTTTACTGTAACTTTGACGGAATAAATTAGATGATATTCTGACCTGACTAAAAACTAAATGTTGTTTGCAGATATTTTTATCCTCACATTTTTTTTAGAAGTTTAAACCTGCATCTAATAAATGGTACATATTGATAAAAAATATTAGATTGTAGTGCGAAATCCTCGCACGGGCCCACTGGTGTTTCTTGTATTTCGTTAAAGGTTGAGTTTGCGAAAACAGATTTTTCTGTTTCCTTTTCTAAAAATTGATCGCTTTCGCTCCGAAGGAGATGGCATATCTGTATGTATGTTCGAATTATGTTTGAAGAAATGTGCCTAAATGAATAAAAAAAGAATGTTTTTTGTATTTCATTTAAGGTCGAGAGTATGCGAAAAGAAACATTTCTGTCTACCTTTTCTAAAAATTGATCGCTTTTGCGACTTTTCAATATTTTATTCTATAAAACAAGGATGCAATCTTGTTCAAGAAGTTATCAGTTTTTTATTTAACCCTTCTAGTACCAAGTCTAGTACCAAAAACGAAAAAATCCACTCATTAATGGAAAAAAAAAATTCAACTAAAGCGTAGAATTTAATCAAATCGCAAAGAAAATTCATTCTGAAACACCAGAAGAGGGTGAAGGGTTTCCATAGTCACAGGATTGCAATGGCGATAACAGATTGGATGTTTTCAAAGACACCCCTATCTCATAAACTATTCAACTTAGGAACGTGAAATTACGGACACACACGCAAAAAAAAAAAAAAAAAAAAAAAAAAAAGCTTTTAGATTGAATAAATTCATTTAATTTTCTTTCATTGGAAAACCACAGACGGACAATGTGACACCTGTTCAAAGATCAAAGATGGCGGACGAGGCATTTTTCAGGCTCTATAGATTTTTTTTCAATATTGCATTTATCGATTTGAAATTAACACATCTATGCGTATTTATTACGTCAGAAATCTAATTTTTATAAATATGACGTAATTAGAACAGAAATTACGAATTAATTTTGCTTTAATGAAACTAATTTTTATCCAAATCAAAAGAACGTTTGAAGCCTCGGAGCTAAATCGGAGCTTTGCGCCATTTATCAGCGAGACATCCCGACTTTTCGCTTTTCGTCTCAACTGTTGAAGGGAGGAAAAAAAAAAAAAAAAACGTAGATTTTAAGGGTAGTAAGAGATTAAAAGCTCTATTAATTTTTTTTAAATATTGCATTTACCGATTTGAAAATTTTGCATGTATGCATATATATATATATATATATATATATATATATATATATATATATATATATATATATTTTTTTTTTTTTTTTTTTTTTTTTTTTTTCAGTGAAACCAGAAGCCTCATTTTTATAAAGATCACATTATTAGAACCAAATTTATATTTTATGAAAAAATGCTGATTTTTGTATAGAAAAAAATAAATAAAACGCTAATAGACAATGATCATTATTATTAATGTTCGTAAACGTCTGTCTGTGTGTGTGTGTGTGTGTCTGTACCCGGATGGGATAAACACTGCGAGCGCACCGAGCAGCGAGGCGATTTTGGTGTAAAAAAAATCGGAAAAATCCGGGCCTCCAGGAATTATAGTTTCGAAGAAGTCGGCCTCTAATTAAGAAAGTTATTAATTAAAAACCTCATCAAAATTAGCAAAACAAGGAACAGTTTTATCAAAACCCGAAAAGAAATACTATTTCCGTTTTGATAATCGCAGACATCGAAATTGTCTCTTTTTGACGCATCATCTAATAAAAAAAAAAATCTACCGGAGGTATCGATCCGAAAATCAGGGTACACACGCGGCCGATTTTTGTCGTTCCAAAAATTCAAATTTTTTGAAATTTGGACTGTAATTTTTCTTTATTTCGGCCAAAAACTGACCAGACATCCAACATTGACCCCAGACGGGAAAAAAGTTGCTGTAAAGAATGGCGGGTTGACACATCCGAGGTCAAATCGCTCCATTCCTTTTTGAAATAAGTGGAAATAATTATTCTTCATTCCCGAATATTTTTAAACATGTGTAAAAAAAATCGCAAATTCAAACAAAAAAAAAAAAAAAAAAAAAAAAAAAAAACACCATAAAAATCGACCAGTAAATTTTAAAGATATCAATTAAAACTCATTAATGAAAATGGAAAATGAATTCATTTCTATTCAAACTGGGCAGAAGCAAAATATTTGCAGGTATTCTCATCAGACATTTGGACGCCTTTCTGCCAAAATAGATAAATTGATAAAAAGATGCATTTTAAAATGATTCCAGTTTTTATGGGCTATATATATATATATATATATATATATTTTTAAATATCGGATTTTCAAATCTGAAAAATATGCATTCTTGCTTAGAGTGGACTGACATTTCAGGGATTAAAAAATTTTTCGAATTCGGCGCATAATTTTTTATTTTAGCAAAATTCCAATTTTTATATAGGAAAAAAAAAAAAAGAAAAGAAAAGCTAAGGAATATGCTATTTCTTTTTAAATTATCTCCCGTTGTATGGGTCCGATTGCGACGCAGTTTGGCTCATTCAACTCGATATCAATAGCGCTTAAATATTTTAGTACCAAGTTTCACACCAGGGGGCGCTTCCATAAATCGGGTTCTTTGGGACCGATTACGACGGGATTTGGCTCATTCAACTGGATTTAGATAGCTTTACAGATTTTGGTTATGTTGGTATAGAACAAATTGCGCCCCCTGGCGGTGGAAGGTGTAACTAAAGATGTTTCAGCACCAGGGAGCGCTTTTCTTTCTCTGGTTTTAGGAGCCCGATCACGACGAGGTATGGCTCATTCGACTCGACGTCGACAGCCTCAAAGATTTCGGTTATGTTCGAATAGAACAGATTGCGTCCCCTGGTGGTAGAATGTGTAACTAAAGGATTTTTCAGCTAACCCGGGTTCTATGGGTATACCATCACGACGCGGTATCGCTCATTCTACTCGACATCGATAGAGCTTACCTATTTTAGTTCGTATTTTCACCACCAGGGAGCACTTTCCTATCTCTGGTACGATGGGCATGAACACGACGGGGTATGGCTCATTAGACTCTACATCGAAAGCCTTAACGATTTCAGTTATGATCGTATGAACAGATTGCGCCCCCCGGCGATGGAAGGAGGAACTAAGGAATTATCCGATGCGTAATAGCATGACCGGTACACGGTGCCGAAGGCAGCGGGGACCCAGGTTGGAGGTTCGTTAGATTAGAGGTTTATACTATTCGATGTGCAAATTAAGGGATTATCCGGTGCGTGCGTAGCACGCCCGGTATTTGGCGCCGGAGGCAGCGGACCCTGGTCGGAGGTTCGTTCGGTTTGCTTTATCTTATTAGAGGTTTTACAAGATTCGAAGCACCGATGTAAATTAGGGGCCCGCCAGCGGGCGAAGCCAGCTAGTGTAACTAATAATGCGAATAGGGATTATTATAAAGAAGGGGAGAGGAGGGAAACTACTTAATATATATATATATATATATATATATATATATATATATATATATATATATATATATATATATTATATATATAATATATATATATATTATATATATATATATATATCGGTGCAGCCTGTTAGTACCCTTGCCTAGTGCATGGGGAACGAACGCGGATGGGCTTCCTCCAATCCACTTGGCCAGCGTAGAGGAATTTGGCCACCTCCCCCCTTATTTTACCATGAATTCACAAAACAAATCACGGCCCTCAATTCCCGGCAGTCTGCATGTTCCTGATTACGGCAGCGATCAGAAACACATGAAGACAGAGGGTGCTAAGAATCACCAGGCTCGGCTTGGCTGCCATAAGTTGATGACCTTGGCTACGTATAATGGACGATCCTTATCTTCTGAAAGTCGTTTACAGGAACTTGAAGAAGAATTAGAAAGAATCAACTGGGACATCCTAGGATTATGCGAAGTAAGAAGAAAAGGTGAAGAGAAGATTGATCTTGCCAGTGGACATGTATTGTACTACAGAGGTACAGAAGATGGAAAAACAAGTGGTGTAGGATTTCTGATTCATAAAAGGTGGAAGAATCACATCGTAGAATATGATAGTGCATCAGATAGAGTTGCAAGGTTAGTTATACAAGTGTCAAAAAGATACAAGCTGCAAATTACCCAAGTTTATGCACCAACAATTAGCTATACTGATGAAGAAATTGAGGATTTCTATGAAGAAGTAGCTTCAATGCATCAAAAAGGAAAATGCTAGATAAAATTAATAATGGGAGACTGGAATGCTAGAATTGGGGAAAAAAAGAAAGGTGAGTTCTCAATAGGAAATCATGGATATGGGGTGCGTAATGAAAGAGGAAACAGATTGATTGAATTTGCAGAATGTGAACAGATGTATATCATGAATTCATTTTTCAAGAAAAAGCCACAAAGAAAATGGACATGGAGTAGTGCAAATGGCTCAACAAGTGAAATCGACTACATCTTGACAAACAAAAAGCATCTTATTCAGGATTGCAGCGTTCTCAATAACTTCAATACAGGAAGCGATCACAGGTTAGTTAGATGCAAACTGCTTTTAAATACTAAAGTGGAAAGAATGAAGCTTTTGCAATGCTCAAAGAAATCAGTCGATATTATAAATCTCCTGAAACATAAAGAAGAATTTAATTTAGAACTTAAAAATCGTTTTCAAGTACTTCAATCAAGCTTAGAAGAAGAACAAGATGTTACAGTAGTGAACAAGAAATTAACAAATACTCTACAAGAAATTGCAAGGACGATAGCTGGTGAAGCACAAGTAAAGCAAACAAAGAAAATAACAGAAGAAACAAGAAGATTTATGAAGAAACGCAGAGAATTTAAAATGAAGAAAAACTATCCTAAATCAAGAGTTGAATATGCAGAATTATGTAAAACGGTAAGAAAATGTGTTACAGAAGATATCAGAAAATTTAACTGTGATCTTGTCAAAAAAGTTCTAGAAGATAACAAAAGTTTAAAATCAGCTAAGCGCAAACTGTGTGTTGGAAGAAAAGGTATTTTTGCACTGAAGAGAGCAGATGGAACAATCACCAAAATAAATAATAAAATAGTACAGATTGTCGAAAAATTCTATAACGATCTATAACGATCAGAAAATTTAACTGTGATCTTGTCAAAAAAGTTCTAGAAGATAACAAAAGTTTAAAATCAGCTAAGCGCAAACTGTGTGTTGGAAGAAAAGGTATTTTTGCACTGAAGAGAGCAGATGGAACAATCACCAAAATCAATAATGAAATAGTACACATTGTCGAAAAATTCTATAACGATCTATATAAATGTGAAGATCAAAGGGAAATCAACCTACGTGATCCACTAGTAAACATAACAGAAACTGAAGAGATAATCCCAGTGATGACAGATGAAGTTGTACAAGCCATTAGAGGCATGAAAAAGGTAAATGCCCTGGCGAAGATGGAATTACAATTGACCTTATCAAAGAAGGAGGAGAAGAATTTGCAAAAATGCTAGCCTTGCTGTTTTCCAAATGTCTCGAGAAATCAGATGTACTAGAAGAGTGGAATAATGCTGTGATGGTGTTACTTTATAAGAAAGGAGAAAAGGAAAACATTAAAAACTACCGTCCAATCAGCTTACTGTGAGTGATTTATAAAATTTTCACCAAAGTTTTAACGACAAGACTTGAATCAGCTCTGGACTCAGCTCAGCCTAGAGAACAAGCAGGATTTCGAAGTGGATTTAGCACAATGGATCATATTCAAACAGTAAGGGAAGTTATAGGAAAACATAAAGAATATAATTTACCTCTCTGCCTTGCCTTTATTGATTATGAAAAAGCATTTGATTCGGTCTACACATCTGTAGTAATTACTTCTCTGGAGGACATTGGTATAGGAAAACCTTACATCAATATCATAAAGAAGATCTACAAGAAAGCAACAGCCACCATCCATTTGGACAAAGGAAAAGTGAAGATCAAGCTTGGAAGAGGAGTAAGACAAGGAGACACCATTTCGGCTAAGCTTTTTACTGCTGTCTTAGAAAGTATTTTCAAGAAGTTGGATTGGGAAAACAAAGGGATTAGAATAAATGGGGAATATGTAAGCCATCTCCGGTTTGCTGATGATATTTTATTTTTCAGTAATAGCCCTGAAGAATTGCAAAATATGCTAAAAGATTTGGCAGAAGCTAGCATTAATGTGGGATTAAAAATAAATTTGGAAAAGACTAAGGTGATGTTCAATTCATTTGCATTAAAAAAGAAAATCGTCTACAACAACACTGAGATTAAAGATGTGCAAAGTTATGTGTACCTTGGACAAGAAATATCATCAGACAACAGTATCATGAAGGAAATCAATAGAAGAATAAGAAATGGATGGAGTGCTTTTGGGAAGAACAATATTATTCTGAAGAGTAACATGCCTCTTTGTTTGAAAAGAAAGGTGTTTAACCAATGTGTTTTGACTGCACTAACTTATGGAGCAGAAACTTGGGCACTAACAAAACGTATGGTACAAAGATTACAAACAACACAGCGAAGTATGGAAAGATGTATGCTAGGCATAACCAGAAGAGACAGAAAGAGAATAACGTGGATAAGAAGTCAGACGAAAGTTTTTGACATCATCGAGAGAATTAAACGGCTAAAATGGAAATGGGCTGGACACATTGCAAGAAGACAAGACAATAGATGGAGCACAAACACCTACAGTGGTATCCCAGAGATGTAAAACGACCAAGAAGACGACCTCAAGTAAGATGGAGTGACGAAATCAGAAAAGTGGGCGGTGTTAATTGGATGACTAAAGCACTAGACAGGCAACAATGGAAAAATCTGGGGGAGACCTACATCCAGCAGTGGATTGAAAACGGTTGATGATGATGATATATATATATATATATATATATATATATATTGTATTTAGTCCACATGACAGATATTATTACAGAGCAGATTAGCGGGCTTTGCCCGCTATCGAGCCGGTTCAGATATTAAAAAAAACGAAAAAAAATAGACCAGTAAATTTTTACTTTAAAAAAAAAAACATGACTTTTTTTTAGAAAATGAAATTTATTTGGATGTATTAATTAAAGTGTTTTGAAAGGAATGTTAAACGAAACCCTTTACCTGTAGAAATTTATTTTGACTTATTAAATTAAAAAGAAAAATTCTTAAAAATCTATTTTTTTTCCTTTAGGGATATAGAGCCTTCCTTCATAGAGCGCTTCAAAATTATGACTTTTTTAATCATCCTTTTTTTACCTTCTAAACCATTTAATTTAAATGAGTCTTCAACTGAATGTATTATGTGATCATTAATATTGTAATTCCGTATAACATGACTTTCGGACATACAATCTAAAAAAAAAAAATACTTTAAAATGCTTGCTTAATCATGTATGCAACATTATTTTAAAGAAAGGATAATATTGGCTAACAAATATCGGAAATTTTTGTAGGTATTGGGTTGGGCCGGGTCGGATTTTAATGATTTTTGCCCAGCTTAGGCCACGACCGAGCTGTTAACTTTTATACCCGGTTAGGATAATTTCCTTTTCACCGTGGTGGATCTCGGTCTGAAAGTTTCGGCCCATGCAGACCTCTAAGGTGGCATTTGTGAGCGGGCGATCAGTGATCAACCAAATGAGAATGAACATTATGCAAAAATCAAGCAATTATTAAAACATTTTGATGGAGAAAAAAGTTAATTCGTTTCTGATGATTTAAACACAAGCATAAATGAAAACTAATGGCTAAATTATGTTTGTATTTCAATACGGAGAGACATATACGTTCCATGGACCAATAGGAGGGCTACTACTATAGAATATTTATATATTTGATTAGTACTACTATTTACAAAACAAAAAAATCGTGGTACATTTTTCTTGAAATCGTCATAGACGTGTACGACAAAAGGCTATTTGAAAAAAGGGCTACGAATGTAAAAAAATAGCCGCTAGTAGTAGAAATTTCTATTAAAAAAATATTTTTTTAGTAAAAGTATTAGTTTATTAAATTACTCGATGAGTTCTCGTAACCTGTTTAACGTTTTTCATTTAATTAGCAAATATTAAACATATTAATATTATTAATTTAAAACAAGAAATTTAAAATAAGAGTAAATCTGGGTCAAATCAATATTTCTGAAGCTTTTCTTTTCTTTAAAAACTTAACTTTTCATAATTTTTGGACAGTTTAAATCTTCAGTTTAGTCCTGTGGTCTGGAGGACGGGGTTTCACCTCCCTTGCTTCCCCGTCGTATTTACTCGATAAGACATAGATATGTGTGGGGTGAGGAACATCATATTCGTATAATAAAAAGATAAACTTGATTGTACAAGAAGGAAACCAAATCAGTTTTGTTACATTACAAATAGTCATTAAAATAATAGCGAGCAGTTTGTCAGAATTATCATCATCACCGATTACTTAACAATTCACATTCCGTCGATGCTCTGGTCTACATTTATTGTACGGGTACTGTCTAGGCTAAAGTTTAACAATGCCTGTAGATTGAATATAAGCTACAAAAAACTGTTCTCTGCTCGAGCGTCCACTACTTGCCCGAACATTTTATTGATAAAATATTTTATATTTTATAAATAAGCATGTTTACACATACAAATTTTATTATGAAATAAATATTCACAACAAAGGTAATAATAAGTATTTAGCTATTTGTATTAAATATTGTTTTTTCGGGCGCGAGGCCTTCTTAGATGCGAAGACCTGTGCGGCTTCACCTGTCGCACACCCCTAAAGATGGATGTGATGAGAAGACTCCAAGTTTGCATGCCTAATAAAACACTGACTTTGTATATTTTACCACAATTCAGACTGAAGTGTCACAGAGAACATGTATTGTTGAAGTTATGAAAAAAAATACGGCCCAAATCGCAATGAGACACCTTGGATTTTTGACTGAATAAAGAAATTACAACCCTGATTTCCTCTACAAAAATTTGTTTCGTATAGTGTTCTTTACCAACCTGTGTATATTTCAAATATGGCGTTTTCTCTTTTACGACGAATGATTTGTAATAATTTTCCAATTGTTCTGTTTATGAACGGCATTCGAACTGCACGTTTCATTAATTCGCACCGACGCGACGCGAAATAATTCTGCGTACAAACTTTTTAAAGATTTATAAGAAAACAATGCACCCAGAATAATTATGTAGAAAATGTTAGAAATATGACGAATGTAAGTCGCATTGCAATTCTCTGTGAATTTCAATATCGGATTGCTTAAACCACGCATCGTTATATCAAAACGATGTTAGTTATGAAAATAATAATAATAACTAGCTGGCTTCGCCCGCCAGCGGGCCCCTAATTGTAAAATCTCGAAAAGCTATCGATGTCGAGTCGAATGAGCCATACCCCGTCGTGATGTGACCCATAGAACCCGAGTTTGCTGAAAAATCCTTTAATTACACCTTCCACCACCAGGTGGCGCAATCTGTTCTATACGAACCTCGGGCACTAAAACCGTTAAAGCTATCGATGTCGAGTCGAATAAGTCATACGCCTTCGTGATCCGGCCCATAGAAACAGAGTTCGGAAAGCGCCCCTAGTGGTGAAATGCGGAACTAAAGTCGACTATCTCTAGTATCCTCTATCGATGTCGAGGTGATTGAGCCAAACCGCGTCGTGATGTGACCCATAGAACCCGAGTTGGCTGAAAAATCCTTTAATTACACCTTCAACCACCAGGGGGCGCAATCTGTTCTATACGAACCTCGGGCACTGAAACCGTTGAAGCTATCGATGTCGAGTCGAATAAGCCATACCCCGTCGTGATCCGGCCCATAGAAACAGAGTTCGGAAAGCACCCCTAGTGGTGAAATGCGGAACTAAAGTCGATAATCTCTACTAAGCTCTATCGGTGTCGAGTCGAATGAGCTATACCCCGTCGTGATGGGACCCATACGAAGGGAGATATTTTCCAAAGAAATAGCAAATTCCTTAGCTTTTTTTTTTTTTTCCCCTATGCAAAAATGACAATTATTTAAAAAATATTAAAACTTTTAAAAATAAATGTTCCTGTGTTGACTCTCTAGTTTATTTGACTGCGATCGAACATGAAGTTGACTCTTTACATATCGTATAATCTCTGATCCATCGAAGAGAAATATTGTATAGTAAGTTAGTCAGGTATTGTATAGCAAGTATTTGCAGTGCAATTGGCTGTTTCAGAATACAAATATCCTAGTAGAATAGAATTTTAACTATGAAAATATAATTATTTTTCAAAATAAATCATATATTCGGAAAGCCCATTCAATTCTGTACGCAAAATGAACAACGATTTTTGATTTAAGATCGTTAATAAATAAGATAATTACGGCGAAAGCAAAGTCACTTATTACAGTTTGATTAAACTGTGCTTGCGCCGAAATACACTCATTTCTAGAAACGGGTTTCACAAAAGAGTTTTTTTTTAATTGATAATAATCGAATTTTTTAAAGTCGAAGGCATCTTTCTATAGATGAATGTATGCACTTTTAGCTTCTTCTCTCGGAATTTGTGTACTTAGATAAAAAAGTCCTGCGGCGGGGGGGGGGGGGGGTTACATTGGCAAATTAGAGGAAATCGTGAAAGTGAGGTACGGGAACCACCGGTTTCTAAAGGGTGAATGTACATATTTTTTAAAACTGAAATATATGTTTCGAAGAATAAGAAAGTGGCTATGATCTGGTGTATTTTATTTGTCTCTATTCACATTTTCCGAGTCGATGCGGATTTTTAAACATGGGCCGAAAAACGAAAATTCACGCGAGTGAGTTTCGGAAACCATTTTTTAGAAAGGTTAAAAAACGAATTTTTCAAAACTGATATCTGATTTTAAAAGGAAAAAGAACGTAGATTAGGCTCGGTATTTTTATTTTTTCGTATCTTGTTTAGAAGCGCAGAATTGAATTTTTAAAAATTGCAGAAATCGCTGAAAAACCGAAAAAGACATACGGAAAAAAACGTTTTCGAAAGGGTTAACTGAAATATTTTTTAAAACTAAAGGTTTTACAGTGATCTCGAAAGGAGGGAAATGTACTTGGGTGTGTTTGTTTGTTTTTTTGTTCTTTCAGAGAGCCGATGCGCGATTTTAAAAATCGCAGAGAATCGGAATTTGCAAAAGTGAGTCTGCGCGCGAATTTTTTTCGAAGGGTCAATATTTGTATTTTTCAAAAACGATCGCAGATTTCGAAAGGATAAAGAATGTAGATCTCGTCTGGTATTTTTAGTTTTCCCTGACTCGTTTGGAACCGCCGCAGCGAATTTTTCAATGTAGTCGAACTTGCCGAAATCGCGAAACGGTGTACGGAAAATATACGTTTTTGAAGGGTTAACTGACGTATTTTTTTTTAATGGAAGGTGGAATTGGAGAGTAAAAAGACCGATCTTTTATTTGGTGAAATCCGTTTATCCGAATCTTTCTTAGTCCGGCGGATGCGAGGCTCGGACGAAGGGAGAAAATCAAAAACACGAATTCGACGCTTTTTGATTATTTTTTTTGAAAGGGTTAATATCGAAATTTTTTCGAACCGACAGGATCGTTAGAGACGTAAAAGTACGTTCTTTGAGAATATGTTGACGGGTTTTTCGTACTTCAGTTGGTTCGCCGTCGGCGAGTTTAGACAATCGTAAAACGAAACCGGCCGAAGCGATCTTTCCTTCTTCTTTTTGCGGAAGATGAGGATTGAGCTCTTCTGGGCATGCACGGAGGACTTTCCACATAGGTTTCTTTTGAAGCAATTAAAACAGCTTTGTTCGTTAATAACTCCCTTAATTAAGGGCCGATTTTTTCGAAACTGCAATTCCTGAAGGCCCGGATTTTTCTGAATTTTTTGACACAAAAAGCGCTTCGCTAATCGCTACGCTCGCAGAGTTTATCCGGGTACAGATACACACACACACACACAGACACACAGACGGATACGAACATTAATAATAAGGACTAGCTGGCTTCGCCCGCCAGCGGGCCCCTAATTGTAAAACCTCTAATCTTGTAAAATCTCGAAAAGCTATCGATGTCGAGTCGATAGAGCCATACCCCGTCGTGATCCGGCCCATAGAAACAGAGTTCGGAAAGCGCCCCTAGTGGTGAAATGCGGAAATAAAATCGATAATCTCTAGTAAGCACTATCGGTGTCGAGTCGAATGAGCTATACCCCGTCGTGATCCGTCCCATAGAAACAGAGCTAGGAAAGCTCACCCTGGTGGTGAATCTCGGAACTAAATTAGGTAAGCTCTATCTATGTCGAGACGAATGAGCCAAACCAGGTCGCGATGGGACCCATACGAAGGGAGATATTTTGAAAAGAAATAACAAATTCCTTAGCTTTTTTTTTTTTTTTTTTTTTTTTTTTTTTTAATACAAAAATGACCATTATTTAAAAAATTCTAAAACTTTTAAAAATAAATGTTCCTGCGTTAAATCATAAACCGGGAGTTCAACAAACTATATAGAATCCGATATATAAAAAATAGAAAAAAAAATTAATGTGATATCTTTTGGAGCTTTCGAAAAAGTACACACAGCAAGTATATTTGCAGTGCAATCGTCTGCTTCAAAACACAAATATCCTAGTAGAATACAATTTTAACCATGAAAATATATTTATTTCTCAAAATAAATCATATTTTCTGAAAGCCCATTCAATTCTGTACGCAAAATGAACAACGATTTTTGATTTAAGATCGTTAATAAATAAGATAATTACGGCGAAAGCAAAGTTACTTATTACACTTTGGTTAAACTGTGCTTGCGCCGAAAAACGCTAATTTCTAGAAACGGGTTTCACAAAAGAATTTTTTTTTAATTGATAATAATCGAATTTTTTAAAGTCGAAGGCATCTTTCTATAGCTGAATGTATGCACTTTTAGCCTCTTCTCTCGGAATTTGTGTAATTCGATAAAAAAGTCCTGCGGCGCGGGGGAGGGGGGGGGGGGGCATACATTGGCAAATTAGAGGAAATCGTGAAAGTGATGTACGGGAACGACCGGTTTCTAAAGGGTTAATGTACATATTTTTTAAAACTGAAATATATGTTTCGAAGAATAAGAACGTGGCTATGATCTGGTGTATTTTGTTTGTCTCTATTCACATTTTCCGAGTCGATGCGGATTTTTAAACATGGGCCGAAAAACGAAAATTCACGCGAGTGAGTTTCGGAAACCATTTTTTTAGAAGGGTTAAAAAACGAATTTTTCGAAACTGATACCTGATTTCAAAAGGAAAAAGAACGTAGATTAGGCTCGGTATTTTTATTTTTTCGTATCTTGTTTAGAAGCCCAGAATTGAATTTTTAAAAATTGCAGAAATCGCTGAAAAACCGAAAGAGACTTACGGAAAAAAACGATTTCGAAAGGGTTAACTGAAATATTTTTTAAAACTAAAGGTTTTACAGTGATCTCGAAAGGAGGGAAATGTACTTGGGTGTGTTTGTTTGATTTTTTGTTCTTTCAGAGAGCCGATGCGCGATTTTAAAAATCGCAGAGAATCGGAATTTGCAAAAGTGAGTCTGCGCGCGAATTTTTTTCGAAGGGTCAATATTTGTATTTTTCAAAAACGATCGCAGATTTCGAAAGGATAAAGAATGTAGATCTCGTCTGGTATTTTTAGTTTTCCCTGACTCGTTTGGAACCGCCGCAGCGAATTTTTCAATGTAGTCGAACTTGCCGAAATCGCGAAACGGTGTACGGAAAATATACGTTTTCGAAGGGTTAATTGACGTATTTTTTTTAATGGAAGGTGTTATTGAAGAGGACAGAGACCGATCTTTTATTTGGTGAAATCCGTTTATCCGAATCTTTCTTAGTCCGGCGGATGCGAGGTTCGGACGAAGGGAGAAAATCAAAAACACGAATTCGACCCTTTTTGATTATTTTTTTTGAAAGGGTTAATATCGAAATTTCTTCGAACCGACCGGATCGTTAGAGACGTAAAAGTACGTTCTTTGAGAATATGTTGACGGTTTTTTCGTATTTCTGTCGGTTCGCCGTCGGCGAGTTTAGACAGTCGACAAACGAAACCGGCCGAAGCGATCTTTCCTTCTTCTTTTTGCGGAAGATGAGGATTGAGCTCTTCTGGGCATGCGCGGAGGACTTTCCACATAGGTTTCTTTTGAAGCAATTAAAACAGCTTTGTTCGTTAATAACTCCCTTAATTAAGGGCCGATTTTTTCGAAACTGCAATTCCTGAAGGCCCGGATTTTTCTGAATTTTTTGACACAAAAAGCGCTTCGCTACTCGCTACACTCGCAGAGTTTATCCGGGTACAGATACACACACACACAGACAGACACACAGACGGATACGAACATTAATAATAAGGACTAGCTGGCTTCGCCCGCCAGCGGGCCCCTAATTGTAAAACCCCTAATTTACATCGGTGAGCCATACACCGTCGTGATCCGGGCCATAGAAACCGAGATAAGAAAACGCCCCCTGGTGGTGAAAAACGAACAAAACCGATAAGGTCTAGTATCCTCTACCGATGTCTAGTCGATTGAGCCAAACCGCGTCGTGATGTGACCCATAGAACCCGAGCTGGCTGAAAAATCCTTTAGTTACATCTTCTACCACCAGGGGGCGCAATCGGTTCTGTACGAACATGACCGAAATCTGTAAAGCTATCGAAATCCAGTCGAAAGAGCCAAACCCCGTCGTAATCGGGCCCATAGAACCCGATTTCCGGAAGCTCCCCCTGGTGGTGAAACTTGGTACTAAAATATGCAAGCACTATCGATATCGAGTCGAATGAGTCAAACCAGGTCGCGATGGGACCCATACGAAGGGAGATATTTTGAAAAAAAAATAGAAAATTTCTTAGCTTTTTTTTTTTTTTTTCCCTATGCAAAAGTGACAATTATTTAAAAAATATTAAAACTTTAAAAAATAAATGTTCCTGTGTTGACTCTCTGATTTATTTTACTGTGATAGAACATGAAGTTGATTGTTTACATATCGTATAATCTCTGATCCATCGAATAGAAATATTGTATAACTCAAATGGCAATGTTTCTCTCCAACGAAATGAAAAAAGGATGCGTTTTAAAAAAACAAATTTAAATATATCGCGCCTCCACACAAAATCATAAATCGGGAGTTAAACAAACTATATAGAATCCGATGTATAAAAAACAGAAATTTAAAAAAAAAAAAAAAGATATCTTTTGGAGCTTTCGAAAAAAGTAAATAGAAGAAGTAATTGAAGTGGAATAGGCTGCTTCAGAATACAAATATCCTAGTAGAATAGAATTTTAACTATGAAAATATAATTATTTCTCAAAATAAATCATATTTTCGGAAAGCCCATTCAATTCTGTACGCAAAATGAACAACGATTTTTGATTTAAAATCGTTAATAAATAAGATAATTACGGCGAAAGCAAAGTCACTTATTACACTTTGATTAAACTGTGCTTGCGCCGAAAAACGCTCATTTCTAGAAACGGGTTTCACAAAAGAATTTTTTTGAAATTGATAATAATCGAATTTTTTAAAGTCGAAGGTATCTTTCTATAGCTGAATATATGTACTTTTAGCCTCTTCTCTCGGAATTTGAGTAATTCGATAAAAAAGTCCTGCGGCGGGGGGGGGGGGGGTTACATTGGCAAATTAGCGGAAATCGTGAAAGTGAGGTACGGGAACGACAAACTGAAATATGTGTTTCGAAGAATAAGAACGTGGCTATGATCTGGTGTATTTTATTTGTCTCTATTCCCATTTGCCGAGTCGATGCGGATTTTTAAACATGGGCCGAAAAACGAAAATTCACGCGAGTGAGTTTCGGAAACCATTTTTTTAGAAGGGTTAAAAAACGAATTTTTCGAAACTGATACTTGATTTTAAAAGGAAAAAGAACGTAGATTAGGCTCGGTATTTTTATTTTTTCGTATCTTGTTTAGAAGCCCAGAATTGAATTTTTAAAGATTGCAGAAATCGCTGAAAAACCGAAAGAGACTTACGGAAAAAAACGTTTTCGAAAGGGTTAACTGAAATATTTTTTAAAACTAAAGGTTTTACAGTGATCTCGAAAGGAAGGAAATGTACTTGGGTGTGTTTGTTTGATTTTTTGTTCTTTCAGAGAGCCGATGCGCGATTTTAAAAATCGCAGAGAATCAGAATTTGCAAAAGTGAGTCTGCGCGCGAATTTTTTTCGAAGGGTTAATATTTGTATTTTTCAAAAACGATCGCAGATTTCGAAAGGATAAAGAATGTAGATCTCGTCTGGTATTTTTAGTTTTCCCTGACTCTTTTGGAACCGCCGCAGCGAATTTTTCAAAATAGTCGAAATTGCCGAAATCGCGAAACGGTGTACGGAAAATATACGTTTTCGAAGGGTTAAGTTACGTATTTTTTTTAATGGAAGATGTTATTGGAGAGGACAGAGACCGATCTTTTATTTGGTGAAATCCGTTTATCCGAATCTTTCTTAGTCCGGCGGATGCGAGGTTCGGACGAAGGGAGAAAATCAAAAACACGAATTCGACCCTTTTTGATTATTTTTTTTGAAAGGGTTAATATCGAAATTTTTTCGAACCGACCGGATCGTTAGAGACGTAAAAGTACGTTCTTTGAGAATATGTTGACGGTTTTTTCGTATTTCTGTCGGTTCGCCGTCGGCGAGTTTAGACAGTCGTCAAACGAAACCGGCCGAAGCGATCCTTCCTTCTTCTTTTTGCGGAAGATGAGGATTGAGCTCTTCTGGGCATGCGCGGAATAATTTCCACGTAGGTTTCTTTTTAGTAATTAAAACAGTTTTGTTCGTTAATAACTCCCTTAATTAAGGGCCGATTTTTTCGAAACTGCAATTCCTGGAGGACCGGATTTTTCTGAATTTTTTGACACAAAAAGCGCTTCGCTACTCGCTACGCTCGCAGAGTTTATCCGGGTACAGATACACACACAGACAGACACACAGACGTATACGAACATTAATAATAAGGATAATATTATTTTTTTAATTTCATAGTAAGGTTTGCTCCAGTACTTATTGTAATGTAAAATGACTCATGCGAGTTGATGTAGATTAATACATTCGTGTATATAGAAAAGTTTCTGGGAAGAATATCCCCCCCCCCCCCTGCCACCAAATTCAACCTAGCAAAACAGATATACCAAAAGTCAAATTGAGCCTTTTCATTGAATCTTAAATTATAATAAACAGAAGATGAATAAATATAAATTAATTAATTTGAAAAAAAAAATGCACCCTCCTTTTCTGGTATTTCTTAACTCTTTGTTGCATACTGTTCACCACAGTGGACAAAAATGCTATTTTTTCCCTATCTGACACAGTATTTAATTCAGACACTTTTCTCTAGGAGGGATTTCTGTGGCTGCGGGGGGACATTTCAATGTTCCGTGGGGGGGGGGGGGGGGCGTGTCCAGCCCACCTCGAGTCACTCCCTGAATTCACCACTGATCCAACATATTTCATTTACAATTCCTATTGAAATGTTATGCTACTTTGTGACATCTATGATTTCAATAGAAAAATCGAGATAGCGCCACAACAACTGGTAACTTATTACTTGTTGAGATATCATCAACATGCACCTGTGATATACCGCGATCCGGACGACCTTCCTGAGGATACTGTTATGAAATGCATCACACAGTGACTACAGGACACATGCAAACTGCAAGAGATGCATCTCGTGTATTGGATATACCGAAATCAATACTGCGCTCTGCAATCCGCATGTTTCCTTACCGGTACTAGCGCGTCCAGATGTTAAAAGTGGGGGACCATCAACAACGTATAGACTTTGCTAATGAATTTCTTATCCGATATGATGGAGATATCGACTGTCCTCTTCGCATATTATGGACGGACGAGGCACATTTCACCTTAACTGGCAACGTCAACACCAAAAATTATGTGCACTGGGCAGACATGAATCCGCACGCTGTGGCACTAGTACCTTTATGCGACGTCAAAGTTACTCTGTGGTGCGGCATTGCAGGCACAATTATTCTTGGGCCGTACTTTTTTGAGGAAGCGACACCAACGGAATTTGTAACTTGCTCTGTAACAAGCTCCCGCTATACGGCAATGCTGCAAAATTACGTCATACCAGAATTTCTGCAGCGAAATGCACTGAATGACTTCGTTTGGATGCAAGATGGTGCACCTCCACATATACCTTCAGAATGCCGGGTAGTTGTCCCGCATGAACTAAAAAGTTTCTAAACATACAATCATGTTATTTATAAATGGTATTTTGTTTATTAATTATTGCTTTTAGGCTTCTTGATATAATGCATAATTGAATCACAAATTTAAAAATACTTTGTTTTGTTTTGGACTATTGTGGGCAGGCTGTATTTAAAAAAAAAATTATTATACAAAATATTTTTTTTTCTCATTTTGTGTGAACCTTTTAGTTAGAAAATAGCAAATTTAATTTTGGGGATTGGCCAGTTTTAAAGTATGCAACAAAGGGTTAACATAAAAATTTAAGTATGCCTCAGAAGTTTATAAGTTTAAACGTTTCTTGAAATGAAAAAGGTTGAAAAACACAGGTCTAAACAAAGATTAGATTATGTGGGTGCGAGTGATTTATTCTTAGAGCAACTCTGAATATTTAATGAGTGGGAAATTTAATTTATTTTCGTAAAAACCGAGTGGGATTTGTTATTGTACATGATTCAGGATTATATCTGATTTGTCGAAAAGCTCATAGGTTTGATTCTCCTTTAGGTTTCAGTGTAAGTCAATGCCTACGCTACGATCAATGCAAGGGAGGTTCATTACTGGAGAACATTAGATGTGGCAGACAGTACCGTCATAAAATAGCAGGTATATAAAAAAAATCGAGAGAGGGTTATTGAATCATAATGCATCCATTCATTACTTGTTATTCTTTAGTTGATTCAGCATACTTCCTTTCTATTTAACAGAACTGGTTTCATATCATTTATTTCATGCAGTTTTAATTTAATTTATTAATAGGTAATTAACTTCTTTGTGTGGGACAATGTCATATATATCTAAATCACTTTATCAATTATCTTACTTTAATATACATAAATATATTTAGTCTTATTTAAGTGTTTCTTACACCCCTTTAATTATTGTTTTTTATATATAACATTATTCTGTACTGTCATAGAATTAATTCATTCATTTAATTTTCTTTTATTATTGTTTATACATAATTTTATTAATCTTTCATTTAATTAATGTATTCTCCTACCCATTAACTATTCATTCAAAACATACATTAATTTTCTTAGTTTATTAACTTAATTTGGGTACATTATTTAAAATGCAAGATTTTTCCCACCTTACATGATTAATTCTGTTTTTCAAAATTGTAATTTTTGGTACTGGTATAGAGGTGTAGAGTATCTTGCATTAAATTGAGCCGGTGGGAAAAGTTAAGATGTAGTATTACCTACAAGATAAAAAAAAACAACTACAATGAAAAGGATATATGTAAAGTTAAGAAAAGAGATGATAACAAATTTGAAATAAAAAAGTAAAGCGAAGGAGATTAAGGATAGAATCTAAATAATTGGAAGAGAGTGAAATGGTATAGCTGTAGAGTAGTTATAACTAACTGCTACTAAGGAAGTTGATAAACTAAAACATAGGGTTCGGAACATGTTCGTGAAACAGCACATAAATGCCATGTGGTAAAAAAGTGGGCAAAGCATAAACAAAAAAGAAGTTTTAATTAAGAAATTAGGTGTTTGTAACGTGAAAAAAAATTTACAAAGTATAAATAAAAGAAAGAAAATTACAGTAAGAATTGAGGATTAAATAAACTAAATTTTTCTTTTAAAAAATAGTGGTGGGAGAAAGCATAAAATTTAGTAGCTGTGCCTTCTGTAACATACATTAAGTATGATGCTTTAAATCGTCAAAATTCTTCTAAAATCATTAAAACAAAGTAATTCGTCTTATACATACATTAGAATTTATTCGTGTGTAGGCGTGTGTAAAACTGCGTACGTCTATATACATTTCATTCCCAGTTTTTGACTACACATGTATTAAAAACCAGTAAAAAATTAAAGGACGCATTTGTTTAGGATAATGAACTTTTAAGATACATTGTACCGTCTTATATTACATATATTTTATGCATTAAAAAAATAAAAATGTACTGTTTAGCTATTATTTCTTATGCGAAAAAAGTAAACTGGATTTTAAGTGGTAAGCACTCTGCTAACTGCTCTACATCGTGACAGAACTGTTCCAAATCAAGCGCACGGCTGTGCAAGCACATGTGAAGGAGAAATGTGTTTTTTCTTTTATACTTTTCTATTTCTTTTTTCAAAAATACTATCTAAAAAGAGGCACGTCAAATACAGAAAAATCACGATTTTCTCTCCTGTGACCGGCTAATTAACGGTTATCGTGATTTGGAACAGTAACTGCTCTGACACTATTACCATTTGTAACTTGAGGGTACTGTTCTAATGCTTTGGTTGATCTACGTAAGATGTATTACGAACGTGTTGACCTTAAAGTTCTGTGTTGTTAAATAAGCGACGATGTTTGTTGTGCAGTTGAACTATTCAAAATAGCATAACCTACAGAGAAGGAAAATATTACTTTAAAAGCAAATAATGTTTTTTTTTCTTCAGTGTGTTAGTTATTTGAATACGAAAGCTTGGATTGCATTGTTGATCTTTGCAAATAAAATTTTTATATGCAGGTGGTTTAGCTCTAAGAGGAAAATTAAAAATAGCAGATATGCAGCTGTTTAAAATTATTTGTATTTATGCTGTATTTGCAAAAGAGGGTAAGGTGTTTAATCCATTCGCTGCCAACCACGAGTATGCTCGTGGTTATTCAATCTGAAATTACGAATTCGTACCGGAAATTTCGAAAGAAGAATTTTTAATTTGTGTAATCATGAAATATCTGTAATTAGATAAAGTAAATATTGCTATTAGTATTTTCTGGTGTGAATTCAAACTTTCTAAATAAAATAAAATTCCGGTAATTTTAACCCGGCAGTGACCGTGTTAAGGGGACGGTGGACTAAAAATTATTTTTCAGTATTTATGTTATTGGAACAAGAAATTGTTCAAAAAAGTGTTTTGTATCTTAATTTTAATAAATATATATATAAAAAAAAAATTTCAATTTACTTAAAAATTAAAACTTTTAAAATTGTTTTATGTTTTTCATTAAAAAAAAAAAAAAAAAAAAAAAAAAAAAAAAAAAAACGTTCCATGCGTTCTAAGTTTTTTAAACCTCTGGCTTCCTTAGATATTTCCACTAACAAGCAAAGTCTCGTTAAAGCGCATACTCAGAACATTTTGAAAAAAAATTGCTAATGAAACTATACTCATGTACGTCATGAAGGATCAGTCAAATTTAGCTGCAGAATCAGAGTAAAAAATTTGTAAAAAAAAAAAAAAATAAATAAAAAATAATAATAATATAAAAAAGTCAATTCCTACTTAGGTCAAAAAGAATTTTTTTTCCAGGGATCTACACGTTTCGCCACTGACGGTATTTATTCCTAAATTTATATCCTGCTAAATATCTTTTAAAAGAGAAATTTTTTTCTCCCATATAAAACTAAAATTAATTAATTAAATTTAATTAATGAATTAATATTTGAAAAAAAAAACTGTATTAACATTAAGTGTCATCCACTACAAGTTTAAAAAATGTATTTGAACTTGAGTGGATGAATAAAAAGTATTTTATTAATGATTGAAAATTTGAACAAGATAAATATATATAAGGAGAGTGTGAGATAATAGTAGGCATATATGTAGGAATATATGTATAATATCACTGTAAAAAAAGACATCCTAAAAAAAACGGAAATTGTACTAGCAATCGGGACGCCAGTACTATTTCCGTATTTTAACGAAAAAAAAAAAACCCCTTAAGTTCCAGGAAGTTTCCCGTGATTTCTGAAATATCCATTTTTCAATTTCTGTTTAATAACAGATATCTTCCGTATTTTTTAGAAATTTTTATAATGTTAAAATAAACATTATAAGACCCCCTCCCCCCCCCAAAAAAAATAAAAAAAAAATAAAAAAGTGACTTCTTAAGAACAACCTTATATACAACCTATATATATTTCTGCTTTTTCTTTTATCGCATTTCTGAGTGAGTTTTGTGTAAATAATTAAACCTTGCCACGATGAGAATCGAACCCGCAATCTGCCGTTTACTAAACTGGAGGCTCCGACCACTACGTCATGACTAGATATTCCGCTGTCTTAAGCGTTGTTTATTCACTTTTTATGATTCAAAAACTAAAATTAATGAATTAATATTTGATAAAACTGTATTAACATCAAGTGTCATCCACTACAAGTTAAAAAAAATGTATTTGAACTTGAGTGAATGAATAAAAAGTATTTTATTAACGCCTGAAAATTTGAACAAGATATATAAATATATATGGGCAAAGTGTGAACTAATAGAAGGAATTGAATAAAATATTTTCGAGTATTTGGCGCAAAAGGACGCGATTTAGCGAACAAAACTTTTCATCGTCAAATGCAAGCGATTTTAATGCATTTGAAAATTCCTTATTAGATGAGTGTTGAAGAGCGCATTACTTTATGAATTTAAACTTGAACGATTAAATTAGTTTATTTTTTCTATAAGCTTATATAATATACATACAAGTTGCGTGTTGCTGAAGTTATTTAATTTTACACGGTTTCACCGGCTGGATAAGTTTTAAGTGTATTTTAATAGTAGCTGCCCGATTAAGAAACCTCTCATCATACATTTTGATATTGAATAAGTCGTTGTTTCCATGGCAACAATACTTTTCTCTTGTTGTCTACGGCACTACAGCGCCTAGAATACATAGTGTGAAAACCGGCTATCCTTGTAATACTTTAAAAAGTGCTAAAAAGTTGTCACCCATAAATGTGCAACAGTGCTCCCACGGTAATAAGGCGATCATTCCAGCCGAAACATTCACAATGTTTCCGTTCACATACAACATTGAGAAGACCTAGCAGATGGAGCTGCGATGCCATCGTTATCTTTTCAGCAACGTTGTACATTTATTGGATTCAATTTTTTTGTACTATTTTATAGCAGATTTCCACACTATGTATTCTAGGCGCTGTAACGACACTAACAATATCGAAATCAAATTATCAGTACTCAGAATCGGACAGTACTTTTTAGTTGGAAGCATTTTTAAACAATTTAAATTTTGTTCTAAACTGTAGAATAGTTTCGTTAATTTTCTATATATATGTATATAAATATATATTGCAAAACCGTAGTTATAAAAATGTGTTTATTTAAGTTAAACTTACTTAAACTAGTTCAGTCGGAAGCGTGGAAAAAGTTCTTCCTAAAGGAGTATTTATCATAAAAACATATTATTATTATTTTATTTCATCGTGTCGCCAACCAGCGATAAATCGCCAAAAATACCTATATTCTTATTTTTTTACGGACGTTATATCGAAGTTCCGCAGAAATTCTTTTTATAGACATATATATCTTCATGAGAAAAATATTCTGTAATTTTTTAAAATTTTGCTGAGTATGCCCTTATGGAGACCTTCCTTGTAAGTAGTGGGGTAGTGGGTGTCCTCGACCAGAAAAAATATTTTTGATAGTTCTTTTACATTTCTTCCTGTACAAGACGATACCATTACTTAATTTATAATACTTCAAGGGTTTTTAAATCGTATTCTTCCAATCCATCGTTTGTCTTCCCCTACTTTGTCTACCTGTCGAGCTCTTGTCTATAAGAACTTTTGGTAGAATTTTTAGTATGGGTTCGGAATTTCTGAATAAAAAATAGGTCAAACGGGCAACCCTGCAACATCAAACCAATATATTATCAGCACCTCATTTCACACTTGAAGTCATATTATTAACGAAAATGGTGTCAAATGTAGATTCAATATTATCCTCTACAAGAGTATTATTTATCAGCTAAACAAGTGCAATTTAATCTCAAAACAGTGCTACCCCGTACTGCAAAAGCTTTTTTCTTTTTATACTTGAAAGGGTCTCTAAATATATTTACTTATTTTTTGAATAAATTACATCTAAAAAGACTGGGGATTCAATACTTACCGGTTACTCAATAACCAAAAAAAGAAAAATAAAGATGAAAAAAAATGAAATTTTTAACATATTGTGTTGTCCGGAAAAACTGTGCCGGAAAATTCTGCCCGTTTATTATTAGATGTTAGCTTTCGGAATTAACGTCTGTTAATTAAATGATAGAATTTTCCGGTACGAATTAATTTTCCTAAACGGTACGAATTTTCTGGACAACACAATAGGTTATGTCAAAAAGAAAAACATGTTTTAATGTTTCCTGCGATTAGTCGTGACACACCAGAGGTACTCTCACGACACACTTGTGTGTCGCAACCCTTATATATCAAACCTGCGCAGATGAATGGAAGAAATTTAGCCATTTGAAAATAGCTCCCTTTAGAGGCCGATTAAAGGGAACTTCGCATTTGATATCCAGCTATACTGATACGAATTAATATTAATTCTTGTTAGCTCAATATTAAAATCTACTAAACGATTAATTTAAATCGTTTAATGACAATTTTTAATTTTTAATTTTAAATTCGTTAGAGCTTTAGTATTATTAATATAAAAGACGTAATTAGGAACTTTTTAAGGGGGGAGCACGAAAATATGAAATGCCAACGCTTGTCTGTTTTTAAATCACTCGCCCGGCTGAAGGAAAGGAAGTTAGCTCTAATGTGCTCTAACAAATTTAACCCTTTGAAGGGCGGTGGAATATTATTATATACACTGTAAAAATGACCAATGTTTCTTATTTTATGAAAATATACTATAACCACGAACAAAAATATAATGTAATCTTCTGAGTTATCCGAAATTCCGAAAAGCGTGTTCCATTATCTTTTGAATCCCCAGAAACCAATACATTTCCAAAATTTATTTAGTGTCCTCAGCCTGGAATACCTGTTTTTCGAATGTCATCAGTTCTCAAGTAAACGTTTTCAGCCGCATAAGTTAATTTATACATGAAAGAGTAAAGAAATAATCTTAATTTTAATGTTATTGTTAACGCTGTTAATTTTGCATGTTTGCCTGCTAAACATATTTTTTGAGCATGAAAATGTTTACTTCAGAATTGATAGCATTCGAAAAACAGGTATTCCAGGCTGAGGACACTAATTAATACACTATAAAAACCTTTCGGAAACGTTTCTGAAAAATATGGGCAGCGAAAAATGCTTTGTTTTTATAAATAATTCTTTAAATTTTGGAAATTTTTTGGTTTCTGGGGGATTCAAAAGACAATGGAACACGCCATTCGGAATTTTGGATAACTCAGAAGATTATACTATATTTTCGTTCGTGGTTATAGTATATTTTCATAAAATAAGAAACATTGGTCATTTTTTACAGTGTATATCCCACTTAAGCTTAATCCCCAAATGCCACAGTGGCACCAGAATTTAATAATAAAATTTTGTGTTTTTGATGTACGCGAAAAATACCATTTTCTAATTTTGAAATAAATGTTTTCGTAAATCCTGGTAACACTCAATCATTTAAAGATTTTAATAACAGAAATACTTTGCCCCTGATAGGGTTAACACATACTGCTGCACGCTCTAAATATAAGGAAATCGTTCTGGTCGCAACATACCCGTTAATAAACGCTGTTATAGTTTATTTTCGATATTTGGAGTTCAAATACCTTAAGTCATTCAAAGCTGTTTCTAAGCGAAAGAGTAAACAATTTATTAATAAAATCTCTAATTTTAGTCAGCTACACGAAGCTACTGGTAAGTTGTTCAGCCCAGTTACGCTAACGTGATCACAGAACCGTGCAAAATGGACATATGTTAACTAAAGGAACAAAGTCATTAAAACTGGCAAAAATCTTCTTTTACACTTTCGCTTATCCTTTTCTACACTCATTATTTCAGTAACTAAAACTGTTTAAAATGTACAAAAGGTTAATAAATAGAGCCTAATTAGTGAGAAACTTCTAAAAACTTTCTATTACAAACGGCAATGAACCTTTATCACACTACTCTTTATGCTCACCTTCGTTCATTCCAACCACTAAAAAATAGACTAAAGGTTGATAAATTGAGCTTAATTAGTAAGAAAACTCTAAAAACTTTCCATTACAAGTGACAATGAACTTTTATTATCGACTCAAAATAAAGATCTTAGATCTCGAAGTTCATACTTATATTCATTATTTTGACCTAAATACAATGAACGGACAATAAATCAGCGTATTTACTTCACCTTTTATCTGGATAGATACAGCTTTGATAGGAAAATGCATCAATTCAAAACCTAATTAGATCAAAAGTGATTTTTCCTTCCTTCACCATATCTTTCTTTGTTGTCATAAATAACGGAATTGTTGGCAATAGCAGAAGAATACTTTAGAAATCAAAGCAGAGGGCACCGTATGGTGAAAGGGTTTCACTAAAAATAAACATAATCTTTTTAAAAGGTTGCAGGAAACATTGAACTTTTCAATTATAACTCACCTTTTCAGCTTTGTTTCTATATTTGTTGATGAAATATTGTAAGGAACATGAAAGAATCAGCACATGATAACACAGGTAGAGATTCCTCACAAAGATTGTTCAGTAACTTCTCTAACGAATGTTTAATTTCAATTTGACAAAAATATATCACAATTATTGAAAGTGTAAATTACATTTCTTTGCAGTATTTTGATTTCGGACGGATAACAATATTTTATCAAGATAAATATATCGTTGTTAGGAAAATTTATCAATTCAAGTTCAAAACATAATTTTTTTTCTTCCTCCATTGTAACTTGGTTGCAATAAAAATAAACATTATCTCTTTAACAGGTTGCAGAAAACATTAAACTTTTTAATTATAACTCGCCTTTTCAGTTTTGTTTCTATATTTGTTGATGAAATATTGTAAGGAACATGAAAGGATCAGCACATGATAACATAGGTAGAGATTCCTCACAAAGATTGTTAAGTTACTGCTCTAACGAATGTTTATTTTTAATTTGGCAAAAATATATCACAATTATTGAAAGTGTAAATTATATTTCTTTGCAGTATTGTGATTTCGGATGGATAACAATATTTTATCAAGATAAATATATCGTTGTTAGGAAAATTTATCAATTAAAGCTCAAAACATAATTTGATAATTTTTTTTGTTAGTCCGTTGTAACTTGGTTGCAATAAAAATAAACATTATCTCTTTAAATGTTTACAGGAAACATTAAACTTTTCAATTATAACTCGACTTTTCAGTTTTGTTTCTATATTTGTTGCTGAAATATTGTAAGGAATATAAAAAATAGTACAGGTAAAGATTTCCCACAAAGCTTGTGGAATAACTGCTCTAACGAATGTTTAATTTCAATTTGACAAAAATATATCACAATTATTGAAAGCAGGCCCTGACTATCGTACGGGCACACGGGGCCCATGCCCTGGGCACGAAATTTCTGAGGGGCACAAAATTTCATAATTTTATCTAAATTTTCATTAAAAAAATCATCGTGCCAACGATTTTATTTCTTTTAGGATTTTTATTTTGCACTCAGTATCAGTTTGATTTTAACATTTAATATCAGTAACATCATTAATAAGTAGACTTATTATTATTTTCTAGTAAATGATATGACTGTATTTATCAAGTCATTAAATTTTATCACATTGCACATTTATTCGAAAAGTGACACAACTGAAAAAATGTGATATTTGAAATTTTAATACGAGGAAATGACAAAAATATATCTCAATCTATGGTCAAAAGCATATTTCAATAAATAATCGAAAAAAATATTTTACTTTTATTCCTGTAACCGTTTCACTTTTCCGGAAATTTTTTTGTGTTGACACTTTTCGAATAAGTGTGTAATATGTAAAAAAAAACTAGTATCAGTAAATCAACCAATCCAAGGGGGCACGAAAAATGGATAGTGCCCTGGGCACAAAAAGTTGCTAATCGGGCCCTGATTGAAAGTGTAAATTACATTTATCTGCAGTATTTTGATTTCGGCCGGATAACAATATTTTATCAATATAGATGTATCTTTGTGCCCCTGATTGTTAGGAAAATTTATCAATTAAAGTTCAAAACATAATTTTTTTTTCTTCCTTCATTGTAACTTGGTTGCAATAAAAATAAACATTATCTCTTTAACAGGTTGTAGGAAACATTGAACTTTTCAATTATAACTCACCTTTTCAGTTTTGTTTCTATATTTGTTGAGGAAATAATGTAAGGAACATGAGAGGTAGTACAGGTAAAGATTCTTTACAAAGACTGTGCAGCAACTGCTCTAGCGAATGTTTAATTTCAATTTGACAAAAACATATCACAATTACTGAAAATGTAAATTACATTTATCTGCAGCATTTTGATTTCGGCCGGATAACAATATTTTTTCAAGATAGATGTATCTTTATGTCCTTGATTGTTAGGAAAATTTATCAATTAAAGTTCAAAACATAATTAGATAAAAAAAAATTCTTCCTCCATTGTAACTTGGTTCCAATAAAAATAAATATTATATCTTTAAAATGTTGCAGGAAACATTAAACTTTTCAATTATAACTCGCCTTTTCAGTTTTGTTTCTATATTTGTTGATGAAATATTGTAAAGAATATGAAAGATAGTACAGGTAAAGAATCCTCACAAAGATTGTGGAGTAACTGCTCTAACGAATGTTTAATTTCAATTTGACAAAAATTTATCACAATTATTGAAATTGTAAATTACATTTCTTTGCAGTATTTTGATTTTAACAATATTTTATCAAGATAGATATACCTTTGTTAGGAAAATGTATCAATTCAAGCCGTTTTCTTAATAAAATCTTCTTTTTAAATTTTTCTTAAAAATTTTGCGGGCACCTTACTGGAACGTAATTCTTGTTTCAAATGGTGTGAAAACATAGCACGAAAAAATTTCTTCACAAATACTGATACTCAAAAAATGGACCGGTGAGAGACCTGATTCAAAGCATAATTAGATTACAAAAATGATTTTATTTTCTTCCTCCATTGTAACTTTGTTGCAATAAATGATGAAACTGGTAACCATTTTTACGTTACAATTCAAACTAAGGGCACATATGCATTTTCCATTACTTTTAAAAATGAGCCAATTATCACCACTAAATTTTATTAGAACTCTTCACTTAGTAAAAATACTAATAAAATTTATTTGAAGAACAGGGTTACCAGTTTATCCTTCTTATTGATTCTGAGGTGCCGATTTCATACCGAAAATATTGAGAGAAACATTTTTACTTTATATAATTTCGAAATATCTGTTATTAAATAAAGAAAAAAATTCTGTTTATAATTTTGGGTATGAATTCGGAATGTTTGAATGAAAATAGGGATGTCAAACTGCAATGCAGGTGACAAATACTATTAAAATTTAGTGGTGACAATCGGCCCATTTTTAAAAGTAATGAAAAATGTATTTTTCAAATTCGATAGTTTGGCATGGTAGCGACGATATCGTCGCTACCATGTCAAACTATCAAATTTATTAACAGAAATTATGTTCATGTTGTCAATAGTGAAATGGTTATTTTTGCTAGAGGTAAATCTATTTTTGAAGCAGATGTCGCTGCAATCGCCCTATTATTGTACCGCAGCTTTGTACGTTTATCAGCTACAATTTTTTAGCACTTTTTAAATCAATACCAGTTTGGCTTTTTTTTTTAAATTCCGAAATTTCACATTCATACATAAAATTCCCTATAATGTTCTTTTCGTTACTTAACCCTTTCAGGGGCAAGTAATTGTGTTCCTGTAACGTCGAATTCACACCGGTATTTACGAAAGAATTTAGTTCAAAATAAGGAAAAGCAATTTTTCAACTTTTCCCGTCAAAGTTAAAAAGGTAAATTTTAATTAAAAGTTTCTGGTTCGAATCGGATTAAAATCAGGTGTGATATCGCCCCTCAAAGGGTTAATGGCAGATATTTCGTGACTTCTGAAAGTAAAAATTTTTGTTTCAGAATTTCCGGTTTGAATTGGAAAATTTTGAATTAAAAATGGTAAAACCGTTTTCCACACTATACAGGGTGCAAAATGTTATCTATCGCCGACCTTTAATTTCTCAACCGTTGGTTGTAGACATATAGTTTCAACTACAAAAGCGTTTAAAATGGGGTAAATATTCCTGTTGTGGCGTTAATTAAAGTAAAATATCAATTTTATAAAAATTACGAAATCTAACTTTTTATACGGTCCCCCGGTCCCTATAGTTATATTTAGTAAATGTTTGCACATGTCATAACAAATACAACACAAAAAGTTTGACTTCTGTGCGACAAAAATTGACACAGTTATTAAATTTTAAAGTTTGAGATTTTTTCACATGATTTTGTCTTTCATTTAGGGATCAGTTAAAAAATGAATTAGAGTAATTCACCAGGTACGCTGATCAACGAACGTGTGGTGCGGTATATGGGGAACTCAGATTGTTGGACCTATCTTCTACGATGGAACCCTAACGGGCGAACTTTACCTGCACCTACTACAAAACACGGTACGTGACTGGTATAAAGAGCTGCCTCTCCGAAATGCAGGCCGGGTGAGGTTTCTACATGATGGGGCCCCTCCGCATAAAGCATCAAATGTCCATGCGTATCTGGCCAACGAATTTGGTCAACAGATCATTGAATATGGTGGTCCAGTAGAGTGGCCACCGCGTTCAACGGACTTGACTCCCATGGAGTTTCTATCTCTGGAGATACATCAAGGCACAGGTGTATGTGACTGAGCCTACTTTTCTGGTTGATCTGAAGCAGCGAATCATCCTTGCTTGTCGCACAGTTACACCTGCTATGCTCCAACGTGTCGAGGACTCAGTACTGTCACGCATTTAATTGTGAATTGCCACCAATGGGGAAAACTTTGAGCAGTATCTCTAGTAGATTCCGGTATTTCATGTATTCATTTTTTATAGTAGACGGTTTTCTAATATGATAATAAATTGATATTTATTTTTCTGTTTAATTTCAATATTTCATTCTTCGCTTTGTATACGACCCCTCAAAGTCAGCTCAAATTTTTAGATGAAAAAACCCTCTTTGGTGATACACCGATTTAGAGATACCGGCTAAAGGTAGTTTGGCCGTAAAAAGGACATTGCATCCTGATTTTGATCTCGAATTACTCTAATTCATTTTTTAACTGATCCCTGAATAAAAGACAAAATCCTGTGAAAAAATCTCAAACTTTGAAATTTAATAACTGTGTCAATTTTTGTCGTACAGAAGTCAAACTTTTTATGTTGTATTTGTTATGATATGTGCAAACATTTACTAAATATAATTATAGGGACCGGGAGACCGCATAAAAAGTTAGATTTCGTAATTTTTATAAAATTGATTTTTTACTTTAATTAACGCAACAACATGAATATTTATCTCATTTTAAACGCTTTTGTAATTGGAACTATATGTGTAGAACCAACGGTTGAGAAATTAAAGGTCGGCGATACATAACATTTTGCACCCTGTAATTCTAGGCGCTGTAGTAATAGCTCTAAAGTGAATTTTTTAATGATGAAATATATCCAAATCTATATAATTAATTTTACAAAATTAGATAAAAAAGATTCTTTCTTTCTTCACTATAACTTTCTTTACTGCTAGAAATAATGGGGAGTTGTTGACAATTCTTGCTTTATAAATCAAAACACAGGGCAACATACGGTGAAAGGATGTCACTAAAAATAAACGCATAATCGTTTGAAAAGGTCGCAGTAAACATTGAACTTTTCAATTGAAACTCGCTTGTTCAGTTTTTTTTCTATTTTTGTTCTTGAAATATAGTGAGGAATATAAAGGTAATAAAGGTGAATGTTCTTCAGAAATATTGTACAGAAATTGCTCTAAATTGTATTTTATAACGATAAAATACATCCAAAACGATATCATTAATTTCATATACTAATTAGATCACATCTGATCGTAATTTAACAAACATTGATTTTTTTCAATTGAAACTCACCTTTTCATTTTTTTTATATTTACTGATAGAATATTGTGGCAGGGTGGCTAGTGGTCAGGGAAAAATACAGTCAAAAAAAGTTAACACCAGTATATTCCTATGAAAAAATCATGTTGATTATTTGATCAATTTGATTTTTTTTATTTGATCAAATAATGAAGATGGATTTTTTCATAAGAATATACTGGTACTCTTCACTTTTTTGACTGTACTTTTCCCTGATCACTAGTCACCCTGTGTGAGGAATATGAAATATAGTACAGGTGAAGATTCTTCACAAAGATTGCACAGTAATTGCTCTAATGAATGTTTAAATTGCATTTACAAAAATATATCGTAATTATTGAAAGTGTAAATTAGACTTATCTGAAGTATTTAGATTTCGGCCAGATAACAATATTTTATCAAGATAGATGATATATCCTTGTTAGGAAAATTTATCAATTCAAGGCATAATTAGATAAAAAAAAGGAGTTTTTTTTTCTCCCTCCATTGTAACTTTGATGCAATAAATAATGAAACTGGTGACCATTTTTACGTTACAATTCAAACAGAGGGTACATATAATGAAAGGATTTCACTAAAAATATAAATAATTTTTTTTAACATGTTGACGGACAGTAGGAACAAGTGAAGTTCGAAAATTTACAATATATGTTTTTGTAATTTTTAGAATATTAGAAGTATAGTTTTACTCTTTCTGCTTAAATAAACTTAATTTTGATTAATTCAGCACCTTTAATTAGGTTGCATTACTCCCTTCACAACCACGTCAGGGTGGCTAGAGGTCAGGGAAAAATACAGTCAAAAAAAGTGATAAACACCAGTATATTCTTATAGAAAAATTTATGTTGATTATTCGATCAAATAATCGATTTAATTATTTCTATAAGAATATACTGGTAATCATCTTTTTTTTACTGTATTTTTCCCTGACCACTAGCCACCCTGCACGTGCATACTGAAGCTGCAACTCGTATAACAGGTGGAAAACGAACTTCAACCTAAAAAATTGTTTCCAAAACATGACGCCGGTAAATGCACATTTGTGCTGCTATAGCCGTAGTGTCTAAAAACGACCGTTTCGATTTGAGCGGCTATAGCCGTCATGCCACATTGTGAACTTCGCTTTGACGGCTATAGCCGCAAGTGTCCGTCAACGTATTAAAAAGTCGAAGCAAAGATTAAACTTTTATATTATAAATTACCATCTGGGTTTTGTTTCTATGCATTTGTCTTTGAAATGTAGTGAGGAATATGATAGATATAAAAATGAAAATTCTTCGGAAAGTTTGTACAGTAATTAATCTAAACTGAATTTTTTAATGATAAAATATGTCAAAAAATTATCTCATTCATTTCACATAAATAGATAAAAAAGGATCCTTTCATCCTTCACTATGACTTTCACTGTTGTCAGAAATAAGGGAATTGTTGTCAATTCTTGCTTTAGAAATCAAAAAAGAGGGCAACATACGGTGAAAGGATGTCACTAAAAATAAACATAATCTTTTAAAAAGGTAGCAGTAAACATGGAACTTTTCAATTGAAATTCACTTCTTCAGTTTTGTTTTTGAAATATAGTGAGGAATATGAAGTATAATAAAGGTGACGATTCTTCAGAAAGATTGTACAGAAATTGCTCTAAAGTGGATTTTCTAATGACAAAATACATTCACAAGTTATTCATCACAAATTATTTTTCTTCATTTCATTCTAACTTAGGTGCCTCATTAAAGTGCGAGCCAATGGAACAATTGCCCTAGGCCTTCTAATTTTAGGAGCCCTAAAGCATGGTCTTCAAGTTTTGATCCTCTTTCCCTCTACCAACATACTGAAATATTATCCCTCGTTGTTTATATTGTTTGCTTTATGTTTTTTTCCCCCTCATCTTCCATTATGATGTGTATGTGCCAGTTTTTAGCTTGCACAGATTTTATCCACACACACAACCAGGTGTGTAAAAACGGCGCCAATGGGCCGATTCTCACTACTAAATTTTATTATAGTATACTTCGTCTAAAATTTATCAGTATTCTTATAAGACAAAAAATACTAAAAATTTAGTGGTGGCAAATGGCCCGTTGGCGCCTAGATTTTTACACTCCTGCACATAATGATTTTCTTTTTTCAAAATTCGTGTGAGAGAGAGTTAAGTAAAATATAAACATTTTCGATACCTCGGAATACATATTACACGTATTCCAAGGCATGGAATATGCCTATGTTTTTGTGACAATATTGGAAAGAGTAAGGAACAAGTTCTGGAATAAATGTTCAGTGTTGCCAGATAGGCAAAAGTGAATTTCCCCAAACAATTATTAACATTTTCCTAAATCAATGATTTTTCCCCCCGAAAATTCTCCTAAAAAAAGTAAATTTTAAACATTAAATTTAGCAATATATATAAAATATTTAACTGTGTCTGTATCAAAATTCCCCCCCCCCCCTCCTTAATCAATCCTTTATATGAAAAAAAAACTCTTATTATTTGCGTATTTTTGATTACAAAACTCGATTGATTGTTCACATTTTGCATTGTGTAATAAATTAGAAGTAGAGACTAGTGCTCCCTATTAAACGTTTATACGAGTATACGTATAATACGTATTATACGGGGTGCAGATTTTGGATACGTATGATACCACCAAGGCGGTTATACGTATTATACGAAACAGCATTTACGGTACATCGTATATACGGATCTTACACGAGCGGTTAAACGTAAAAGCTTTAAACGGTTTTCGTTCATTGCTTAAAAAATTATGCCTTTCTCCTGCTGGTCTGCGAATCAGAGACTTTGAGAAACACCCGCTGTGTCCTGTGGAGTCGGTACTTGCAAAAAAAAAAAAAAAAAAAAAAAAAAAAAAAATCGGAATATTTTTTTCTCAGTTTAGATTTTGTTTTTCCCCCACTCAAATCTAAACTATTAATTATGAAATTATTTACTATGAAATGATTTATCTTTTGCATATCTGTAACACACGCACATAGCTTATTTTGATTTATAGCGTGGACATTTCGAACGAAACATTAGTATTGCAGAACACAAACTTGCATTGACTTCATATTTTTTACTGACATTGATCAATCCAATTCTTGGAAAAATTCATATTCTTATTTTTATTTTAAAGACCCCGCACGGAGGGCACCCCCCCTCACCGGCCTATATCCCTAGTGCAGATAAACGACCGTAACAAATAACTAACTAAACATACTTTTATTTTATTTAAGAATATTTTTTTCTATATTAAAAATATTTTGAAAATACGTTTTACAGCAAAAAAGAAAAGAGAAAGCAAGCCATTTTAAGCTTGTGTGATTGCGTTCTGAAACCTGCAGTGACGATTATTTGTCAGGCTATAAGTAATCGAAATTTATAGGTACTAATACAAAAAATGAAATTTGTCAAGATTAACAACAATTCTTAAAACGTAATATCTTGTAATGCACATGCACTTTGTATAAAAAATACCACGAGTGCCATGGTTAAAAAATGAAATTGCGTTATGCATTAACACAGAGTAGAAAGCATTAGCACCGTGGAAAGAATAACATTCGACCTCTCCGGGCGTAATTTGAGTATACGCACACAAAAATAAATATATTTTTTTTAAAATTAAAAAAGAAAGAACATACCTAATAAAAGTATTTCTGTTAAGTACTTTTCCTTTTAATGGGATGATTAGAATATAAAATGATACTTCTGTACCAAATGCATATTTGTCATTTTGTTATATTGAATTTCATATATATATACAGAAAAAGAGGTTACTTCTTACTTAGACACCTTTGTGATAGTTCATAGCAAAACTATTGAAAATACAATCTTACTTTCAATACTACATAAGAGATAAAAGATAACGTAAAATATTGACTTTTGAGATTTGTACTCTGTTTTTTAAAGTTATATATATATATATATATATATATATATATATATATATATATATATTATATATATATACAGGGTGTAACTGAAATGCTTCAACAAACTTTGAGGGAAGATAGTACTCATGAAGACGAACAAAAAATGCAATGGAACACGGGGTCGCAAATGATGTTTAACCCCTTCAGGGGCAGTGGTATGTTTATGAAAGCGCTTAATTTTAATTCCAAAACGCCATAATGGCACCAGAATTTTGCTAAAATCTTTTCCATTTAATATGTATGTGAAATATAGCCTTTTTCATATTTACAAACAAATTTTTTTATAAATTCCGGTGCCAGTCATTTATTTCAACATTTTAGTATTAAAAGTAGTTTGCCCCTAAAAGGCTTAAAGGATAAAAATAGAGAAAATGCGTCTGAAAATGGACTGGCACCGGAATTTACAAAAAACAATTGTTTGTAAATAAGAAAAAGGCTATATTTCACATAAATATTAAATGGAAAAGATTTTAGCAAAATTCTGGTGCCATTGTGGCGTTTTGGAATTAAAATTAAGTGGTTTTTTAGACATACCACTGTCCCTGAAAGGGTTAAATGTCATTTGCGACCCCGTGTTCTATTGCATTTTTTGTTCATCTTCATGAGTACTATCATCCCTCAAAGTTTGTTGAAGCATTTCAGTTACACCCTGTATATATATATATATATATATATATATATAACCGTTAATGAAACATTACCATAACACCGACTTAAACTATGAAATTATGATTTAGTATGTAATAATTAGTTGACAATGAAAGTATGCTTTTTAAGCTAATAACTAATTAAATCAATCTTAAGCTATCAAAATAAAGATGCTATAAACCTGGCAATGTAAGTTCAGTTAGAACTTTGTAATATGTAAAATCATATTAAATGGGACAAAAAATTCCTAACGATATGTCATAAGAAGCTTGAAATAAGTCAAAAATGGCATTTAAAGAAAAACTAACTGCAAAATTAGCCTTCCAACGAACTTATTTTTTTAACCATCTTCATAATGACACGTCCATAGGGATTAACAATAAATCTGAAACGTGTATATTCTCCTTATTTGCTCAAAAAGTCCTTTTACTTTCGTTATATATTTACGATAATCGTTATATGGAAAAATAATAAGATTGTATGTAGGAAACATATTATACAGATTGCTAAAGTAACCCCACATATTTCCAACTTGTTCTCCTTTCAGTGACGTAACACTGGTGAGATACATTGGCATTAAAAGTAAATACGATACTTTAAATATACGTATACTTGAATTATACGTTTAACCGATATACGCTTATACGTATCTGGATACGTTTAAACGTAAAGTTTAAGGTATACGTATTCCTTAAATACGTATTATACGTATATACGTATATCGGTTAAACGTGTAACTGAAATACGTATCGCATCGGGAGCACTAGTAGAGACACACAAATACGAAAATCTAAAAAATAAAGCATTTTGTCACAAATGTTTATCCAGAAATAATGTCAAAACCCAAAAAAATGTAAATGCAGCTGAAAATTTAATCTTGCTTCGACCATTCAAGGACCAACCAAGAATAACTAGTGCTAGGGTCACCAAATATTCTTTCAATCACATTGCACTCATTTTATTTAAAGCACAATTTTTTTCTCATTTCAATTGATATACTTTCGTTTAAAATACATATACATTAAATGTATTTATAATATATAGCTCTCACTCATTTAATTTAACACACACAAAAAATCTATAGTAATAAGGAAAGAAGTTTGTGTCTCTGTATGTCTGTTGACTGTGTTCTGAAGAGACCGCTGCACGTACAGCTACAAAATTTGGTAGGAAGGTACCTCTATGTACTCTGTAGTTATGCACCTCAAAGCCCTATTTTGTATTTTTTGGTTAAATGCTTTTTAATTTAAATTTTTATGCGATTTTTAGCGTTTTTTCATGTTTTGCAGAGAAAGGAGTTCAGTGGCGCTGAAGGTACCGATAGACGCGGAAAGTCTGGTAAAATTGTAATTAGTCAAGATATTAATTAAAAACCGCAATTAAAATACGATTTTTTACGTCAGCTTTGGCGCAAGCGCATGTTTAGGAGTTTTTTTTTTCCGCAGCCGCAAGGCAGAGAAGAAGCAAACTGCGAGTTTGGCGTTTTAATTTCGTTTTTCCCAACTAGCCACGGTCGAACCGTTTGCTATAAGGAAAAACCGTTTACATATTCTTAAAATTCGTACTTTTAAGTTCCAAACGCTGCAGTCGGTTTGAAAAAATATCAAATTTAACCCTTAAAAAAAAGTTCCGAAACATTGAATTGATGTTTGTTCATTTTCTCCTATTTTTCGAACCTTGTATTCGCTAAACTGAAAAAAAAAAAAAAAAAAAAAAAAAAAACTTGAAAAATTAATTACATCAAATTAAAGCTACGACTTTGCTCTTTCCCTTGAGAAAACATTATTTACCGTACGCCGTTTCTCAATTTTTCAGATTTCTGCAGTTTTTAAATAAATGTGTCGGCATTTCCTATCAAGTTACAAAAAACTAAAAATACCAGAGGATATGAACTTTCATTCCCATTTCGAAATCTACAAACCATTTTGAAAAAATATGAATATTAACTTTTTGAAAAAATTCGTTTGCAAGACTCACTTTTGCGAATTCCTCTTTTGTGCGATTTTTAAAATTGTGCATCGGTTTCCTAAAAAGAAAAAAAAAGATACCTAACTACATTTACTAATAATAACCCTTAATTATTATTCCTAACAATTAACCCTTATTATTAACCCTTATTACTTCATTCGAGCTACTATTAACCTTTCCAAAAACGTTTTTTCCTTAAGTCACTAGACCAAATCTACATCTATTTTCTTTAAAATGCAGCCTTCGGTTTTAAAAAGTATTCATACTAACCCTTTCAAATCGTTCGTTTCCGTAAGCCACTTTCGCGAATTCAGTTCTTTTACTGTCCCTGTAACTTTTTATCGAAATACGAAAAGCGAATCGCACACACATAACCAGCGAACATTCAGCTTTACAAAGACGCCTTCAGTTAAATAATAATAATAATAATAAATAAATAAAGATTATTCGGAATTCATACAACGATTTTGGAATTTTTCGCGAATTTTTTTATGTGATTTTTAGAGTATTTTTGTGCGTCGATTTTTCAACATTAGTAAAACTGCATTCGGTTTCAAACTTTCAGCCTAATATAGTAAATTTTACCCTCTCCGATTGTTGAATTAGTCACTTTTATTGTAATTTTTAGCGATTTTTAACTTTCTGCGGCGATTTTTTGACATTCATTAACCCTTGACTACCATTTTTTTTGTGGGATATTTTAAATCAAATTTAGCACAGTGTTTTAATAAGGTCTAAAAGCAACAGAACTGGTGAGAGACCAGTGGGACAAGCAGACATGGTTTTCCAAGCGTTTCAGGGACTGCTGTTTTCAGTGGTAATTTTTGAAGTTGCACTGGGACACTGTAAATTTTGTTCTCTGCGATTGATGCGCTTGTCCTGGTCGTGTGCCTACATATGACCTACAAGCCTTTTCCTATTTTTCGGGCCAGTTCGATCCCGATCTAATCTAAACAATTCCATTGGTAGGGTTATTGAATTCAGAACAAAAAGAGTTGCAAAATATTTTTCCTCGACAACAGTTTTTGAATTTTTACACGCCCTTATTTCAAAAATATCCTTTGATCAGATATGATTGAGTGTTTCTTATTTAACTACGATTGTTGAATTCACAACAAAAATAACTGAAAGATGCTCTTGTTCGGTCGGGTGTCTACAAGCCGTTTATTTTGTATGTCCTATTGTCGGGGCCTGTTCAATCCCGATGCAATTCAAAAATTTCCATTGGTTGGATTATTGAATTAGAACAAAAAGACTTGCAAAATATATTCCCTGGACGACAGTTTTTAAATTCTTGCTTAGCTATTATTGAACATACATTACACATGATTGCAAGTATTATCTTTAATTATGTTTAATAATCCTAGTTAAATTCGGTACAAAAAGAGTAACAAAACTTACCTAAAATGAATGTTTGATTATTTACCGGGATGAGAGTTTTTAAAGTTTTACACAATCCTTTATTAATAAAATATCCCTTGATTAGATATGATTGTCAGTTTCTTCTTTAGGTAAGAATTTTAAATTTAGAAAAAAAAGAGTTGAAAAATTAAAGAAACATGCATCTAATTAAATAAATAAATAAATATTTATTTATTTAATATTACTGTTATTTTGTAGATCATGTCCAAGTGTAAAATTTTCCCCTGGGCGACATTTTTTAAAATTTTTACTTACCTTGATCAGCTATGATTTACAGTGTCTTCTTCAGCTAAGATTATTGAATTAAAAACAAAAATAGTTACAAAATTTAAACAATATATATCCAATTAAATTAATATTTAATTATTTGTTTTAACTAAATTATGTCAAAGTATATATAAAATATATTTCTTTGGATGATATTTTATCAGTTTTTACACAACTCTTTATTCAAAAAAGTTCTGGATCAGGTATGATTGAAAGGTTCTTTTTCAGCTGAAATTATTAAATTCAGAACAAAAAATAGGTTTTTTTTTTTTTTTTTTTTTTTTTTCGTTATCATGTCATGTTTGAATCATTAAATATCATGTCAAAGTATATTTCTTTGGAAGATATTTTTTTCAGTTTTTACACAACTCTTTATTCAAAAACACTTTTTGATAAGATATTATTGAAAGTTTCTTTTTCGTCAAGTATTATTGAATTCAGAACAAAAAATACTAATCAGAGGTGCGCTTGTCCGGGTCGGGTGCCTAAGTAGGCCCGACGAGCCTTTCTCTGTCCCATTTTTTGGGCCGGCTCACCTCTGATCCAATCCAAAAATCTCCATAGGTAGGGTTATTGAATTCAGAACAAATAGAATCGCAAAATATTTTCCCTGGGAGACAGTTTTTGAATTCTTGCATGGCTATTATTCAAACATACATTAGACATAATTGCCAGTATTTTCTTTAATTAGGGTTATTAAATTCGGTACAAAAATAGTAACAAAACTTCCTTAATAAAATAAGTGTTTGATTATTTAGAGATGAGTGATAGCTTTTGAAGTTTTACACAGCTTTTTCTTAAAAAAATATCCTTGGATTAGATATGATTGAGAGTGTCTTTTCCAATTAGAATTATTGAATTAATGAAAAAAATAGTTAAAAAATTTAAACAAAATATATCCAATTAAATTAATATTTACTTATTTGTTTTAACTAAATTACCTCAAAATATACTTCTTTGGACGATATTTTTTCAGTTTTTACACAACCCTTTATTTAAAAATACTTCTTGATCAGATATGATTGAAAGTTTCTTTTTCAGCTAGAATTATTGAATTCAGAACAAAAAGTGCTACTCAAAGGAGCGATTGTCCGGGTCGGGTGCCTAAGTAGGCCCGACGAGCCTTTCTCTGTCCTATTTTTGGGGCCGGTTGAACCCCGATCCGAATCCAAGAATCACCAGTGCATTGAACCGCAAAAGAAGGACACCCTCTCGCCTCTTTTTATCTGCATCAAGGGCTCCCAATTCTCATATTTTGCTTATTCTTGAACAGAATAAAAAAAAAGAAGGTTTTGACAGTGAAATACCTGTTCGAAAAGCTGGAGAGGGAAACACGTTTTAGAAAGGAAATTTAATGATCCAGCGATACGTTTCATCTCTTTGAATCAGTTCATCTGAGGATGAAATGAAATGGATAGTATCTTGGACATCTAATGAATGCATGAAAGATCGTTAAAAATGTTTTTGAAAGAAATAATTTTACTTGGAGACAAAGAGAAGAAAAGATGTATATATAGAACAACATGGTAGATTAAAATACTGATGCCAAATTATCTACGAGTTTCTCTCAGTTACGTGTAAACAATGTTTTTTTCTAGAGAAAGAGATAGTAAAAATATTTAAAGGGTTTGCTGCAAAATGGAAGTAGCTCGATTTTTGCTCAATTGGGAAATAGAAAAAAGCCTTTTAATTATTAAACTTTAAAGCTTCGTTAAAAGTACTTTTTATACTTACAGGGCTCCCAAGTGGTCCGCCAACTGAATACCAATAATTTTTAACAGAAAATTTCATGGTAGGTTTCTACAACATTTCCACAAAATTTACCTCCAAAGGTGGTCCAAAAGAAAAATCTAAAAATAAAAATTTTCTATGAAAATACTGGTATTCAAAAAGCGGACCATTTGGGAGCCCTGTACTTATGCATTAGTCCATGCACCTATGAAGGATTTGTTACCAATAATATCCAAAAATACCTATTCTGAGTGAAATTTTCTTTTAACAAAAAAGTGGACATTTCCAAAAAGTCAAAAATGGAGCTACCTCTTTTTTGGAGCAAACCCTTTAATTTTTTTAAAAATACACAGACTGTCCACTATAATAGTTACCTACTTTCAAAACCGTTTGTTATAAATACTTTTTTAACATATTTATTATAAGTACTTATTTAACAAAGTAAATAAAACATTTGGCAGTGTCTGAAAAAAAAGAGAGAAACACATGTTAGAAAGGAGATTTAATGACTTGTCGATGTGTTTAATCTCTTTGAATCAGTTCTTCTTAAAATGAAATGAAATGAATAGCTTCTAATGCATGCGTGGAAGATCATTAAAAATGTTTTTGGAAGCAATACTTTTCCTCAGGGAAAAGAGTTTATAAAATACACATATAACGCAATATGATAGGTTAAAATATTAATACCAAATTTTCTATGAATTTTTAGGGGTTACACGAAAACAATGTTTAACAGAAAGAGATAAAATGAGAATTCTTTATTTTTTAACACGTTGACGGTCACTTGCGGCTATAGCCGCCAAAGCGAAGTTCACAATGTGGCATGACGGCTATAGCCGCCCAAAACGAAACGGTCGTTTTTAGACACTACGGCTATAGCAGCATAAATGTGCATTTACCGGCGTACAAGCAGAATCCCAGTGTCATGTTTTGGAAACAATTTTTTAGGTTGAAGTTCGTTTTCCACCTGTTATACGAGCTGCAGCTTCAGTATGCACGTGCAGGGTGGCTAGTCAGGGAAAAATACAGTAAAAAAAATGATGATTACCAGTATATTCTTATAAAAAAATTCAAATTGAATTTTTGATTGAATAATCAACACAAATTTTTCTATAAGAATATACTGGTGTTTATCACTTTTTTTGACTGTATTTTTCCTTGACCACTAGCCACCCTGCACGTGGTTTTGAAGGGAGTAGTGCAACCTAATTAAAGGTGCGGAATGAATCAAAATTAAGTTTATTTAAGCAGAAAGAGTAAAACTATACTTCTAATATTCTAAAAATTACAAAAACATATAGTGTCAATTTTCGAACTTCACTTGTTTCTACTGTCCGTCAACGTGTTAATATGCAAGGTTGTCCGCTGTAATCTTTGTTCCATAGATATTATCAAAATGCTTAATTATAAATATGTACTTCTTTGACAGAATAAAAATAGATTTGCAGTGAAATAGCTGTACGTAAAGCTGAAGAAGTAAATTCGATTTCGAAAGGAAATTTAATGAACTGGCCGACATGTTTAATCTCGCCAGTTATTATCCCTCTGAATCGGCCCATCTTAGGATAAAGAGAAATGGATAGTGTATGGAACGTCTAATGAATGCTTGAAGGTTCGTTGAAAATGTTTTTCAAAGTAATACTTTTCCTCAATGAAAAGAATGGAAAAGATGTATATATGGAACAACATGATGGATTAAAATACTGATAACAAGTTACCTGTGCGTTTCTCTCGGTTACCATGTAAACAATGTTTTCTGCAGCGAAAGAGATAATAAAGAAATTTTTTATAATAAATACACAGGATGTCCTCGGTAATCGTTACCAGATAAATACTTTCAAAACCGTTTGTACTAAATATGTATTTATTAACCAAAATAAATAAAAATGTTGGTGGTCAAATATTTGTTCAAAACTCTAAAGAGGGAAACACGTTTTAGAAAGAAAATTTAATCACTTGGCGATATGTTTCGCCTACTTTGAATCAGTTCATCTTAGGATTAAATGAAACAGATAGCGCCTGGGACGTCTAATGAATGCGCGAAAGATCATCAAAAGTGTTTCGACTGATTATATTAAGCTCTCTATGAATTTTTCTCAGTTACATGAAAGCAATGTTTTCCAGATAGCGATAAAATGAGAATTCTTTATTTTTTAACATGTTGACGGACACTTGCGTCTATAGCCGTCAAAGCGAAGTTCACTATGTGGCATGACGGCAATAGCCGTCCAAAACGAAACGGTCGTTTTTAGACATTACGGCTATAGCAGCACAAACGTGCATTTACCGGCGTACAAGCAGAAGCCCAGTGTCATGTTTTGGAAACAATTTTTTAGGTTGAAGTTCGTTTTCCACCTGTTATACGAGCTTCAGCTTCAGTATGCACGTGTAGGGTGGCTAGTCAGGGAAAAATACAGTAAAAAAATGATAATTACCAGTATATTCTTATAAAAAAATTCAAATTGACTTTTTGATCGAATAATCAAAATAAATTTTTCTATAAGAATATACTGGTGTTTATCACTTTTTTTGACTGTATTTTTCCCTGACCACAAGCCACCCTGACGTGGTTTTGAAGGGAGTAGTGCAACCTAATTAAAGGTGCGGAATGAATCAAAATTAAGTTTATTTAAGCAGAAAGAGTAAAACTATACTTCTAATATTCTAAAAATTACAAAAACATATAGTGTCAATTTTCGAACTTCACTTGTTTCTACTGTCCGTCAACGTGTTAATATGCAAGGTTGTCCGCTGTAATCTTTGTTCCATAGATATTATCAAAAAGCTTAATTATAAATATGTACTTCTTTGACAGAATAAAAATAGATTTGCAGTGAAATAGCTGTACATAAAGCTGAAGAAGTAAATTCGATTTCGAAAGGAAATTTAATGAACTGGCCGACATGTTTAATCTCGCCAGTTTTTATCCCTTTGAATCGGCCCATCTTAGGATAAAGAGAAATGGATAGTGTATGGAACGTCTAGTGAATGTTTGAAGGTTCGTTAAAAATGCTTTTCAAAGTAATACTTTTCCTCAATGAAAAGAATGGAAAAGATGTAAATATGTAACAACATGATGGATTAAAATACTGATAACAAGTTATCTGTGCGTTTCTCTCGGTTACCATGTAAACAATGTTTTCTGCAGCGAAAGAGATAATAAAGAAATTTTTTATAATAAATACACAGGATGTCCTCTGTAATCGTTACCAAATAAATACTTTCAAAACTGTTTGTACTAAATATGTATTTATTAACCAAAATAAATGAAAAAGTTGGTGGTGAAATATTTGTTCAAAACTCTAAAGTGGGAAACACGTTTTAGAAAGAAAATTTAATCACTTGGCGATATGTTTCGCCTACTTTGAATCAGTTCATCTTAGGATTAAATGAAACAGATAGCGCCTGGGACGTCTAATGAATGCGCGAAAGATCGTCAAAAGTGTTTCGACTGATTATATGAAGCTCTCTATGAATTTTTCTCAGTTACATGAAAGCAATGTTTTCCAGAAAGCGATAAAATGAGAATTCTTTATTTTTTAACACGTTTACGGACACTTGCGTCTATAGCCGTCAAAGCGAAGTTCACCATGTGGCATGACGGCAATAGCCGTCCAAAACGAAACGGTCGTTTTTAGACGTTACGGCTATAGCAGCACAAATGTGCATTTACCGGCGTACAAGTGGAAGCCCAGTGTCATGTTTTGGAAACATTTTTTTAGGTTGAAGTTCGTTTTCCACCTGTTATACGAGTTGCAGCTTCAGTATGCACGTCGTGGTTGTGAAGGGAGTAGGGCAACCTAATTAAAGGTGCCGAAATAATCAAAATTAAGTTTATTTAAGCAGAAAAAGTAAAACTATACTTCTAATATTCTAAAAATTACAAAAAACATATAGTGTCAATTTTCGAACTTCACTTGTTCCTACAGTCCGTCAATGTGTTAATTAAAAAAATTGTTCAGTGTTATCGTTGTTCTATGGATAATTATCAAAAACGTTTATTATAAATATGTACTTCTTTAACAAAATGAAAAAAGATTTGGCAATGAAATATCTGTTCGTAAAGATGAACAAGGAAACTCGTTTTAGAAAGGAAATTCAATGAACTGTCAATATGGTTTATCTCTTTGAACCTGTTCATCTTAGCATAAAATGAAATGGATCGTGTCTGGGACGTCTAATGAATGCGTGAAAGATCGTTAAAAATGTTTTTGAAAGCAATACTTTTCCTCTGAGAAAACAGTTGAAAAGATGTACTATATATGGAACAACATGATAGATTAAAATATTGATACCAAATTATCTTTGAGTTTCTCTCAGTTACATGTAATGAATGTTTTCTGCACAGAGAGAGATAATAAAGAGATTTTTTTTTATATATAAATACACAGGGTGTCCACTGTAATCGTTATCAAATAAATACTTTCAAAATCGTTTGTAATAAGTATGTACTTCTTAAATTAAATAAAATGACGATTTTTCAAATATGGGGTTCGTACGCTTTTACCATAATTTTTTAATACTATTTTTCGCCTTATTTATATGTGGAAATGTATTGCAAACCCTGAAATTAAACGGGATGTCTGCAAATTTTGCTATTTAAATATTAACCCCTTAATCGTCGCGCCCGAGACATTCACGGGCAGTGTAGATTACTATTTTTTTATTCAGATTGTTTGATTCCCACCAGTTTTTTAAAATAGTGTAGCTGGCTTTATTCTCGCATTATTTTATCTGCCATTAAATAAGAAGAATGTTTCTACTTCAAAAACTGGTGGCAATGAAGCAATCAGAATTTTAAAAAAGTAACCAACACTTATCAGGTGCGACAATTAAGGGGTTAAATAGAAAAATTCTATTACAAAATTGTGGTAAAGGAATATTTCTTCTAAAATCTATAGTGGGAAACACGTAAAAATAAAATTTAACGGCCTGACGATATGTTGCATTCGTTCATTTGAGGATGAAGTGAAATGAATAGAATCTGGGACGTCTAATGAATGTGCGAAAGAGCGTTAAAAATGTGTTTGAAAGCAATACGGGGGAAAAAGATGAAAATATGTATATATGGAACAACAGGACAAATGAAAATACTGATATGGAATTCTGTATGAGTTTTTCTTGGATGCATGGAAACAATGTTTTCCATATGGAAATAGACAATAAAGAAATTTTTTTTATTTTTAAAAATACAGTGACCTTTCACTTATACGCTATGTTCAGTAATTACTTTTTCGTATCCCTATTTTAAAACAGTAAAATTTTATTTGTAAATTCTGCAATACAATAAGGCGAAAATTACTCTATAAAGAAACTGGTGCTAAAAAATAATTACCGTGTATCGCGTATAAGTGAGAGGTCACTGTATACAGGGTGGTCCTAAAATATATGTAAAAATGTAAAGGTAGGTAGAGGGGACCTAAATAAGCATATTTCGGATAGGAATGTGTGTGCGGTAATGACACATTAAAGCACTAGTTTGTAAAGTAGTATGAATCAAAGGAAACTGAAAAGACAAGTAAAGACAAAAGAAAACAAAAATTTATTAACAGTTTACAAGAGGTGCTCGAAAGAGCAGCGGCCACCAACAGCGATACAAGATTCATAGCGACGGCGCATAGATCGGCGTACATTAGAAAAGACGTCAGGCATGTCGAGCACATGTAAATCAGCAACAGACAAGCGGCCAACAAGATCTTCTTCAGATGTGACGGGACTCTTGTACACCAGGCTTTTAATATGACCCCAAAAGAAAAAATCCAAGCAGGTTAAATCAGGAGAACGTGGGGGCCAGGGAACTGGATCGCCCCGTCCTATCCAATGCTAGCCGTAGACAGCGTCCAGGTGATTCTTGACGTCTCGACTGAAGTGAGCTGGGGCTCCATCGTGCTGGAACCACATTCGTCTGCGAACAGCTGTAGGAATATCTACCAGAAGTCCAGGTAAAACCTCCTGCAGGAAGATGTTGTATGTATGGTCAGTTAAACGGCTAGGTAGAATGTACGGTCCTACTAAGTTATTGTGTACAATGCCTGCCCAAACATTAATGGAAAACCTTTCTTATACGCGTGTGCTATTGTGCCATGTGGGTTGCCATGAGCCCACAGGTGAGAATTATGGATGTTAAACATACCCGACCGCGTAAAGGTAGCCTCATCAGTAAATAAAACATCTGCTGGGAAGGTTGGATTGGCTGAAATCTGCTGTAGCTACCAACGAGAAAAGTTGAGACATGGAAGATAATCGTCAGAGGTCATTACTTGCACTCTCTCTAAATGATACGGATGCATTCCGTCTTCATGTAAACTCCTCCAAACACTTTGATGGCTCACACCCAACGCACGTCCTACAGCTCTCGAGCTTGTCGAAGGATTATCCTCTACTGTGTTTAGTATTTTGGTTTCCACTGCAGGAGTTCTGCGATATCTTCCAATGCCAACTCCACGCCTGGAAGCATAAAACGATCCACTTGTGCGTAACTCCCGATGAAGACGCTCGAATGTTCGACGATCCGGCTGATTCCTATCCGGGAATCACTCCTTGTACATGCTCTGAGCAGCGAATCCGTTTCCTTGTGCAACCCATACATGAAATGCATGTCGGCAAGCTCCACATTGGTGAAACGATGTATGCTGTTTGAGATCCGTGCGGGAAATGATGAATCCAGCTAGCGAAGCGCTTTTATACGCCGCAGTCATCAACGCTCTCTACCGGCTCAAAGCGGCGTTACCGCACACACAATCCTATACGAAATATGCTTATTTAGGTCCCCTCTACCTACCTTTGCAATTTGACATATATTTTAGGACCACCCTGTATATAGGGTATCCAATGTCATTATTATCTTACAATATTTTTTAAGCAGTGCTTATATATGTGCTTCCAATCACACAAATTTCAATATGAGGTATACATTCATATTAGAAGTGCTTGGTCAATAGACACATTTACAAAAAACAAAACAAAATAAAATGAAATAACATAAAAAAAAAAAATAATTTTTAGATAGTGTCTGGTCCTAGGAATTCTACTTCTTAAATGTTCATAACGAACATTTAATCCTTTCCGGCACAGTGGTCCCACTCCGGGCACACCTAATTTTAATTCCAAACTTGCATTCGGCACCAAGAATATTTTAATAAACTTTTGCTTCTATAATGAAAGCTTAAAATAAGTACTTCTTATTTTCTAAAAAAGTCGTTTGTAAATTCCGGTGTCAGTCAGTAATTTCGCATTTTACGAACAGAATTTGTCTGCGCCGGAAAGGGTTAAAAGAAAGACAATTCTATAATTACTATTCAGAATTTCTGGTGTGAATTAGAAAATTCTGAATAAAAAAAGAGGCCAAACTAGCAACCTGATGTCGGTTTTAAATTTGTAATTTCTTAATGAAAAAAAAAAGACAAAGATGGCGACTCTGGTGGAAAGGGTCAAAATTAATCATTTTGTAATACATTCAAAATTGAAAAACGCTTTCAAAAACATTTATTAAAAGAAGCTCATTGTTTACATACACGCTCAGCCACAACTATGAAGTATTTCATCTGTGATTATTTCTGAATTGCCTGTCTGAAAACTATGCACAATTTTTTACAGAAAATATTAATTTTACCTTAAAAATTGTTTTCATAACATGTAGTTTATTATATGTAAAATTCACAATGTCCAAATGAACGTTACGTAAATGTGCATAGTCACAAATATGTATTTATTGTAAATACTTTTTAATACTTGAATGCTCGTTGAAAGGTACATTGGACCCTTAGTACAGCGCGCAGCGCCTAAAATACATAGTGTGGAAAACGGCTACAAAATAGTACTAACAAATTGAATCCGATAAATGTAGAACGATGCTGAAAAGATAACGGGTCGATCGCAGCGACATCTTCTAGCATTGGCGTAGACGGGATGGAAGTCCAGATAGTTTGGATTCCACTAATTTTATAAAAATATTTTTCTTATCTAATAAGAGAATTTTTTGCGATATTGAAGCCGAAGAAAACTTTATATTATTACTAGTTTCCAGAGCCTTTGGACCCACCCTTCTCTGGCTACGCCACTGTCTGCTAGCTCACCGCTCTCTGAATTCTAGGCCTGAGCGCTGACACAAAAATTGCGGCAGTCGTAGGCGGAATTCAGCGTGTGCTAATAATTTCTAAAAGTTTTCATCGCCTTATTTTTCTGAGATTCAATAAGTCAAAGAAAACTTTTAGAAAATACTGGGGTGCAAAATTAGGGGACCGTACAAAGGTTAAAAAAAATCCGCCTACGAGCGCCGCCATTTTTGTGTCAGCGCTCAGGCCTAGTATTCAGAAGCAGTGACTAGCTCTTTTCAACGCAAACATTGTATAAGAATCGAACTGAGAAAACGTTTCAGCTGGTGGTACATATTTTAAATAATTAAATTATACCCTATTTCCTTTGACTTGGATAGTGATTTTCATAAGCTGTGAAAATATGAATGATATTGTTCATGGCCAAAAAACGTGAAATGCATTCTTTTGTGCCTGGTTGCAGTACTCGATACAAGACAGCAAACTAGAAAATATCCCTATTTACCATAGCAAAGGATGAATCTCTGCTAGAAGAGTGACAAAGATTAATTCCCTGATATGATAAAAAACTAACTTCAAAATCAGTTACATCTGAAATATACACTTACAAGAAGATTTTATTAACATAAATTATGTTCATGTTGTCAATAGTGAAACGGTTACTTTTGCTAGAGGTAAATCTATTTTTATAGCAGATGTCGGCGCGATCGCCCTATTATTGTACCGCACCATTGTACGTTTATCGGCTACAATTTTTTAGTACTTTTTAAAACATTATCAGTTTGGCTTTTTTTTTTAATTCCGAAATTAAAAAAATTCATACCAGAAATTCTCTATAGTGTTCATTTTGTTACTTAATGGCAGATATTTCGTGACTTCTTAAAGTAAAAACTCTTGTTTCAGAATTTCCGGTTTGAATTCGAAAATTTCGAAATAAAAAACTGTAAAACCTTTTTTCCACACTATGTATTCTAGGCGCTATACCCTTAGTATAAACTAAATCATATCTAGGAAGTTGTTGCCGAAACTATTCACAAAAGAATTCTTACTATTATACAACCTACGACCAGCTATGGGAAGCTCTGCCTTAAAAGATATAAATCATTTTTTGCATTTCCTCGGATAATGAAGTTCCTCCAAGAACAAAATCTTAAACAAGATTTTAATATCTTTGAAAGTAATCAAGAATTCTCATTTTTTCTTTCCACAAATTTTCGTATTGCTTAAAACCAATGCTTTCATAAGATATTCTGCAAGTTAAAGCGTTTAAACAATATTTCACATATGCAGAGTGCATACAGGTGTAACACAAATTTTCTATAGAATTTTTGGATTTATTTATTTAAAAACTATATATATTACAAATTCTTAAAAAAAAATGGCTACAAATTTCGCTATTTTTATTAAAAATAGAAATTTCCTAATTAAAAAAATCGATAATTTTTAAATAATTTTTACCGTTATATACATATATTTTTAGTAAAAAACAAAATATAAAAGCGCCAAAAATACAGAAAATAACTTTCCCATGTAATTATGTTTAAAATACAGTTTCAATAAAAATTCTCTCGACAAAATGCGTTATTTTACAAAACAAAAAATCTTCATTATAAAGCGACATTTTAATAAGAATTAGATTATAAAGAAATTTTACCATGTAAAAAAACTAGTTTTATTTGTTCATTTTCAGAAAGAAAAATCTACTTTAAAAAAATAGGATCAATGTCTGAATATACTCGTATTCGGTTTTTATTTTCATTGTTTCGAGTAAAACGTGTAGGCATTCTTGTTTCATGGCTGTTCCATTTATCACAAATGATGTCCATACATTACTTTCTTACTAATAATTCCATTGTTCTGATATTCCGTTTTCGTTTTTACATGTCGTAGGAGTACGTAAATTAAAGTCACTCTATATTGATATTTTTGTCGACTGTTTTGAAATTCTTGATTTTTTAAATCACTGTATTAAAACTGTAAACATAAATTAATGTCCAATAATGCTTAAAGTGATAAAAACATTACACAGAAATATTTAAAATACTTTTTTTAATGTGGATAACATATGTTTCGTTCACAACTATCGGTGACATTTTCAGATCTTAATGATAAATACAAAATTATCGCATATTTGAAAATAGCAAAACATATACCACGAGATCGCATGTCTAAGGTTAGTAGGTGCTTAAATTGGCCAAAAACTGGGAAACGTGAAAAAATTATTATTTATTTTTATTTTTATTGCTTTTCCATCTATCGATCATCGCGTGCCAAATTTTAGCTAATTCAAAGGAAACGGTTTCGTTACAAATGCAATCTTTTCGCAAAAATATTTCTATGGATTCACGGAAAATGGATGGGAAATAAGCTCTTGATTGAAAAATTATTTTACTATTATTGAAATCTATCTGCAACTGCTCCTTACTATATTGTCTGGCTAAAGCGGTGGTTCTTCTGTCATGTTAGATATCTGCCATATGTTCTTTTATTCTTATTTTAAATTTTCTGTTTGTCATTCCTATATAGTACTGTATTGTTCCATCTGTCTTGGTAAATGGGATTTCATAAACACTGGAAAGTTGGTTAGGTTCTGGTGGGTCTGTTTTTCTACATACTATGTTTTTTAATTTTGTGGAAGGTTTTGCAATAAGACAGATATTAAATTTTCTAAGTTTATATTTTAATCTTTCAAAGAATCCTGGAAAATATTGTAAAGTTGATATTTTTGAGTTTCGTTCATTAAAAGTTTTCTTCTTTTTATTATTCTCCATGCTCGTAATTAATTTATTGATGGTGCTGTCTTTGTATCCATTATTTCTTGCGATGTCACGTATTTTATTTATTTCATTATTTAATTGATTAGGGGTACTGTCCGACCACGTATTGTGTGGAATATTATGAAGGCGAAAATAAGAACGAATCCAAATACAGACGTCTCGCAGGGAGAGATATGAAATATAATAACTGGGGAGGAAATCTTTCACTGGTAACTTTTAATAGAATTATTCGTCCTAATATAACGCCCTATTCCTGCAGAATTTCTATCCAGAAAATTTCCATTCCATTTTACTGGTGGCAGTTTGCCCCTCCGGTAATCAGGCTTAAGTTGTCACCTCTAATAACTAGTCGATTCTTCCATTTCCTCCTTTAAACCGGATGTTTACCTTTCCATCTAATCGGTGGCACAACAGTACATACATTAAAAGCTCTTCTAATAAAATGTCGAAAGGCAGAAACTTTATAGGAAAAGGTGCTTGAGCGTTATTAGGAATAATGGATGGATTAGCTATTGGTTTCCGTACGTTCAATTCCATGGTGGGTTTTGATTAACAGCACATCCAAATAAGGAAGTGTGTTATTTTGTTCAATTTCCAAAAAAGGTATTTAAAAAAGGTATATTAAATATTTCTGTGTAATGTTTTTATCCCTTTAAGCATTATTGGACATTAATTTAAAGTTAACAAGTGATTATATTATATTACTGTAAACATAATTCACATTTTTTTCACAAAATTTTAAAATTCATTAAATCTAACTGAGCGTTACATAATTTACGCCTCCACCAATATTTTTATAAAATAAATATTATCTGTTTTATAGATGTTCTAATGATGGATCGTCTGTAACATTAAAGCAGAGGTGCCAACCTCTCATTAATATTCCGTAATATGCGGGTTAATTTGACCCAGGTTTAACGCGTATCGCACCAGAAAAATTATTGGATGAAACTTTATTTATATAATTTCAGCTTTCTACATGGAATTTATTTAATTTCATTTCTTAAAAAAATTTCTGGTGCAAAAGCTGTTAAACCTGGGTCAAATTAACCCGCATATTACGGAATATTAATGAAAGGTTGGCACCTCTGTTAAAGCTTAACATTTCTAGAAAGCTGTTGCCGAAACTGGTGATAGTAATAAGTTGTTATTACGTGTTATATTCGAATGCGCATTTCTCTCTGTGTTTCACATGAAACTTGAATTTTTCTTTTTAACCTTCTCACTGCGGTGAACTGATGTCGTCGCTACAATGACCATGTCAAACTATCGAATGTGAAAAAATGCATTTTCCATTACTTTAAAAAATGGACCGACTGTCACCACTAAAGTTTAATAGAATTTTTCGCAAGGGTTGACAATTTGGTCTCGTTTTCTATTAAAAAATTTCGAGTACCTACCGGAAATTTCAAATGGAATGTTTTGGTTTATTTAATGACAGACAATTCGTGATTAATTAAAGTAAAAAATAATTTCTCAAAATTTCCGGTATGAATTCCGCATCTTTGAATAAAAAAGAAGGCCAAACTGGTAATCCTGTTCCTCACAGAAATCTTATTAGTATTCTTACTAGTCGAGTAATTCTAATAAAATTTAGTGGTGACAATCGGTCCATTTTTAAAAGTGCATTATAAATGCATTTTTTCTTATTCGATAGTTTGACATGGTAGCGACATATATATCCATTCCATTCACTATGCTGTAGGTTTCACTGCAATAGAAGCATTGTTTAAATTTATATAATTCTACAAATATAATGCAGTTTTAAAACATCGAGTAATGATAAATACTCTCAAGGATTATACTCATATACGTAATTAAGTTTTTATATCATGTTGGAAAATTCATCTATATTTAGCATTTGTAAAAAAAATACAAAGAAAACAACATTACAAATTTGCTCTTTTGCTCGACGGAGATCGTAGGGGTTAATAGTTTTATGTTTTCAATATAAGCTTTGGAATTTTTCCAAGTAAACTAAAAAACCCCCATATTTTAGAATGAAGCTATGAACAAAGAGGAGGAGACATGTGGTGTAGTGTCTACCAGTTGTGAGTGACCTAATTGAGGATATAGTCACAAGATGGCGGCTGTTGTTTGTTTACACCGGATCAACAGGGACTGATTATCGCCGGTGCAAATTTCCACCAGTAATTTTAATAGAAATTTTCGCCTTATTTATGCAAAATTTCTGTCACAAATTTAGAGTTGCAAAGGTTAGAAAAAACCCGGTTTAAACCTGGGATTAAGCCGGATTTTTTTGGCAATAAACTTGGTGTTTTTGGAATAAACCTGGTTTATTGGGAATAAACCGGGTCTATTGGAAATAAACCTGGGAATAAACCAGATTTTTTGCAACTCTACATAAATAAGGCAAAAATTTCTATTCGTTTTTACTGGTGGAAGTTTGCCCTGGCGGTATTCTAATCCCTTTCACTGACATTGACAGGGTCATTGTTTCTGTTGTCACAATATGGCAGAATCGCAGGACCTGACTACTGCCGGAGCAAACTTTCAAAAGTAAAAACGGATAGATATTTTTGGCTTAATAATGACAGAAATTTTGCATGAAAAAGACGTTTAAATAAGGAGACCATTTATATTCAAATTTACTGGTGGATGTTTGACTATGCGGTAATCAGTCTTTCAATCTCAAAAGATCTCACGCACATTTCCTTTTAATGACGGTAATTGTTGAAGGGGAATTTCCAATTGTGCTATGTATTTTCACGGCCAAACTCAATCTTTCTTCCTCCCCTTATTCCTCCCCTTATGAGGGGAGGGAGAAAGATTGAGTTTGGCCGTGGTATTTCTTAACTGAGATAAATTTTAGCATACTGTGTAGTATACATACAAATCTATAGATAGGGCTAAATGTGTTATGTGTTTTCCAAATTACTTAGACATTACCTTTCACCTTATTAAACGGTAAAGATTTACAAAATTATTTTGAAAGTGTTGGAAAGTGTTAGATAATCTATGCTTGACGCATGATTTCTCGTTCTTGTTTTTCATTATTTCAGGTAAAACGGGTGGACAAGCTAGTTTGATATCTGTTCCATTTATTACAAATGTCCATACAATACTTTTTTACAAATTATTCTACTGTTCTGATCATAGGGCTGCACAAAATAATTCGGATATTTTTCTGAATTTTGTTGGTAATTCCTGAAATTGGGCTTTTAATTGTGTTATGTTTTTTCCAAAATGTTTACTAAGACATCATCTTTCACCTTATTAAACGGTAAAGATATTTAGAGCTATTTTGGAAGTGTTGGAAAATGTTAGATATCTATGCTTGACGCATTATTTTTCGTTCTTGTTTTTCATTATTTCAGGTAAAACGGAAAGACAAGTTAGTTTCATGTCTGTTCCATTTATTACAGATGTCCACATGTTACTTTTTAGGGTTTCGTTCATCTCACGAAACCCTATTACTCCCGCTTCGTTGTCTGTCCGTCACAGAGCCTGTTCTCAGAAACTATAGAGCTTGTAGGCATGAAAATTTGTGTACTTATAGCTGAATATCTACTATAAAGCTCAAAATTATAAAATTTGAAAAATTCCTATTAAAATTATATAGAGATAAAAAAAATAAAAAATATCTAACATCCTTTTCTTATTAAATTTAAACATTTTTCGTTATAGCTCCTTAACAGAGCCAACAATTAAAAATCCACAGTAAAATTCTTTCTACAGTAATTAATTTTCTGTTGAATGATTTCCACGTTAAAAAGTGAAAAAAGATGGGAAAAAAATGTTCACAAATGGAAAAAAAGATTAATATGACGTCATACTGGTAATAAAACGGAAATTTTCAAACATTTCCCAATAATACAAGGAGTATGAGTTATGTGTAAATACAGAATGCAGCTTAATATGACGTCATTAGAGAATTAAAAAGAAAATTAATCTGACGTCATATTGGAAGTTTAACGGATTTTTCAAATGTTGGAGAATAATACAAAGAGAGTATCAATATGACTAATAGAGAATAGTAAATATATGAGTTTGAGGAACGTATTGAATCATGATAAAAACCCGATTATTGAAATATTGGCATATTTTAACATTTTGAAGGTCTCTATACAACATGTTTAATTTTGAAATTGATTTTTTTTAATATCGCATTTAGTCCACATGACAGATATTATTATGACAGAGTATGCTATCGGGCCGGTTCAGATATTCGAAAAAACGAGAAAAATAGACCGTAAATTTTTACTTTATAAAAAACATTACTTTTTTTTTCTTTTTTTTTTCGGAGAATGAAATTTATTTGGATTTAGAGAAAGGATAAAGTGTTTTGAAAGGAATATTAAACGAAACTCTTTGTGCGATCTTCGATCACACTTACCCTCTTTTTTACAAATTATTCCACTGTTCTGATATTCCGTTTTCGTTTTCTTATATGGTAGGAGCACATCAATTAAAGTAGCTCTGCTTTGAGAACTTTTTGAACGTTTTGAGTCTTGATTTTTTAAATAATTTTAGGAAAACTGTGAAACTAATTCACATTTTCTTCCGCGCAATTTTATAATTCCTTACATTGAAATGAGCGTTACATAAATTTGTGCAACCATCAACAGTTTTTTTAAACTAAATATTTTCTGTTTTATGAATGCTCTTCCAAATCCAAAAAATATAGATGCAAAAATAGCAAACCTGAGTCACGCGTTCCCAAAGTACCAATATACTACCAGTGTTCAGTGTTGTCATTTCGGTACTTCTATTTAATTCAGATTCTTTGATTTTAACCACTTTTTGATTTAGTAATATTCAATTTATTTAATTGCAGATTAAATGAAACTAATTATACTATCTCAAAAAAGTGGTAGCAATAAAAAAATTTGAATAAAAAAAAAGTAACGGATAAGCAACGCTATCAGTATTGCCAGATGTAGGGATTTTAGCTGTGATGCTTTGAGCGTAAGGAGGGATTTTAAGAAAAAAAAACCACCCTCTTTTCTACAGTTTTTTGTTTCAGGTAATTAAGAAAATTTAATTATGACAACAAAAAATATTATAAAGAGAATTGAGATTGACATTTTATAATAAAATATGGATTACACGTGTTTCCAAGCTAATGTATCCATAACCAGCTGTCTTCTACCGTAATTTCCGGCCTATAATCCGCAGATCAAACAATTCTGTTATAACTCTGAAATTTTATTCAATAATTGAAGTCAAATGCTTAAAGCGATCTAGTAAGTTACATTTTATAAAATAAAATTTCTGGGTGGAAATAGATTTGTTTGATCCGCGGTTTATAGGCCGAAAATTATTGATTATAATTGCCCAACTCACATTAAAGTCTGTTAGTGTTTACCTATCTTCACCGGTGGTTACTTCGTCATTTTTTCTGTGAAGGTTTGCTACTAATTAAACCTTTTATTACGGGATTGGGAAATATATTGTCCCAGCGATTATTTCTTTATTTTATTTTCAACACTTCTTGAAATATAATCTATTCCATACACTTATTCTAGGATGCTTTCAAGATAAATCTATCATAGAGAAATTGGTTTAGAAATTATGGTAAGAGTAAATATAAAACAAATCGTCAGTCCTAGCCCGTAATCAAAAGGTTAACAGCCATTAGACACAGTCTTTAAATTTTGCATAAGTTTTAACGTGTTAAGACTCAATTTAAGTTTCTGGAGGATCACGAGTTAGTGCAATGGGGTTACAAAAGTACGATCTTCAGTTAGAGTTTCCTATTAATATAGGAAAGCTTATTATATAGGCGTGATATATTAACCCATTAATGCCGGTTGGTACGAAAACATACCACTTAAGAGATACGAAACTTTTAAATATGAACACCCGTATCTTAGTAAAGAAAAATTCATTTTATCACATGTAGAACTATCAGAGATTCAATCAGTTAAAATAACAGTATTGGAAAACTGGTGCCAACTGGTATCGAAGTATTTAAAGAAGTGTAAGATAAATGTGTAAGAGAAGTGTTCAGATAAAAGGGGTACTCTGAAAGGAAAAAAGTTGGGAAGCGCTGTTTTAGTACATAGAACTAGTACCTTTGTTTAGTACATATTTTGTCTGTGCAATTGGCTACGGTTTTTATTTCTTCTAATCTAAGTTAGTGACATAAACAAAAATGAGGACTTGGTTTTCAACGCGTTTCAAAATGAAGCATTAGGGATAGGAGCTCTGACGTACTTAACTGGGGAGAAGTCGCGCATACCCAGATAATGAATGGTTTTCACATTGTCACCAATAAATACAATTAATAATCGTCACCTTATTCAATCTGAGACAATTGTTACAGATTGTATGATAATGTAAATTGTAGATTACTTTTCGAAAAATAGCGGTGACAATTGTAAAAACCGTACGCACCCTGGGGTACGTCATACCCCATGCGACTGCTCCCGGGTTAAGGCTTTCTGCAATTATTATTAAAAACGGAACAATAAGATAAATGAGGTGAGAAAGTAATATTGTATAATGATCATTGGCAGTTTTCGCGAAGATGGGTTAAATATATAAGTACTCCTGCACTATGATTATCGGTGGGCGGAGCTAGTGACGTTGAATTATCAATGAATTATTATGTCTAGTGGGCCTTTCCCCTCATTTTGAGTGTAACATATTGGAATTACACATGAGACAAACTTTGTAATGCAAAAAGTATCAACTTTCAGTGAAACTATTTTTGTGATTTCCGCCATTACCGATTTTATTTTTACGTACCCTCTGAAGACTCTCCACGTACCCCCAAGGGTACGCGTACCCCAGGTTGGGAACCGCTGTACTAGAGCAATAAACTTTGTAGCTGGGTGGTCCCAGTACTAGAAATACAAACACTCCGAGAAAAAAAAAGCTTTTTTGTTACATATAAATGTATAAAAGACGTTGTATATAATATTAATTAATGAATATATACAATTAAAATGCAAAAATATAGTTATTTTTTAATTATGCATTCTTCTTTGTAAAAGTGGATCTAATTTTGTAAAAATTAAGGGTGGGGCTACATCGCGTCACCAGAAACTACTTTTCGTATAGAATTACTTTTAAGCATTATTATTATAGCTTCAATTATGCGCTCTAAAATTTTCTTTACAAAACGATATTTTATAAGAATTAGATTATAAAGCATTTTATCAGGTAGTAGACTAATTAATTTTTGTTTATTTTGAAAAACAAAATTCGAATTTTCACAAATAGTATCAATGGCAGAAAATAGTGGTATTTTTTCCCTCATTATTTCGTGTAAAACAGGTACGTATACTTGTTTTATGGTTGTTCCATTTGTTAGAAATGTCCATACATTACTTTCTTTCAAATAATTCTATCAAATCAGTGTCTATGAAAACAATTCACATTTTTTTCCACAAAATTTTAAAATTCATTACGTTTACATATATGTTACATAATTTACACAACCACCACCACTATTTTTTTTAAGTAAATATTGTCTGTTATATGGAAGCTCTTCCTAATTCGCAAAAATGCAAACGAAATATGAAACATTTCTCGAAAATTATTGCCGAAACTGGCGATAATAATAAATTGTAGAAAATGCATTTCTTGAATTGGCTGTATGACAGAGTTGTAAAATTCGTTATTTTACTAAAATACGGATTTTTCTCTGTGTTCCATGTGGAGCCTTAATCTTTCTTTGTCTTAAGACATTGGCGATCGGAAGCGAGAATTCTCCTGTTTATTTAACCAAATATCATTGACTAAGGGCGTGACTTCTATCTTATAGAAATGCATTTATATCACGTTTATAATATTTTAGATTGTAAGACATTTTATATTATAATCCGTACATTGAAAAGTATTAAATGATGCATAAAATTGAGAGATTTATCTAATTAATATTTTTTAAATTTTTTGGAAAAAAAAATAGAGTTCAATTTAAAATAAAAATCTGAGCCTGTATCTGGCTACGCGATTAATATAGGGGGTTGGTTCCCAATGATTGGATAATAGTAGAGAAAATTTACAAATGACAAAACTATGCAATTATCAGAAAAAATATATATATCTTAACAGAGGTGAAGCAAAACCCGAGAAAATGAAATCTATTTATTACAGTTATTTTAGATTTTGTAAAATCAATCATATATAAAAAATTTGCTTATAAATCGGAGATACGCGTGATACACCAGGATTTGATATTTGAAGACCCCGTTTACATTCGAAGTGAAGTTTCACCTTTGAGTGATGACCTCGGGAATTCATGTGCGGGCACAAAAGCAGTATGCGTTAAATTAAATTCGATAGTTTTGTGGCGTCCAATAAGCAGTTTACAGGGTGTATCAACATGAGTTGGTCAAAGAAAACTAAATATTTTACGGCTTGCGACAAGTTACAAGAAGTAGAAAAAGAAGCAAATCGTTCTATATGACGTAAATACAACTTATCGGAACCAGTGTTGTTAGATTTAGGAAATTTTAATTCAAAATGTCTACCCTTTTCCTCGACTTGTCATTTTCGGTTTATTTAATTACGGAATGTGTATCATTATATAAAGTGAAGATCATTATTCTGAAATAGTGGTCAGTGATGGGGGGCTCGAGGGACATCTTCTTCCACAGCACCAAAAACAGGGTTCGTACGGATCCGGGAATTCTCCAGGAATTTCACCAGTATTTTATTTATAGAAAAAGAAATCTAGGTTGAGCTCACGAAACTTCGCCTTCGTTTAAGGAGAGATTTTCTGTAAGAAAATACTGGTATCGAAAATTTCCTGGTTGCAAAATTCCAGGAGCCGTACGAACCCTGCAAAATGCCCCCCCCCCTCCCCAGGAAAATTCGGATTTTGTATTTGGCAATGGTTCAAAAAAGCAAATTCCTCGTCGGAACTCTATAGTGTCCTCACCGGAGCTACAAAATTCCCTCTCGGAGAAAAATGCCTTTCTTGAACAAAGATAGTAGTAGCTATTTTGAACAAAAAAATTCCCCGACTTGGCTATACTGTCGGGATCATGTATACGAGTTGGCATAAAAAAGGAACAGTTTTAAAGTGTTCTAAACAGAAGTTAGCGGGGTAATAAAGCATTTCAACACACAGAAAATACTTTTGTTGTACATTATTCGGTTTCTACAGAAATCTTGCAACTTAAAACACTTAAGATTTAAGAAACAAAATGCACATCAGGTGGAAAAAAGTTAAAGTTAGTCGAGTATAGATCATTTTCCGAAATGAGAGGAATCAATCCTCTCAATAAGAAGAAATACTACCATTTATCAATGTTTTCCAGACACCTACGAAGAAAAATTAATTCGTTTTCAAAGATCTATAAGCAGGCTGAGAAAAGAACTTTCATACTTAATGGGTGAAATCGGCAATACAACCCAGAAACGAGTACATTTTTAAATGTCTAAAAAATGGAGAAAAGAATATTCAAATAATGACCAGTAGCAGTGAAAAAAAAAAGATGCATAAGTATTTTGACTGATGGTAAGATGTTATCCTCCTAATAATATTAAAAAAAAGTTGCAAAAATATTTTTTTTTCTGTGGCATGATTGTTTGAGTGTAAGAAAAAGATTGTATTGACAATGACTTAGCAAATGAATATATGCCTGGGAACATCGTACACTGGTACCTTCCTAAGATTGCTCAACATGCTTGTGTTACACTACGCTTTCCGCGCAACTCTAACTGACACATTGATGAGTCGCTTGCGTGAGCTAAAATGTGATAGTCAATGTAAGGAGTTACACTTCTTTACTGCAGCTGCTAGACGTTGATGGACTGTGTCGATCAACTTTCTATTCAAAAGCAATCGTAAACAAGTGGGTAAGTGTGATCGAAGATCGCACAAAGGGTTTCGTTTAATACTCCTTTCAAAACACTTTATCCTTTCTTTAAAAAATCCAAATAAATTTCATTACAAAAAAAAAAAAAATGTTTTTTATACAGTAAAAATTTACCGGTCTATTATTCTCGTTTTTTTGAAAACCTGAACCAGTCCGTTAGCGGGCCAAGCCCGCTATTATACTCTATCATAATATCTGTCATGTGGACTAAATGCGATATTAAAAAAAAATAATTTCAAAATTAAACATGTTGTACACCTTCAAAATTTTAAAATATGCGAATATTTCCGTAATCGGGCTTTTATCATGATTCAATACGTTCCTCAAACTCATATATTTACTATTCTCTATTACTCATATTGATACTCGCTTTGTATTATTCTCAAACATTGGAAAAATCTGTTAAACTTCCAATATGACGTCAGATTAATTCTCTAATGACGTGATATTAATCTGCTTTCTGTACATACACACACTCATACTCCTTGTATTATTGAGAAATGCTTGAAAATTTCCGTCTTATTACCAATATGACGTCATATTAATCTGTTTTTCAATTGGTGAAACTTTTTATTTCATTTTAATTTTTCACGTGGAAATCTTTCAATAAAAAATTAATTATTGTACAAAGAATTTTATTGTGGATTTTTAATTGTTGGCAACTGCTATAATGAAAAATGTTTAATAGGAAAAGGCTGTTAGAATTTTTTTTTCTCTTTGTATTAAAATAATACGATTTTTTCAAATTTTAATATTTTGAGCTTCATAGTAAGTATTTAGCTATAATTACACAAATTTTCAGGCATGTAAGTTATATAGTTTCTCAGAACGGCTCTGTGACGGACAGACAACGGAGAGGGAGTAATAGGGATTTGTGAGATGAATGAAACCCTAAAAAACATATACAGAGCGTAGTGGCTGATCAAATGCTGTTCATGAAACTACGCCGACGAGAAGTGTGAAATAACCAGGATTGCTTCTCACCTGCGAATGCATTATTTCCTCAATGAAGAGGCATTCGGATAGCTAATCGTCAACAACTTTTGAAAAATGATGTTTTTAGGGTTTCGTTCATCTCACGAAACCCTATTACTCCAGCTCCGTTGTCTGTCTGTCACAGAGCTATTCTCAGAAACTATGTAACTTACAGAGTTGAAACTTTCATTATAGCAGTTGCCAACAATTAAAAATCCACAATAAAATTCTTTCTACAATAATTAAATTTCTATTGAAAGATTTCCACGTGAAAAATGAAATAAAAAGTTTCAACAATTTAAAAAAACAAAAAAAAAGATTATGACGTTATATGTGTAATAAAACGGAAATCTTCAAAGATTTCTCAATAATACAAGGAGTACGAGTATGTATGTGTACACAAGTCAGATTAATATCACGTCATTAGAGAATTAAAAAGAAAATCTGACGTCATATTGGAAGTTTAACGAATTTTTCAGATGTTTGAGAATAGTACAAAGCGAGTATCAATATGAGTATAGTAGAGAATAGTAAATATATGAGTTTGAGAAACATATTGAATCATGATAAAAATCCGATTATGGAAATATTCGCATATTTTAACATTTTGAAGGTATACAACATGTGTAATTTTGAAATTATATTTTTATATCTCATTTAGTCCGCGTGACAGATATTATTATGACAGAATATAATAGCCGGCCTCGCCCGTTATCGGGCTGGTTTGGATACTCGAAAAAACGAAAAAATAGACCGGTAAATTTTTACTTTATAAAAAACAAAAAACATTAGGTTTTTTTTTTTTTTTTTTTTTTTTTTTTTGTTTGCTAAAAGAAAGGATAAAGTGTTTTGAAAGGAATATTAAACGAAATTTTAGAGCGATCTTCGATCACACTTACCCACTTGTTTGTAATGCTACCGATGGTAGTGAAGATCCGCTGTCTTCCGAAGATGAAGAAATAAATTCTGAATGAGAGAGCGACAGAACGGAGAAAAATAATGTAAAATATAAATTTAATTTTTAGAAATAATATTTGCATGTTTTTATCTTTATTTTTTCAATAGTTGGAAATACCAAACTTCAGGTTTGTCCTATAACATAAACATTGGCATCTGTATATATGATTGTTGGCTGACTACTTTCTATTTTATACAAAATCATGAAATAATATTTTGTAAATATTGTGCGGTATTAATTATAATTGTTAAATTTTAATACAAATTTAAGCCTCTTAAATTTAAGTTATATTTAAGATAAAGTTGAAATATTTTTCTCATATTTTTTATTAAATATTTTTTCCTCTCTGAATAAGGTATAAAACTCGGGGGCGGGGCGATACTTGTTACGCGAAGGTGCGCTTTACACAAGTAAATACGCTGATTCAGCGTCGAGATCTCTGCTGAATAAGAGAAATGATCAACGTTGGTCTATTAAATAAGAAAAGGGATACTAAAAAGTCCATGAGTTTCGTGTTTTTATTCAACTTTCTGGTAAATATTAATTCAATTAATATTTATTATGTCATTTTGCTAACCAAGTCTTGAAAATTTGTATGAAAATAAAGAAATTTTTTGCATTGTTTTTTAATTATCCACATTAGAGTATTACACAGATGACAATAACACTTATTATTTAGCTCTCGATCATACATAAATCTGGTAGCGTATGAAGGTCAAGGTAATAAATGATATTTTTCCAATTTTCTAAAATTAGAGGTAAGAGAGTGTAGCGTGAGAGATCGTAGCAGTGTTACCAGTAGATTATGTTTCAGTGTAGCCAGATAGTCGAAAGTCAATTTCCCCATAAGTTCTAAAATTTTCCCCAAACCAGTGTTTTTTTTCCGAAAAAGTCCCCAAATCAGATTTTAGTCAAAAAAGTAAATTTTAAATTATTTAACCAATTTAAGCTTAAAAAATTTTCCCCAAATCAAGCCTTAAAAAAAAAAAAAATCGCCATACTCCAAAAGAAAATAAAAACAAATTTTTTAATCACCATTTTTATTGTGCTCAATTACTTTTTTGAAGAAAATAATATGAATTAAGAAAAGATAAATAGATATTGCAATTAAATGCATAATATATTAGAACTTAAAATACGTGTAATCGACGAATCCAGATCCAGTGTTGTCAAGTGACTAAAAGTAATTAACCCGAAAACATGAAATAATGAAAAAAATCCCCAAGTTTTTCCCCAAAAATGTTCATATTCCCCAAACGTTTCCCTAGTAATAACTTGTCCCCAAAAATTTCCCCCGAACGCTCAAAATCCTCAAAATGGGGACAAAATCTCCAATTTGGCAACACTGCTATGTTTTTAAGATTCAAATTGATTGATGCCCATCACTTATTGTGATTGGTCTTGTTCACACATTATTTAATTTGACATTAAATAACACGAATATTTCTAATTAAAAAATCTGGTGACAATCAAGCAATCTGAATTGAAAAAAAAGTAACGTACCTGTAACACTGAATCGTAGCAGGATTGCCAGTTAGGCCTCCTTTTTTATTCAGAAATTCATAATTCATACTAGAAATTTCGATTAGTAATTATTTCTTTATTTTATGACAAATATTTCGCGATTACAGAAAGTAAAAAAAAAAAAAATTATTTCGAAATTTCCGATATAAACTCGGAATTTCTGAATTAAAAGGAAGGTCAGAGTGGCAACCCTGGATCGTACCAGTTTGTGAGTATCATTAATGTTTTCTTTCATTCTTTGACTTATACCACATACTGTATATTTTTTGAATAGCTATTAGAAATATTTGGTATATAACGCGCATTCGACTTTTAAAAAAAAAAAAAAAAAAAAAAAAAAAAAAAAAAAAAAAAAAACTATTCACGTTATCCTTATATATTATTTCTCCTGTCAACATCCCTTTTACTCAGAAAATATAAAACGCAGAACAACGAATGAGATACAATATGAAAGGTTTTAGAACAGGCTTTTGACATAGCCCACTTAACAATTCGTTAAAACATGTTTTTGATTAAAATTTGCTGAAATTAAAAAAATAAATCGGCATTGTTTTCATGAAAGAAATGAAAGGTTTTCCTGAAATTATTTTTGCCAAAAAAATAAAATACCACATTATATGATGCTCTAGCAATTATTATAAAAAACACCGCACGGGTTTATTTTATACTTATGATTAAAAAGCGAAATTGAAATGTTTAGATTTATATTTCTAAGTCCCATGGTTTTCCCGAAGCGGATGACGTCATCCTCTAATGCAGTCAAAGTACGATTGTTAATTTTTTTTCTCGCGCGTGCCTTTAGCAATCTCGGATCAGTTTTTAGTGTAACTTTGATGGAATAAATTAGATGATATTCTGTCTTGACTAACAACTAAATGTTGTTTGCAGATATTTTTATCCTTGCTTTTTCTTTAGAAGTTTAAATCTGCATCTAATAAATATTACATATTGATAAAAAATTATACTTCTCTATTATCCCGTCGACCACTTTTCATAACAAAAACTATCGCCAAATAAACGGGAGAACGTTGCCATTGGAATATCAAAAAATAAATAAAATATAAGAATTTAAGGACACAATTGTTATTTTAATTAATAAAATAACTACTAAATCAGTAAAACATAATGAAAAATACACGCAAATGTCGAATGCAATACCACTAGATGACGTAACAAACACGCATAATGATTCTGACATCAAGTAAATGGGACTGCATTTTTGGCGTTTAATCTTACAGTTTGGCGGTAGTGTTTTGTTATGAAAAGCGGTCGATGGGTTAATAGAGAAGTACCTAAAACATATTAGATTTCAGTGCGAAATCTTCGCATTGGCCCTCTGGTATATTTATAAATACGGTATTCACCTGCAAAAGTAAACATATTGCTTAAACTAAGGTTAATGTTTCATAAATTTTTTTATGCTGTAATCACATATAGTTAGGAAAAAATATTTTCTTTCATTTTTACTTTCTTCTATCTTTACAAGAAGAAAGTATTGGATTCATGAAAATTTTCGACTTCCGGTTTTCGACGGATTTATACGTTTTAGAAGGTCCTGAACACGATTTGACTATTTTTAGAAAATGTCTGTCTGTGACTCTGTCTGTCTGTCTGTCTGTCCGTCTGTCTGTCTGTCTGTCTGTATGTGACAAAAATTTTGTGGGCGCTCTATCTCAAGAACTAATGCTCGGAATTTAATAAAACTTTAGATTCAGTTAGTCCCTGATATAAATTGATGCTGATTAGTTTTTGGTAAAAATCGCCCAGCAGGTGGCGCTGCTATGGAGCATTTTGAAGGATTTACACGATTTTAGTGATAGTCATATCTCAAGAAATATTGCACGGAATTTAATAAAACTTGAGTTTCAGTTAGACCTTGATATAAATGGGTGCTGATTCTTTTTAGTGTATGCGAAACCTGCGTGAGATAGAAGAAAGTTTTGGGATTGACACATCCGACTAGTTTGATTTGCTCTTATACCACATACTATATATTTTTTGAATAGCTATTAGAAATATTTGATGTATACTGCCTACTCGACTTTTTAGATCTAAATAATAATAATAAAAAAATATATTCACATTTATACTTATAAATACGGTATTCATAAAGAAAACTGAAAATATTGTTTAACAGAGGTTAGTGTTTCAGAAACTTAATTATGTTGCATGCACATGTATTTAAGAAAAACTGTTTTCTTTCATTCTTTGATTTACACTTATACCACATATTGTATATTTTTTGAATAGCCATTAGAAATATTCGGTGTATACTGCGCTCTCGACTCTTTAGGTCTAAAAAAAAACTATTCACGCTATATACTTATGAATACGTTATTCACCCAGAAAACTGAAAATATTGCTTTAATTGAGTTGAATGTTTCAGAAATTTATTTATGTAGCAATCACAGAGTATTTCAAAAAAACTGTTTTCTTTCATTCTTTCAATTGCACACACTTATACCACCTACTATATATTTTCAACGTATCAGCATGACAGACCTACTTCTTCATTTAACATTTCAAAACATATGTTACATTAGCTAAGCATATGTAATATCCCAGATGATTTAAAATTCCTCAACCAGATATTAGAAACATTTTCTGAAACATGAGGAAGTTAATTGAAAGGGTTCTTTCATGTAACTCTTATTTGTATCTTTACAAATTAATGAACTTTCCTCCAAGGATACATGAAGCATTCATTGTGTCGTGAAAAAATTACGTTTATTAATGAATTCAACATGCATGACCCGGTTCGAAAAGAGTTCGTTGCACAAAAATGGATCTTTAGAGATGTTGCCAGATGTGAACACTTGCATATTATTAAATCACGAGTTTTCTAATTATGAAAGGAACCATGCTAACATGTTTGAAGACATTAAAAAGTTGGAAGTGAAATAAAGAAAAAGACAAAGATTACAAATTTATTTTGAATAATACCACTGATTAGTAATGGTATTATTTAAAAAATAATACCATTATTATTAAAATGAATGCTAATCGAACATCCTTTCTATTGTAAATTCCAGTTGAAGAGTATTTTATTAAAATTTAGCATACTTAATATTACTAATTATTATATTTGGTAAATTCTATTTAAATTATTTAACTTGAAAAAATTCAAGGCAATTTTTTTTTAGATTTAGAAAAAAAATGAAGTTGTTAGAAAACAATGTTTTGTGCCATTTTGAAATCATGATTAAAACAGACGACTTCTAAACAATTATATAAAAGAATGCTATATTTAGAACATTTCTTTTGTGCTTCTCAGAAGTCACTCAAAACAAAGCTGGTATGTTTATAATAAAATACGCCTAACGTAAAGGAAAAGAAAAGCAAGTAACACCCATTTTTAAAGTCATAAAAAATCATGACAATAAAAGGCACACCAGAGTATTCAAGGTGTCTATATTTAGACAGGATATGAATTTATTTTATGCTTTCCAAATAAGAAATAACATGAGGCGTAAAAAGGCAATAAAGAGGTAAAATTGTTTATTTTGCAGTCTTGATTATCGGAATCAGGGCCCGATTATCCAAGGGGCAAACTTCAAATAGTATTTTAGTACAGAGCCTTTTTTAAACAAAGAATTTTGTCTTAAACTAGGCGCAAAATCTCTAATAAAATACTGGTGAAAGTTTGCCCCGTATTTAATCAATCTGATCGCAAGGGCAAATAATGGAGCTATGAAATAACATCAAATATAAAATAACAAGAGGCGTAAAAAAGACAATAAAGAGGAAAAATTGTTTATTTTTTAGTCCTGATTATCGGAAGCAGGACCCGATTATCCAAGGGGAAAACTTCAAATAGTATTTTAGTACAGAGCCTTTTTAAAACAAAGAATTTTGCCGTAAACTAGGCGCAAAATTTATAATAAAATACTGGTGGAAGTTTGCCCCGTATTTAATCTGTCTCTGAGCGAAAGCGCAAATAATGGAGCTATGAATAAAGAGGTGGAGACAGATACTGTCCGACCACGTATTGTGTGGAATATTATGAAGGCGAAAATAAGAACGAATCCAAATACAGACGTCTCGCAGGGAGAGATATGAAATATAATAACTGGGGAGGAAATCTTTCACTGGTAACTTTTAATAGAATTATTCGTCCTAATATAACGCCCTATTCCTGCAGAATTTCTATCCAGAAAATTTCCATTCCATTTTACTGGTGGCAGTTTGCCCCTCCGGTAATCAGGCTTAAGTTGTCACCTCTAATAACTAGTCGATTCTTCCATTTCCTCCTTTAAACCGGATGTTTACCTTTCCATCTAATCGGTGGCACAACAGTAGTGTAGTGTCTACTAGTTGCGAGTGAAGTAACTAAGGATGTTGTTACAAAATGGTGGCTGTTATTTGTTCACATCGGATCAAGGCCTGATTATCGACGGGACAAACTTCCACCAGTAAAAACGAATAGAATTTTTTGCCTCATTTATGTTAGAATTTCTGCACATGTAGGGCTTTTAAGGAAGGCAAAAGTAATCTATTCAAATTTACTGCTGGAAGTTTTCCCCGGCGATAATCAAATTCTCTGACATTAACAGAAGGATTATTTACGTAAACACAATATGGCAAAACTGCATCGCCAGAGTAGCCCAAGAGTAAACTTCCACCCGTAAAAAGAAATTTTGACAAGATTAATTAATTATGACAGACTAATATTATGACAGACCTTAATTATGACAGAAATTCTGCGAGATATTAAGGAGAAAACTTTAATTTAAATTTACTGGTCAAAGTTTGTTTTAGGGGTAATCAATTCCTGCCGAACCGGTTACAGTTTAAGATTCCCCATTCTAAGGATATGTCAGTTCCTCTTTATTCATAGTTCCATGTGGCAAACGGAGCAGCTGTCCATGGCTTCTAACTGTAGAACGGAACGATAAAGCCAAAATCTTGGTATTGTTTCTTAAGATGAGTACAGATTGTCATTTAAAATATTTTATAAGGGATTCCAACTGTATCTTTGCCACAGGCTCCCTTTTAGAGTTAATCCGGTCCTTTCTATAATGTTTGCTGCAAAAATTGCTTTGAAGTTTTAATTAAAATTTGCAATCCTTAGTATTTTTTGCCTCTTCGGCTGGAAAGACATGCCATTTGCCATTCACGTGAAGTCGTTTTTGCGAATTAGTTGTTTTGCTGCTAAAGTCTCGTAAAATTAATTTTTAATAGTAAGCTTCGTCTGATATGGTGACAGAAATGCTGCGATTAAATCAGACGAAAAATAGTGATACGAGACTTGACAGCTATGCAACTAATTCACAAAAACATCTCGACGTGCGTGACACTTCTTTCTAGCGCAATTGGTTAACAGTGGGTCATAGTTTCTATCTTCATTATTTTTCGGAAAGTTCCTTCCGTTTAGGGAAAATCAATTCGTACTGGAAAATTCTGCCCGTCAATTATTATAGGTTAGATATAGGAATTAATGTCTAATAATTAAATGATAGAATTTTCCGGTACGAGACCAACTTTCCAAAACGAAAGAACTTTCCAAACAACCCAATACAATACCGACCGTATGTTTTTGTGAAATCTGGGTTTTAAAACAGTAGAAACTCCTCCCTCTTCTGAAAGTTGTCCGTAAATCAGTTTCCTAGGTAGGTTTCTGAAGTCTATGCATTAATAAATATATGGATTTAATGTAAAATGTCTTACAAAAAAAAAAAAAATATGAGCAATATGATATAGATACATTTTCTGTAAGGTAGAAGCCACGCCTTTAGTCAGTGCCTTGTTTTTTTTAAAATAAAAACGAGATTTTTTATTTCCCATCTGTAATGTGTTAATACAAATAATTCCACATTGAGGTTCATCGCAAGTAAAGAAAAAAAAATAAAGGAACATCTTTCTTTTACTCTCAGGAAAAAATAATTTTACGAATTCTCTAGCATAAAGAAAAGAGACTAGCAGAAATTTTCTAAATATAAATCTTGTGATTTAAAACTGTTGAATTCTGTTCTTTAGGCAAATACTAAAAATATTTTAAAATGGGATATATACAGGAAACTGAAATGCATTAGTATCTACTAGTTACTTTACAAATTTCTATTACCGTTATTCAAACTTTCAATTCAACAGATTGTTATACTTACATTTAGATGCTATATCTAATATAAACATAACATCAGGCTACAATTCATATAATGTTTATCGAAATTTTGATATTATGTAAGATCTAACAAATTTTTGTGATAATTAGCCTAGACCAGTGGGCCGGTGCGAGGATTTCGCACCACAATCTAATATTTTTTACCAATATGTAAAATTTATTAGATGCAGATTTAAACTTCAAAAGAAAATGTGAGGATAAAAATATCTGCAAACAACATTTAGTTTTCAGTCAAGCCAGAATATCATCCAATTTATTCCGTCAAAGTTATAGAGTAAAAACAGATCCAAGATTGCAAAAGGGAAAAGGCTTTTCGAGAAAAAAAATTAACAATCGTATTTTAACTGCATTAGAGGATGACGTCATACGCTTCGGGAAAAACATGGGACATAAAAATATAAATCTAAACGTTTCAATTTCAACTTCGCTTTTTAATCATAAATATAAAATAAACTCATGCAGTGTTTTTTTTTTTATCATTGCTGAAATATCATATAATGTGGTATTTTATTTTGTGGCAACAGTAATTTGAGGAAAACCTTTCATTTCTTTCATGAAATCAATGCCGATTTAATTTTTAAGTATCAGCAAATTTTAATCAAAAAAATATGTTTTAGGAAAATGTAAGTGTGCTATGTCAGAAGCCTGTTCAAAATCCTTTCATATGGCATCTCATTCGTCGTTCTGCGTTTCGTAATTTCTTAGAAAAAGGGATGTTGACAGGATAAATAATATATACGATATACAGAGAAATAGATAATTAAATTCAAGAAATTAAAAGTCTTACATAGTGCGAAAAAGAATATGCGGCATACACATTCTGGAATCTGTAAAACAGTTTTAACTTTTTAAGCACCGTGCCCGAGACATTCATGGAAAATGTAGGCTACATTTTTAAAATTCACAATGTTTGATTACCACCATTTTTTTTTTAAATAGTGTAATTGGCTTTATTCTCGCACTATTTTATCTGTTTTTAAATAAGGCAACTATTTCTACTTCAAAAAACTCGTGGCAATCAAACAAACTGAATCTTAAACAAGTAGCCTACACCTATCGGGCGCGACGATTAACCCTTTCCGGCACGGTGGTCCCACTCCGGGCACACCTAATTTTAATTCCAAACTTGCATTCGACACCAAGAATATTTAATAAAATTTTGGTTCTACAATTGAAGCTTAAAATAAGGAGTTCTTATTTTCTGAATAAGTCGTTTGAAAATTCCGGTGTCAGTCAGTAATTTCTCATTTCACTAACAGACTTTGCTTGTGCCGGAAAGGGTTAAGGGGTTCATATAACATTTATTATATAGCAATTTTGCGCTTTTGCCTTACCGCATAGTAAGCCCCTCGCTCCTCCGAGTGTTCTGGAATCGACCCTTTGAGTAGGGGAGAAGACCCGGAGCTCGGCATTGCGCGCAATAGCGTCGACACGACGGGAGCCGGTGACTGACGAATCTCCACCTCAACGTTGGTGAGCGGGTGGTAGCGCGGTAGCGGAATAGCCAACTTCGCTGGGTGGTGGGTCGACTGGCGGCCCACAGAACCTGGGTTGTTCCCCTTTTGGGCCGGTTCTCGGCTGCAGGGGCTTGAGGCCTTCGGGCGGCAAAAAACTACCGCATAGGCTGAATTCTCGCACCTAGACGGTTGACTGTGTGTTGCCGTCTTGGATGGTGATGTGAGAGCAAAGGCTAGCGAACGGAGATAGGACAGTCACCACCTTTGTCTAGGGCAAGATGGAGGGGAGGTCGGACTCTGTATGACAAGGGAATGCAGGAGGTTTCGTAGTGACGCTTGTCAGTGTGCGAGGCGGCATGCAGCAATCCTCGGTACTGTGCAAGCGGCGGAACTTAGGCGAAAGGTGTAGTGTGGCTCGTACGAGTGGCGAGTCAAAGACACCTCTGCACCCCATGTACCCACTGTGTTCTACCTTGTAGCTGGAGTAGTTGTGTGCCGCCCTCAGGGTCGTTCAGGAAAGAGAACGTTCATACCCGTTAGTACCAAGAGCGTGGGCGGTCGTCGAGGTGCCGAGACCCAACATGACCCAAGCGCTCTGACTCTGGGAGGAATCAGAACCATTCTCGGAACTGCTCGACTGCGAGGAACCGGGCCGGTGGCTCGTCTCAAGACGGCGACCGAACCTCCTTTCGAACCTGGGGCCGAAACCAGTCCAGCGCGTCTATGCGTAGTCAGAGCTTTCTGCGCCTGACAATGTTGGAACTAGCAGTACTCTCATAACAATACCTTCTCGTTACTAAACTCCAACCGGGTCCGTCTCTTTGGCGCACTTGAGGGGATTTTCCGCGTCCCTCAGAGTCCGGTAGTGGTCCTTCCATTCTTCCGTTATTAGTGCATTTTTATGAGCGTGATCTCCCAGGAGTACCACGTCGTTTGGATCTCGATGCCTCGCGGGTGCTCCTTGGTGAGGGACAGCCAGCCAGACGTGTCTATGCGTTGAGACCAGTTTTCTTCGAGGTCTCGGGTTGGCGAGAAGCACCTCCTGCTCTTTTGTAGTGATATGATATGTGCATGACCCGTTGAATGGTTCGCCATTCGGCGGTGACAACCCAGCCAGGCGTGTCTATGCGCTAGGGACCGAGTTTCTTCGAGGTTCCGGGTTGGCGAGAAGCACCTCCTGCTAGCCGCCCCAAATGAACTAGTCGTCTCCTCCTTCCCTAGGATTCGATATTCGGAAGGGGCGGTAAATTAATGGGAAGTGAGAGTGTTCACCATTAGGCTGAGGACCCGTTTTCCCTTATGGGATTTCGGCAACGAGGCTGGGGTTCACTCTCGCTATCCGCCCAAGTGAAAAGTTAGTGGGCCTTAGAGGGAAGGTTCCACTAATGTCGCTTCGACCTATATGTCATCAACTAACTTGGGAAAGAGAGCTTGAAGTGCAGGTAGGCGTACGCCCCCGCTTCGCTCTCCGGCTGAAGAGCACCACCTAGGGGGTCCCCGGGTAAACCGGATCCTCCATGGTCGTGACTCGTATGGGTTCACACGAGCCTGGAATCGGCGAATGATGCACGCCTGCCGTCGGCAAGCGCGACCTCTGTCTTACCGCATAGTAAGCTTCTCCCTCCTCGTAAGTCATTTTTCTAATATTCTAAATATTTCATAAATGGCTAACTTATTAACCCTTTGAGGGGCGATGGGATACATTATATCCCACCTAATTTTAATCTGATTCGAACCAGAAACTTTTAATTAAATTTTACTTGTTTAGCTTTGATGGGAAAAAGTTGAAAAATTGCTTTTCCATATTTCGAATTAAATTCTTTAGTAAATTCCGGTGGGAAGTCACCGTCACAAGAACACAATTGCTTGCCCCTGAAAGGGTTAATTTGGAAACCAGTATTTTAGCACGGAAATTTCCCCCTTATCTGATCTACAAGTTTGAGTGATTGAATAAATCTAAATTACAGAATGGAAAAACTGGTATCGAAGAATTAAAAGAAGTGTAAAAGATGCTGTCGTGAATGGGTTAATGTTAAAATATTAAATTGTCATCTCTTTTCCCCTCTTGCACCTTTCTCTCAGTGTCCAAGAAGTCTCTCCGATTCTTGACACCCCCCCCTCCCCCCTCCCCCCCCCCACACACTCCAATTTTTCTTTAAGTATGAAAAATTTTCTGTGATTATTATTGAGGGATTTTTTTTTAAATTATTGTGACGATGTTGGGTTCTATCCAGTGTTGCTAATTGGGCGTTTTCTTTTTCTTAATTATTAGATTGCTTTATTGTTATCACTTTTTTGAAATGGCAGATTTAAGGACAGATTTAATGGCCGATTAAATAAAGTAAACATTGCTATTTCAAAAAAGTGGTAGCAATCAAGCAATCTGGATAAAAGAAACCCGCCCAACTGGCAACACTGGTTGTAATTTTTCTTATGATACTTGGGATAAATATTGGGTAATACTAGTGATGGGCATAATGAGTCATTTTGCTATTCGAATGAATCATTCGGGTATGCGAAAAAGGCATAGCTGCTAACTTTCGTATTCTTTTTAATCAATTGAAACCAGAAATTTTGTAAAAGAAAAAGGAATTAAATTAAGAGCAACATAACGCTGATTACCTGATTGCCAAAAAGGGACGCAATCTGGCGCGTATCTGGGTATGTGGACTGCGTAAATATTTGACGCGTATCTGGGTATGTGGACTTATTTATACCCTCCAAACATCCCAGCGGCTGGATGGATTTGTCTTAACCGTTCGATGGTTATAGGCTAGGTTTTGTTTTCATAAATTCAAAATGACGGTAGAGACAAAAAAAAAAAATTACGCACCATATTGAGTGGCATATTATTGGATTGGTCTTTCAAAATGAAGACTTATAGGCTAGGTTTTGTTTTCATAAATTCAAAATGGTGGCCGAAAAATACAAAATGGCAGTAGAGACGAAAAAAAAAATTACGCACTATATTGTGTGGCATATCATTGGAGGGGGTCTTTCAAAATGAAGACTTATAGGCTAGGTTTTGTTTTCATAAATTCAAAATGGCGGTACAGACGAAAAAAAAAATTACGCACCATATTGAGTTGCATATCATAGGACAGGTCTTTCAAAATGAAGACGCTGTTTCTAGACTATATTACAGTCAGAAGCTCAGTTTTTAGTTCGCTTTTTATGCAGTAGGGTTTTTTGATTTTTTTTAATTTAATTCGTTCTTGTTTATTTTTACAAGCTTTTATTTAACTTGTCTTGTGTATCCGTTCGGTTAAAATCTTGCAATCCAATTTTAGCGTATTTCTTGTACTACAATTGACCTAAATGTTGGTAGTGTGACGTATTTTTGGTAAAAATACATTATTCTGTAAAAAAGAAACAATATATATATATATATATATATATATTTGAAATTTGCCTCCGATTTTGCCCCTTAAATAATTTTTGTCCAATAAGGGTACGTAAATGCCATTGATTGCTTCAGAAATAAGCTGATGTTCTTCAAATGAATCGTGGCATGGTTGGAAAATGCCCCATGTTTCAGTTTCGTGCAGGTGTGAATGATCGGTGTTCGATCGTCAAGCGCACGTTGATCGATTTTTTCTTGCTAGATTTAAAATTGTATATCCATTTTATTTTTTTTTAAACACAAACTGATAAAAAAAAATCACTCGCAATTTAATTTATTTCTTTTAAAAAAGGTATTTATTTCAATCAATTGTTTTCAACATTTTATTAATTTTTAGTACATTATAATAAAAGCTTGTTTTAAATTTTTTTTACTTATAATTTATTATGTGGCTCTTAATTTAATTAATTTTCTTTTACAGAATTTCTGGTTTAATTGATTAAAAAGAATATGAAAGATGGCAGCTGTGCTTTTGCGCATGCTGGTGAGGATATTGCATTGGCGCTGGCGGGAGTTGAACCACGGATCTCGTGAACAGTAGGCGAGAGCGTTAGCGTTAAGCAAAAGGCCAAACCAGTTACTTTCAGCTAGTAAATCACTTTAAACTGTTCTTGTGAGATGAGATCGCTACACACTTCTTCCCCAGTGAGGAAGACGTTTTGTTGACGTCGGATGAGCGATATGCACTCATGAGTGATGCTGTGGTACGCATATGTGATGCGCGGGATGACAGGCTTTGTGCTGTAAGCGTTTCACAGACTTTGCTTGCAGGGATGATTTATTTAGTGCTGCCATCTGTTGGTTATGGGATGAGTTGATTGATGTTGTTGCTTGTTTGTCCGGGGTCACCATTGAGGAGTTTGCAATAGCGCCGGAGGGAGTTGAACCAGGGATCTCATGAACAGCAGGCGAGAGCGTTAGCGTCAAGCAAAAAGCCAAGCCAGTTACTTTCAGCTAGTAATTCGCTTTAAACTGTTCATGTGAGATGAGATCGCTACACTGGAATGATTCATCCGAATATCAAAATAACCCTTATGCCTGTCACTAGATAATTCAACATATTAGAGTTTAAGGTCTGTCCCTGATGAAAAGATCTCTATGTGAAGGAAAGCGTTTTGAAATGTCTTAGAGGAGCGATTTTCTACTTGTGTTCCGCAGAATTCTAAGGGCTCCACCGCTAATCAAGAAAAATAAAAATTGAATAAAACTATGTTTCTCCGGAAAGAAAAATAGTCAGAAAATTGCATTTAAAGTGTTAAGTGTTTGTCAAATCATAACAGACAATCTGTTTAAAAAAGCTTTAAAATTGATGTAACAGCAAAAAAAATAATTCCTTTGGAAGCAGAAAATTTTGAATATTAAAATACTCTGATAAAAATGACATTATTTTAGTTCATCTGAAATCGAATTTTTGAATGCCAACAGCCACCTTAATCTTTCCATTCTTTAAAAATTATTGTTTTGAAATGCCAATCACCATTTTGCTACCACTATTTCTATATTATAATCGATGTATATTCCTATTTCAAATGTTGTAGAAATATACTATGAAGATTATTTTTTAGAATTAGTGGTAGCCAAAGCGTAATTCTGAAGTAACGAAAGCTTCAAACTTTGTTGAATCACAGTCGACAAAGGAATGCAAGGAGTTAACAAAGCACCTTCCAGGGTACGCCCCTGTTTTGCTCTCATCTGTTGGGTTCTTGGGGAATCAATGAAGGTGTTTCTATCCAGTCAAAACTTGCTCTTATAACCAGATGCTTTTTATGCTTTTCCAAACTTCCTCATGCCCTTTTGACTCGCGACATTTCGACATCGTCTAAGTTTTGTGGTTACAATAACTTGTTACATCTGAGTGCTGACATTTTTACATTATTTATCGTTAGCATAACAGTTTTAAAAGTTTTGTGTATGAAAATTTCAAGGAATATTTCACCAGTGCCCAACGCACACTAGTCCAGGCTCACGGACTCGGGCTGTGCCTGTCGCATCTCTATGCACATTTCCATTTTGCGACACTGTAACACAGGGTTGCCAGGTTAGCTTTTTTTAGAATTCGTTATTTCGAATTCACACCAGAAATTAATAGGTATAAATTTTGTTTTATTTAATGAGAGACGTTTTATGACTTCTTTCTTAATAATAACTTTTCAGAGCTTGTAAATGTTACATCTGGGTCATTTTGTAATTTTTAAATAAATGTAAGATTTTTTAAATAAATTAAATATCTATTTTTAATAACACATTTTAAATCTATTTTAAGTGTATAATTTGTTTATCAACATTTAAAAATAATTCATGCATGAGAGTGCTAAATAAAACATTAAAAAGTAACAACACTAAATGTAGCATATTTTAAATCTCAAGAATAAAATTCAGGGCTGAGAACACACAAATTGAAAAATAAAGACAAATTTGTGCTTTGCTTCCCCATATCTAGAAATCTTCCCTTTTTGCAGAGGAGGAGCGGGAGAAAAAGTGTTAATTTTGGAGAGAGCAGCAATTTAGATAAATGATTAATTATTTATTGTTACTACTACAATATAACAAACGGGACAGAATTTTTTTTCTAATATTAAAGATTTCAAATTTTGTGTGATGATGAGGCAAAAGAAAGGAATCAGTAATTTTGGTAATTTACAGGGTGGCTGATTATTTAAACTTTGTGATTATTTAAACTTTGGCTACTTTACCACGAAGTAAAAAGTTTAAAAAAAATTGTCACACTTTTTTGTTTTTCTTTCTTTCATTTTGACTTCTTTCTATCACTTTAACCCTTTCATAGGCGGTGGTCACAAATGTGACCACTTAATTTTTATTCCAAACTGCCAAGCGTAACCCAGAATATTTTGCTAAAATTTTGCTTTGATAATGAGCTTAAATGAACGTGAAAAAACGAAAATATTTATTTTGTAAAACATTCGTTTGTAAATTCTGGTGTGAATCAATCATTTTACCATTTTACGAACCTAATTATTCTGCGCTTCAAAGGGTTAAGATGTGATGCACAAATACCCATGTACAGGGAGTGGAGTTGGTAGTAACAGGGAACGCCCTCGGAACAATCTTCTGTTCATGTTTCTGACATCTCTAAGTAAAAATTCTTCTTTCGAAATTTCCGGTATGAATTTCGAAATTCTGAATAAAAAAAAGGCCAAAATGCCTGCTGTAACAATCAAATAAAAGCAAAGGAAAACAATTGCATATTTTCGTTTTTTTTAGGCAAAATAACTTAAAAATAATCGAAAAAATGGAATTTTTTTATTTTAAACTGAAGAGTTAAGTACATTTTGCCACAGTGTCATTTATGTTTATCCGGAGATAAAAGATAAATGTTAAATATTGTTTTCTGTTTTACAAATAGTCTTTAGCATAATAATCTGAGCACAACAATGCCATATTGTACTAGAAACACAAATTTTTAACAGCTTAAACGTATAGTAAAACCGATCATTACTTTTGAAAATATACATTACTTTCAAACGTAATCTTCATAAAACATACGTTATACCGGATCAGATCACAAAGACCTATTATCTACTTTTTGAAATACTTCGATGACTTACAAGTAGAAGGATATGAAAAAAATGTTTGTTTTAACACATATAAAAATATAGTTATTTATTTATTTGCTTCAGTTATTTCAAGGTTAATTCTACAGTGGGAGGTATACTTTTTTGAACTATATAACTAAGGGATATAATTCTTAACAATCAGTTGATGGTTCGCTTGAGTTTTGGTATAATCGATTTCATTCTAGATAAAGTCAGTATTGATATATTGATATAATCGCCGTTTAATCGAATTAAAGAAAAAAGTTCGGATTGCATCATTTATCATCGATCATTTCCTTCCATACTTCATACTGTAATTATATGGCATTGAACTTCTGATACGTGGTAACCAAAATTTATTGTGACCACCACCAAAATTTATAATTTTTACCAAAATTTATAATTTTTGACACAGTTACTTTTTTTTTTCATTGAGATTTAAAATCTGAATATGTTAGAGTTTCAACTCTATTTTAATTTTTTGCTTAATCGATTATTTCGAAACTGGCACACGAATCAAACTTGTATCATCAATCTGTAAATAGATTTCTACATTATGGTATATTTTTGGTACAAAACTTCGCTATATGCCAGGGGTGGCAGCCTCACAGCGTTCTCCATTTTTTTTTTTTTTTTTTTTTTTTTTACTTGGTACTACTATATCCAAGCTTTTATCTACGTAATTTATTTTGATTAAAGCATGTTAACTCTTTAAAAAAAATCGATTTTTTTTTTTTTTTTTTTTTTTTTTTTTTTTTTTTTTTTTTTTTACATATTTTTATTTTTTAAACCCTTAAAAACTTTAAGGTAAAGCAGTTATTTCGAAATTTGTATTGGTTCAAAAGTTATCCGCCTTTTTGTGTTGCAGTGAATAGGCTCATTTTTAGCGTATTGAGTGCGGCGCGAATGTAGAAACAAAAGAATTGAGAAAGAGGAAGTCCGGGAGAGTTCATTATATGGGCCTGGTATAGATGATTTTATGTAAGTTGAAAATTGTCACTGTTATCTACAGGGTTCGTACGCTTTTACCACAAATTTTTAACAGAATTTCCGCGTTATTTACACGCAGAAAAAATTACAAATCCTGCAATTAAACGTGGTGACTACGATGTCTGCTATTTAAATATTAAATTAAAAAAAATCTATTAAAAAATTGTGGTAAAAGCGTACGAACCCTGTATCTATGTTTGTTTAACCCCTTCAGGGGCAAAGTACTCTTGCAGCTAAAATATTGAAATGATTGATTGAAACCAGAATTCACGAACGAATTTATTTTAAAATAAATAAAAGCTTTTCCTCATGTACCTTATAAATTCAAAATTTAATTATAAAATTCTGGTGTCTTTGTGGCATTTTGGGATTAAAATTAAGTGGTATATATAATATACCGGTGCCCTTCAAGGGGTTAAAAACTTTGTAAACCTATTTTTCTCGAAATTCTGTTTAACAAATCGGTACCAGGTAGAATTCGAGATTGAATCGACCGAATTGGTTGAAATTGTCATGCTTTTATATACTGTTTTGTAGTCCCTCACAGACGTGTTTTTCAATCTTCGAATTGTAAAAATTTTTTGCTTGATTTAAATTCGAAAATGATTGTCTAAAACCTACAACTTGAAATCTGAACGACCGCCATTTTCTTCAGAATCAAAAAATTGATAAACCCATCCGAGAAAAACTACAAAAAAACGTAAATTTTACGTTTTTTTCTTACATATAAGCAGATTCCGCGATTGATCTGGTATCGTAGTTTTTGCACACCCCTGTATCAAAGTTCGCCAGAGGACCATTTTTCAATCGATTCCCCCCCCCCCCCCAAAAAAAAGTTGTTTTTAAAACATCACGATATGGTCTTTCATTTGCAAAAAAACCCATTATTATTACTGTATAATTGCGCTAAAAAAATCTCAAAAAAGAGGAGATATTTTAGGTATTTTTTAAAATTTTATTTTTAAAATAGTGGTAGTGAATAATTAAAAAATACAGGGCACTGCGACTCCTGTTATACGCAATATTCAGATTTTGTGGTTTTCCTTCTAGGCAAATAATGAAAAAAGAAAATGTCTACAATAAATTTTAAAACATTCCATTTATCCGATACTTTGATTTAACCCTAGAAGGCTATCCATTCGTCTCCTGGACGAAGCTCATAACAAATAATTCTTCAGAAATTCTTCAGTACCAGTATTTTATAACAGAAAATCTCTCCTTAAAAAAAAATAAAGACTTTTTTTTTTTTTAAGCAGAGATTTTCTGTGATAAAATACTGGTACCGAATAATTTCTGAAGAATTATTTGTTATGAGCTTCGTCCAGGAGACGAATGGGTAGCATTCTAGGGTTAATTTCCCGCGTACTATTTGAGAAGAGAACTATACTAGAGAAACGATTAAATTTGCAAGAAAACTGAATAAAAGAAGGATATGATAAGCGATTAACGCGATGATGAACAATTCATAATTATGAATTTCATCAATATAATGCCTATTTATTAACAGCTCAATCTAGGTCAGTATTACACCACCGCAGACCTATTTCTATTTTATATTAGTATAATAAGGTTTTTATAAAAAAATATGTCAATAACTTACAGAGCTGGAAAAGCTTATTTATACATTAACCCATATTTGCATCAAATATTGCATATATGCAGCACTGAGCTCCACAATAGAACGGAGAGCTAACTTCCTATTCTGATACATTGTATCGAGCGGTCCGCCCATGAATACAATGCCAAAGATTTTCCGAGGAAAATCTTTGCCAAAACACAGATTTCCTCCCATAGAATAGTATGGGGTAGATATTTTCAAATTAGATTATCTTTTAATAATATGACGAAGTTGCTACAGTTTTCACTTATATATATATTATTGTAAAAACTACAGGTTTTATTTAAGTTCATCACCAATATTTAATTTGATATTAGTTAAAAAGGAAATTTTATATAAGCTCAATAAAAAAAAAGAAAAATATGTTAAGTATTGCTCATAAAAATATGAAAAAGCTGTAGAAATAACTAAAAGTGAGAAAAAGTATGCGGAAAAGATTTTAAAAAAAGCCTGTAATATTAAGAAAAGTGCAGGATTCATTACTTGCGCGCAATGAAAGTGTGATGCGGTTGCGGCAGAAGGTGGATCGGTGAGTTAGCCCTCCATATTATTATGGAGCTCAGTGATATGCAGTGCCTGATTTACGGCAGGGCATTCGCGGCACAGGCCCAGGGCCCCCAATTTTCAGGAACCCCCAAATGCTACTGAAAATTTTTCAATTATAGGCCAAAACAGTTTAACTGTAAAAAAAAAAAAAAAAAATTAAATGGAAAAATCTGTCAAAGATTGTCTATGATTTATCAAAGTAACTTCATTTTTTCCTGATTGTCTTTTAAGAATTTATTTGCAGGAATGTACAGAACTCTGTTTTTGGGATCACCATATTATTTCATTTTTATTTATTTTACCTGTAAGTCCCTCAAGGTTAACATGGACAAAGCCATGTTGTTTTGCTAGTTATTTGTATAAATTTATTTTTTTTTGTTTCAGTGAAAGCTTGTATTGGAAAGAAAAAGTTATTTGATTAATAAGATATGCTAATATTTTAAATAATTATAGCTTAGTATTGCGGTAGATTTATTATTAGTTGTTGCATACTCTATCATTCCAGATATATGGACTTGCATAGAGAAAGATAATCAGCACCACAAAGTTTATTATAAAATTCATTTAAAAATTTATAATTATCAAATAATTATTTAAAAGTAAATTAATGAATATCAAATTTAATTTTTTAAATTGATATTTTAAAGAAATTATTAAAGTCAATAGTGGTTATCGTAATAAATACAGCTTTCGATATTATATCAGGGTGACTGGTGGTCAAGGAAAAATACAGTAAAAAAAGGTGATAAACACCAGTATCTTCTTATAGAAAAATGTATGTTGATTGTTTGATCGAATAATGAAAATGAATTTTTCTATAAGAATATACTGGTGTTTATCACTTTTTTTTTACTATTTTTCTCTGACCACTAGCAACAGCATTATTACACACAGCGTGTCCGCCAGTCGTTGCTCCGTAGATGTACTCTGTGTAATAATGTCCGTGGTTGACACTTTGAACAATTGTTATAAAATATTTGTTTTCTCTGGACATCACGAGCTGTGCTGTACCTATTCTGTGCAATAAATAATTTTCTGGAGTGTTTCTTTCTTGGCTCAGTTTGTCCTTTTCCAGACATATTTTCTCGATTTTTATCCCTTAAGCCTTTCAGAGGCAAAGTACTTTTGGTACTAAAATGTTGAAATAAAAGACTGGCACCGGAATTTACAAAAAAAAATTATTTGTAAATAAGAAAAAAAAAAGGGCTATAATTCACATACATATTAAATGGAAAAGATTTTAGCGAAATTCCGGTGCCATTGTGGCGTTTTGGAAATAAAATTAAGTGGTTTTATAAACATACCAACGCCCCTGAAAGGGATAAACGTCATTTGCGACCCCATGTTCCATTGCATTTTTTGTTCGTCTTAATGAGTACTATCATCCCTCTAAGTTTGTTGAAGCATTTCAGATACACCCTCTCTCTATATATTTTTATTCAAGGGCGTCGGTGCAAGGGGGCCCCCATTCCCATCTGTGTCCAGGGCCCCCAAATTTATAAATCGGTCCCTGCATTTACGCGCTCTTTTGAGAAATTTCTCTCTTTCTCTCTCTTTTTTTTTCAGGAACTCCGTATCTAAACCAGAAAATTCTAAAATGCACGCATAACTGCACTAATGATGCAATGCGTTAACCTGTTCACTGCATTCTGAAATTTGTGTTACATGCTTTCATGTCATACACGAATATACTCGATCATCCGAAAGAAAAATATTTACTTTAGGTTATCGCGTAACGTCTGTCATGAAATAAAGCAAAAATTACTGTTCAGAATTTCTAGTACGAATTCGAAATTTCTGAATAAAAAAGAAATTCCTGATAGAATGCAAATTCACTTCGGATGCAAATGTGCTAACAAGACATCTAAAATAAATCTTTGCTGTGTTGGTAAAGAGAAATCTCTTTGTACATCTTATAATTGATGCACATATGTAACTAACTGTTTTGGATAGTGCTATTGTATAACGATAACAGGGAACTCTCTGTATATATTAACCCGGGAGAAATCGCGCATATCTAGGGTATGAATAGTTTTTACTTTGTCACCAATAAATACAAACAAAAATTCTCAACTTATTTAGTCAGTGACAACTGTTACAAATTGTAGGATAAAATACGCTAAAAATTACTTTTCGAAAAATAGTGGTGATAATTGTAAAATCCGTACGCAGTCGGGGTATGTCATACCCCATGCGACTTCTCCCGGGTTAAGAATTAAGAAAAAGTCGATTATCGAATTAAGAAAATCACATTTCTTCGGAGAGGGGAAGAAAAATGGATCAAATAAAAGCTTTTTTAATAATAAAACTCTCGTTTTTTCTTCTTCTTATAATTGGAAATGTAATCTTCTCATAATATTATAATTGGCGCACATATGTAACAAACTGTTTTCGAAAGAGCTATTGTATAACGATAGCAGGGAACTCTCTGTATATATTAAGAATTAAGAAAAAGTCGATTATCGAGTTAAGAAAATCACATTTCTTCGGAGAGGGGAAGAAAAATGGATCAAATAAAAGCTTTTTTAATAATAAAACTCTCGTTTTTTCTTCTTCTTATAATTGGAAATGTAATCTTCTCATAATATTATAATTGGCGCACATATGTAACAAACTGTTTTCGAAAGAGCTATTGTATAACGATAGCAGGGAACTCTCTGTATATATTAAGAATTAAGAAAAAGTCGATTATCGAGTTAAGAAAATAACATTTCTTCGGAGAGGGGAAGAAAATCGGATCAAATAAAAGCTTTTTTAATAATAAAACTCTCGATTTTTTCTTCTTAATAAATAGTTGGAAACATAATCTTCTTATAATCTTATAATTGGCGCACATTTGTAACTAACTGTTTTGGAAAGAGCTATTGTATAACGATAACAGGGAACTCTCTGTATATATTAAGAAATAAGAAAAAGTCGATTATCAAGTTAACATTTCTTCGGAGAGGGGAAGAAAAACGGATCAAATAAAAGCTTTTTTAATAATAAAACTCTCGATTTTTTTAAAAAACTGATATAGAAAAATCTATAGGAAGTTTTTTTTAAAGAAAGTAAAAAAGCCATTTTATTGTAAATAAAAATAATATTTTTCACCGAAATAATATTTAAACAGAAAGTTCTGTCTGAATATAAAAATAATTGTAAATTACACCTATCTTTCATAACGCCTCCATTAATAACATTGTCTAACCCCGCTCACGTGAAAATGATAATGAATATTCCCTTCAATTATGACACAAGAAACTCCTAAATTTGGATATCTTATGTCAATCTCTCTACATCCAGTCCCATAAAGTGTAGGTAGAGCAATGTCTGTGCGATAAATAAGGTAATGCTAATGACCCCCTTTGTTATCCCTGGGGTCATAAGTGGATGAGGAGCCTCGGTTCCATATTCTGAAAGCGAATGGAGGAAAAGATTATTTCGAGATCACTAATCAATTACACAAATCACTTTCTTCTAAATTTACGCTCGATCCGAAACACGTTTTGAATCGGTGATGAGACGAGATATTATCTAGAGAGATGTATGGGAAGTTGTATTTTAGGCAGTCATTTGTTTGATAATTATGGAGCTTCAGTTTTGATCTGCGTGCATTTAATGAAATTGTCATTGTTGCCGGATATTCAAACATCAGGAAACTGAAAGTGTGAATTGCTTTTAACGATGAAATGTCGGCAGACGACACAATGGAGTTATGAATAAAGAAAACAAGTCAGATAGTGCAGTGTTTACCTGTTGTGAGTGAAGTAACTATGATGATATTGTGACAAGATGGTGACCATATTTTGTTTACATCGGACCAGGGCCTGATTAAACTTCCACAAATAATAAGTGAAATATTCAGAAGAATATGTGCCATCGATGTTTGGGAAGTTGTATTTTAAGGAGTCATTTGTCTGATAATTATAGAACTTCAGTTTTGATCTACGTGCATTTAATGAAATTGTCATTATTGCCGGATATTCAAACATCAGGAAACTGAATGCGTGAATTGCCTTTAACAATGAAATGTTGGCAGACGAAACAATGGACCTATGAATAAAGAGGAGAAGACAGTGTAGTGTCTACCTGTTGCGAGTGAAGTAACTGTGAGGATATTGTGACAAGATGGCTGCTATATTTTGTTTATATCATACCAGGGCCTGATTAATGGCCTGTAAACTTCCACTAGTGAAAACAATTTGGCGATTAAAGCGCTTGGTTACTCCTTCTGGTGGAGAAGAGCTATTTTTGAGATCACTAATTAATTACACGAATCACTTTCTTCTAAATTTACGCTCGATCCGAAACACATTTCGAATTGGTGATGAGACGAGATATTATCTAGAGAGGTGTATGGGAAGTTGTATTTTAAGCAGTCATTTGTTTGATAATTATTGAGCTTCAGTTTTGATCTGCGCGCATTTAATGAAATTGTCATTGTTGCCGGATATTCAAACATCAGGAAACTGAAAGTGTGAATTGCTTTTAACTATGAAATGTCGGCAGACGAAACAACGGAGCTATGGATAAAGAGGAGGACACATATAGGGTAGTGTCTACCGGTTGCGAATTCAGTAACAGAGGATGTATTCACAAGATGGTGGCTGTTCATACTAGGCCTAAGTGCTGACACAGAAATGACAGCTGTCGTAGGCGAATTTTTTTAAGCGTTTGTACAGTCCTAGGAATTAATATACCAGTAATTTATAAATGTTTTCTTTGACTTATTTGATCTCAGAAAAATAACTCTAAGAAAACTTTTGTAAATTACTGGTGTTAAAATTCAAGGACCGTACAAACGATGAAACAAATCCGTCAACGACAGCCGACAATTTTGCTGCAGCGCGCAGGCCTAGTATTCAGGGGGCGGTGGTCTACTTTTTGATTACATCGGATCAGTGCTTCATTAACAGACTACAAATTTCCACCAATGAAAACTATTTGGCGATTAAAGCGGTTGAATACACCATCTGGTGGAGGAAAGATATAAGTTCTCTCTTCAGGAAAATCCCGCGCATGTACAGTACATTACATGCATTTTTTACTTGTCCATAATGATTATTTCGAGATCACTAATCAATTACACGAATAACTTTCTTCTAAATTTACGCTCGATCCGAAACACGCTTTGAATTGGTAATGAGCCGAGAGATTATCCAGAGAGATGTATGGGAAGTTGTATTTTAAGCAGTCATTTGTTCGATCATTATGGAGCTTCAGTTTTGATCTGCGTGCATTTAATGAAATTGTCATTGTTGTTGGATATTCAAACATCAGGAAACTGAAAGTGTGAATTGCCTTTAACAATGAAATGTCAGCAGACGAAACAATGGAGCTACGTATAAAGAGAAGAGGAGGAGACAGATATAGTGTAGTGTCTGCCTGTTGCGAGTGAAGTAACTATGAGGATATTGTGACACAATGACGGCTATATTTTATTTACATTGGATCAGGGTCTGATTAAACTTTCACCAGTAAAAACCATTAGACATTTTTGTCTTATTTATGACAAAAATTTTGCATGATTAAGGGGATTAAATAGGGAGAAAATTTCTTTTGAAATTTACTGGTGGAAGTTTGCCCTCGCATTAATCAAATTCACTGACAATGACAATAGGTCTGTTAAAATTTCAAAACTTTATTTGAATATGTAATTGATATTTTTTATTAAAAATATACTTTTTGGTGTTATTAAGGGCAATCTAAAAAATATATATAAAATAAAAAATATATATATTAGTTTTTTTTCTACCTATGTTCTGTACATTGGGCAATATGTTCTGTCATCCGGGAAGCACGGGTTGCATCAACACCCCTTAGATAAGAAAGCCATGACACGTGTCACGAATACGTCATACCACACAGGCAAAACAAAGAAAAAAATTCGAACAACTTGCATGTTTCGATTTCATTGGCTCATAGAATTAATAATTATTGTTTACGACTAACAGTTAATAATTCCACGAGCCATTGAAATCGAAACCTGCAAGTTGTTCGAATTTTTTTTCTTTGTTTTGCCTGCTTCGTATGACGTTTTCGTGACGCGTGTCACGGCTTTTTATCTAGGGGGCGTTGGTTGCATTCGCTGGTAATAATCAATTCGCAAATAAAGATAGAAAAGCGTTTAGGATAAGATTAAAAATGATAAATATAATTAAATTTAATATATAAATACAGTAGTTACATTAAAAAGAGAGAGAGAGAGGTAGAAAAGTTGAAATGTTAAAATGTTCTCTTGTTCAAAATAGCCGAGATGAAAAATGAAAAGCCAAAGATGTCAATACATAGGTACTCTACAGGGATAGCAATACATTTAAGTTTTGTTACTTAGTAGAATACAGGGTCAGGCTTCGTACGCTTTTACCACAATTTTTTAATAGAATTTTTCAATTTAATATTTAAATCGCAGAAATCATAGACACCACATTTAATTGCAGGATTTGTAATATTTTTCTGCATGTAAATAAGGCGGAAATTCTATTAAAATTTGTGGTGAAAGCGTACGAACCCTGAGGGTGTCCCAAAAGGATTCAAACGCGCTTCAATTTTTTACTTGTTGCAGATACGTAGGCTATGTAAATTTCAAAATAAGGCGGGAATTAACCCTACACTACGCAATGATATTTATATAATTCAATTAAAATGTAATACTTAATAAATAAACTCAGTTCTAAGCTACTACTACATTTAAATAAAAGTATTCGCCTAATGTAATCTCAGAAATCTGTTACCTTACTGTTTGTGCGTTTCAATATTTCTGGAACATAATGTAGATATTAAAGTTAAAGTAAAAAAAATAAAGTGTAATTATTTTTTTAAATAAAAAAGTTATTAAGAAGTCTAAAATACTTGGAAACTAAACACAAACAAGAAAACAAAACAAAGAAACACAGGTGCTATCAGCAATCTAGGAGGAATTGTGTCGTTGTTTGTTTTCTATTAGTTTTAGCATAGGTGCCGACCTCTTATTAATATTCCGTAATATGCGGGTTAATTTGACCCAGTTTAACAACGCTTGAAACCAGAAAAATTATTGGATGAATCTTTATTTAATCAATTTCATGTTTCTACGCGGAACTTATTTAATTTAATTTCTTAAAAAAATTTCTAGTGCGAAACGTATTAACCCCTTGGGGACGAGCGACACGTATACGTGACTCATCAGATGCTCAGAATCCTCGAATATTCCCACCAGTTATTTTTAATTGTAAGCTTTGCCTTATGTAATCCTAGCATTTCTGCGATTCAACTAGGCGAAAATTTCTGTTTTGAAAAATCGGTGGTAAAAGATTAAAAATTCTGTAAAGGACGCTCGTCGTGAAGGGGTTAAACCTGGGTCAAATTAACCCGCATATTACGGAATATTAATGAGAGGTTGGCACCTATGGTTTTGGTTTTTAAGGATAATTATAAATAATTTAATATTTTCTAAAACTGTTTCTGGTACAAATATATTTTTTATTGTATTGAAATTAGAAATATTTTAACGGAATTGTTAATGAAAATATTTAAACTGTCGAAAAGCATGACGAGCTCCATTATACAATAAACCAGGCATGTTAAACACGTGGCCCACGAAGCCTTTGTCATTTTACCTGTCCTGTGTTTAATTTAGTTGTTTATTAAATCAGAGTGTTACCACTATTTTTGAATAGTAATATTTGTCTTATTTATAAAATGTGGAATATTTCTCTTCAGAATGCACTAGAATTAAAAAAAATAGTCTTGAATGCTGAATTTAAAGGATCCCGCTCAGGATTTGAACTTGTTTTCTGTATTTAAATCAGGCGAAAAATTTGATTAAAAATTGTGGTAAAAGCGTACGAACCCTGTTAAAACTTCGTAAAATCTGTACAATATTTACTTATAATTTTTATTTGTTTTATGAGGAAACTAATACTTTATTTCTCTTCGATTTTATACCACTTTACAAAGTAATATACTCTATTTATTAAATACCACGAAATGTATTGTAAAATTAATACAATTCTGCACTAATTAAAATTTAAAAAATCAAAATATAAAATTTAATAGTTTTTGAAAGTGACATAAATTATCCCTTTTGTGCTTGACACAAAAACCTTAATATGTCATACGGGTCCTTCCTTTGGAATTCAGACGAACATATGGATTTTGGATCTAAGCACTTTAATTATTTTCATTTTTTAGGTTACTAATTACGCCAATGTTAATGAACCCTGCGTGATATTCCTTTCATTTTTTATTGGTATACACATATTTTATTGATATACTCTCATACATTCATGGAATTTTAAACAAATATAAGCACTTCACCATGAATAAATATTATAAACTGAAAATGAACATCGCAGATTTTTTTTAAAGGTGATTTACAATATTCAAAGGAAAACTGAACTTCTATGTTTGATATGGTGACACTGTTGAAGTTTGAAAAGAATGTAACGTTAAGAGGTGCTACAGCACAACGTATAAAGAAAACTCGCAAAAATCTGGCCAAGCATCAGAAAGATAAACTGTCAGAATTGAAACTGATACTTCTTAAAAGTGAATCAAAGTGCTTTGACCAAGCCTATTGAAGAAAATACATTTGCTTTAAAAAACTAATTATTGTATTTATTACATTAAATATCAAGTGAATCGAAATCAGTCACTACGAAATTGAAGAAATGATGTCTAGAGCAGTTAAAGAAATTTAAAAATACTATAAGCGTAAATACCATTGCTAGAAAGATTTATATTTAACACAGTCGTATAATATGATGACATATTCGTACGCATATGCAATCTAGAAAATATCTTTGAAATGTGTGCTTTGAAGTTAAATAGATCTACCTTGTTATACTACGGATATTTGACGGATTTCCATCATAAAAGTTTAACTGTTAATATTGAACTATTAAGCAAGGTTGCAATTTTCATTTTAAATCGACAAATTATGAATGTGGATTACTAAGACCACCAATAGACAAAATGTGCTTGGAGTTTTCATTTGGAATTACAAATCACATGAGTAAACTTTAGCTTTAATGTAAATTTCATGATGTTACCTTGTTATTTGATAGTATTTGCGTTTTCAAATAGAATTTATTACTTTGATAAAGCAATTTTTTAAAAGAAAATGTATTTAATATTCAATGTTGCCAGGCATTATTACAAAAATCATCGCAATAGAAATTTTTAGAATATATTAAAAAAAAATTTAAAAAATGAATTTAAAAAAAAATCCCTGACGGCTCGGCCTACAGGCACAGGTAGATTTCGAAGACGCAGACCGTGAGGCGTCTGTTTGTCGGGAATTGCGGAAGAAATGACCTTTTTGCGATGATGCTGCAGTTGGAACCGCCTACTTCGAAACCAAACTTTTTTGCAGGCGGAGCCAGCAAGGATTTTTTTTTTTTTTTTTTTTTTTTTTGGCTATAAGAGTTGGTCCTATAAAAAACATGTCAATATAAAAGTTTTAGATAATATTAAGAGGATTTATAATAAATTTAAGCGGACTTGAAATCTTGGGAATTGACGAAATTATGAATTTTTTTCTTCTAAGACCCCCCTCCCCCCCCCCCCCTTAAGGCAATTTTTAATTATATCAAAAATCTGTCATACATAAATTTTCGGCCCTTCTCCTAGAAGTAATAATAACTTCAAACGGATTCGATACGTATCCTAATTAAGAAATTATGGGGTTTTTTCTGTTTTCACAAAAGTCCCCCCCATCCCCCCCCCACTTGGTTCGACTTTGCCCATTAACGAACTTGACCGAGATTTTATGCCCCTTGATTTTATGTATCAGTTTCGAAAAGATGCTGGAGTTGGAACCGCCTACTTCGAAAAATAACTTGTTTGCAGGCGGAGCCAGCAGGGATTTTTTTGTTTTTAATTTTTTTTTGCTATAACGGTTGGTCCTATAAAAAACTTGTCAATATAAAAGTTTTAGATAATATTAAGAGGATTTATAATAAATTTAAGCGGATTTGAAATCTTGGGAACTGACGAAGTTATGAATTTTTTTCTTCTAAACCCCCCTTCCCTCCCCCCCCTTAAGGCAATTTTTAATTATATCAAAAATCTGTTATACATAAGTTTTTGGCCCTGTTCCTAGAAGTAATAATAACTTTAAACGGATTCGATACGTATCATAATTAAGAAATTATGAGGTTTTTTCTGTTTTCACAAAAAGCCCCCCCCATCCCCCCCCCCTTTGTTCGATTTTGCCCATTAACGAACTTGACCGAGATTTTATGCCCCTTGATTTTATGTATCAGTTTCAAAAAGATGCGAGAGTTGGAACCGCCTACTTCGAAAAATAAGTTGTTTGCAGGCGGAGCCGGTAGGGATTTTTTTTGTTTTTAATTTTTTTTTGCTATAACGATTGGTCCTATAAAAAACTTGTCAATATAAAAGTTTTAGATAATACTAAGAGGATTAATAATAAATTTATGCGGATTTGATATCTTGTGAATTGACGAAGCTATGATTTTTTTTCTTCTAAAACCCCCCCTTTTTCCCCCCCTTGGGGCCATTTTTAATTATATCAAAAATCTGTCATACATAAAAATTCGGCCCTCTTCCTAGAAGTAATAATAACTTTAAACGGATTCGATACGTATAATAATAAAGAAATTATGAGGGTTTTTCTGTTTTCACAAAAAGCCCCCCCATTTCCCCCCCCTTGGTTCGATTTTGCCCATTAACGAACTTGACCGAGATTTTATGACCCTTGATTTTATGTATCAGTTTGGAAGAGATTTCTGCAGAATTTTTACAGTTATCGTGGTCAGAAAAAAGTGACATAGATAGATAGATAGATAGATAGATAGATAGATAGATAAACTTTTGAACTGGGGGTGGTTTTGGTTTCTGGGAGTCATGATCGGCGTAGATCTGCAAAAATTTTTCAAAATTTCCAACTTAGGTGAGAATGTAATAGGTAGTATTTCTTACGAAATCTACCTAAAAGAATGTCAAGAAATTTGAAAATCAGTTTAATCTATTTACTTCACCTGTAATGATTGATGTTGAAATTATTCTTCAGAATTGATTACTGCGGTTAATCAAATTTCAGTACGATTCCACATTAGAGCGAAAATATGTAGCTTTGGAGTTTCCAAATGTCTGTAATTATTCATGAATTGACCGATTTTTTCAAGTATAGTGTGCAATTAGGCTTTTAGCTGTGTTTACTATCGCACTTTTATACGACATCTTTGCATAGCTGCCAACATTTAGATGTATTTTAAGGCAAAAAAACATAATTTGAACCAGAAAATGTATTTAATAAATGAAATCAAATAAGTAGCGCATAGATACAATACACATTTTATTAAATAAATTTTCTGATTCAAATGATGTTCATTTAAATTTTTTATTTGATGAAATACGGAAGATTGGCAGCTATGTTTTTGCTAGATCAAGATTAACAGATCAGCGTGTACAATAAATTTGTCAAATAAATACAATTTAGAAAATGCAATTAAATTTTATACATTTGGTTGATGAAAAGTAATTTTAAGTATTTTTTCGAAAAATAAAATAGAATAAACTATGTATGATAATAATTTTGGAACTTTGCGTGAATATTTCTTTACCATGGTTATATTTTGTACGTACAAAATTTATTCTGTGCAATGGTAATAATTATTATATATATTTTTTTATCTGGCCCGCGGCTTTGCATATAATGCTAAATTTGGCCCGCGGCGGTAAAGGAGTTTGACATGCCTGCAATAAACAATATCTCTCTCGTTGCAAGATGACTTACCGTAATTTCGCGCGTATGCGCCGCGGCTTAGTTAAGTCTTTTTCAAACCGGAAATTTTATTGAAACTAAGAAGTCAAATAAGTGCTAAGCAGAAGTAAGTCACATTTTATTTAAAATAAATTCTGGTAGGAAATCGAATTGTCTGAGGTAATACGCGCGAAATTACGGTACTCGCGTTATTATCGTTGATGTTTAAGAAATCGTTTCCTAGGGTGGAACTTAGAAGAGTTCGCGGCTATAGATGATTTAGAGATTTTACATCTTCAATAAAAGTATTTCCTAGGCCTCCCTACCGTAACATAGTGAAGAATTGTAATATTCATTTCGATATTTTCCCTCTACTACTAAGATTGATACATTATGATCGCTTTTCTAATCAATATCATAATTCTTTGAGGGAAAAAAAGTAATTTGGAAAGATACAAGCATTGTTACTTTTTAAAATAAAATAAAAAATAAAATATATATAGTATTAAAAAAATCTAAATGAATAACAAATTCCGCCTTTGATCTATTGACTCGAGATAACTCGTGATAAGTGTTTAAGATATGCACCACTTTCAATTTACCCATTAAATATTCAATCACTTTTAAAACATTTTATCTTAAGATGATTGTTAGATGCAAGTTTCTATTTACAAAGTAATGTACATAAGGGATTATCGAAAAAAAATAAATAATCATTTTAAGATCTTTTAATATAAAAAGAAATAAACTTTTTAAAATATAATAAAGAAAAAAATCAAAATATGTGTAATCATATCATATGTATTATAAAGCAAGAAGCCCTAAAAGTGTTTGTCCGGAGTCATTTTAAAAACTACCCGATGGATTTTTTTGCGGTTTGCACCATCGGATAGAGAAAATTCCTGCGGTCATTATGATGTATAATATACTGATATACTCATATACTCATACTGATATATTCATACTGATATACTCATAAGAAATACTATCTATTACATTGGAACAAGTTGGAATTTTTGAAAGATTTTTGCAGATCTACGCCGATCATGACTCCCAGAACCCAAAACGACCCTCAGTTCAAAATTTTATATATCTATCTATCTATCTATCTGTCTATCTATCTATGTTACTTTTTTATTGACACGATAACTCCAATAATTCTGCACAAATCTCTTCCAAACTGATACATAAAATCAAGGGGCATAAAATCTCGGTCAAGTTCGTTAATGGGCAAAATCGAACCAAAGGGGGGAAATGGGGGGAAAGTTATTATTACTTCTAGGAAAAGGGCCGAAAATTTATGTGTAACAGATTTTTGATATCAATAAAATGGCCCCAAGGGGGGGGGGGGATTAGAAGAAAAAAATTCATAACTTCTTCCATTCACAAGATATCAAATCCGCTTAAATTTATTATAAATCCTCTTAATATTATCTAAAACTTTTATACTAACAAGTTTTTTATAGGACCAACCCTTATAGCACAAAAAAATTAAAAACAAAAAAATCCCTGCCGGCTCCGCCTGAAAACAAGTTAAATTTCGAAGTGGGCGTTACGGTCTGCGTCTTCGCAATCTACCTGTGCCTGTAGGCTGAACCATCAGGGATTTTTTATAATAACATTTTGTATTTTATCCTTATTTTTGACGAGAAGGTTGCCATTGGTGTATATGTTTAACATCTTGGCGACGACGGTCTATTACGCTATCGTTTGCTAATGGTCTTTGGGATATGGTTATATCAGTTAGAGATAAAAAAATACAAACACCTCGAAAAATAAAATAAAAAACGATTATTGATTTCATTTAAAATACAAAAAAAATTTTTTTAACGAGAAATAATATTATAAAACGAAGATATTTAATTTAAATATAAAAGGAATGTTTGTACGGCTTAAAAGAAGTATTCAGTGTCAAAGGCGGCCATTAAAACAATATTTGGCAATTTATCACTTTCGTTGCCTATATTTGGCGCCTGGATAAGAAAAAATGTACTTTAAGGTTATGATATGTATGATTACCGTGAAAGTCACAGCAGACGATGTTTTAAAAAATATATTTTTTTATATTTATTGTAAATTTCATCTATTTCCAGACTGTTTCTGTATTTCCAGTTGAATTTATTTGTATAACGTCGGCAGTGTTTTTATTTGATAGAATTAAAATCAAATCAAATGTAATCTGTAATTTTTTATTTGTGCAAATTAAAAATGATGTTGAGTTTGAACTTTACAGATAAATGTATTTAGAGGTAGCTTTAAAACATCATTGCACCCGTGCGAGGCCGGGGCGGGTTGATAGTAACAGATAAAATAAAAATTCTAAATAAAAAACAAATTTCGTTTGTGATCTGATGTCCCGAGATAACTTGTAGAGGAGTAAAATGTTTATGATTTGCACCCTTTTCAATTCATCTATTATAATTTTAAAAATTTGTAAAACACTTTATTTTAAGATGGTCTTTAAACGCCAAGTTGCTCGTTACAAAATACTCTACATAATGAATTACGGAAGGAAATCAATCAAACCATGATATCTCCGTGAATCAATCAAACCATCCTTAACTCTTTTGACATCAAATTTAAATACCAGATATCGGTCAAGTTCAAACGATTCTGCAACTAAAATGGATGAGAGAGCAATGTAGAGACTATTCAATATGCACTGAAATTAACGGTTTTAAACGGAATTATTAACGACAATTTTCAAATTATCAAAAAACATGACAAATTCTATTGTACAATAAACAATTTATCTCTTGTTGTAGGACAAATTACGCACTGGACTATCAGTGTTTCAGAAATCCTTTCCTTCGATGGAACCTTGAAGATTGTCGACCTTACGTTTTCAATCAGAACTTCTGATAGTTCTCTTCACCACAGCATGCTGTTTTAGAGAACTATAATCTTCACCTTCATACTTTTCTCATCATGTTTAACCTTGAAGAAAATTCTTTCATGATTACATGGATAATGTTATTTCTAAATTATCTTCTGAGGTGCAAGCATGCTAAAACTTGTTACATTGGAAGTTTTTAGAATTAAATGATTTATATCGTTAGATCAAATTTAAATGTGTTTCAAGAACGAATTTAACCTAACGGTATGCAACAAATAAATAGGTATAGATCGCTAATGGCTGGTCATTCAACTTTACAGTTGCAATACCTTAGAGGCCAAACTTGTATTCTAAAATTTAGAACAATACAATTTGTTTAATAGAAGCATTCGTGTGATAATTTCGAGAAAAAGTAAACTAGTGACCTTTGGTAATTTCGTCTTTGTTAGAATTTGTTATTATTAAAGCTTGTTGATGATCTAGTGACATTAAGATTTCAATCAGAATTTTTGATATTCTCTCTAACATATAGCATGCTGTTTTGGAGAACTGATTAATCTACACCTTGATAGTTTTTCATAAAGTTTAATATTAAAACAAATTATTTCATGAGTAAATGGTTAATATTATTTGTACATTATCTTTTAGGTTAAAGCATGTTAAAACTTGTTGCCTTCAAAGTTTTTGAATTAAATGTTTTATACCACTGGGTCGATTTTAAAAGTATTTCAAGAACGAATTTAATTTAATGGTATTCAACGAAGAAATATGTGTAGAAAGCACATGGCTGGTCGTTCAACTTCGTAACTGCAATATTTAAGAAGTTAAACTGTTTATTTTGAGTAAATAATTTCAAAAATATGTGTAGAAAGCACATGGCTGGTCGTTCAACTTCGTAACTGCAATATTTAAGAAGTTAAACTGTTTATTTTGAGTAAATAATTTCAAAAATATGTGTAGAAAGCACATGGCTGGTCGTTCAACTTCGTAACTGCAATATTTAAGAAGTTAAACTGTTTATTTTGAGTAAATAATTTCAAAAATATGTGTAGAAAGCACATGGCTGGTCGTTCAACTTCGTAACTGCAATATTTAAGAAGTTAAACTGTTTATTTTGAGTAAATAATTTCAAAAATATGTGTAGAAAGCACATGGCTGGTCGTTCAACTTCGTAACTGCAATATTTAAGAAGTTAAACTGTTTATTTTGAGTAAATAATTTCAAAAATATGTGTAGAAAGCACATGGCTGGTCGTTCAACTTCGTAACTGCAATATTTAAGAAGTTAAACTGTTTATTTTGAGTAAATAATTTCAAAAATATGTGTAGAAAGCACATGGCTGGTCGTTCAACTTCGTAACTGCAATATTTAAGAAGTTAAACTGTTTATTTTGAGTAAATAATTTCAAAAATATGTGTAGAAAGCACATGGCTGGTCGTTCAACTTCGTAACTGCAATATTTAAGAAGTTAAACTGTTTATTTTGAGTAAATAATTTCAAAAATATGTGTAGAAAGCACATGGCTGGTCGTTCAACTTCGTAACTGCAATATTTAAGAAGTTAAACTTGCAGGTCTCCCAAAAGGCCCGCCAACTGAATACCAACAATTTTTAACAGAAAATTTCATGGTAGGTTTCTACAACATTTCCGCAAAAATTTACCTCCGAAGGTGGTTTCTACAAAATTTGCAAGAAAAATCTAAAAATAGAAATTTTCTAAGAAAATACTGGTATTCAAAAGCAGACCATTTGGGAGCCCTGAACTTGAGAAAATTTTGAGAAATTGAAAGCTATTGGCTTTTGGTGATTTCGGCATTCTTTTTCTTTCTCTTTTTTTTTTTTTTTTTTTTTTTTTTTGTAATGGTATTCTTGAAGTCTGTCGATAATCTAGTGACTTTAGATTTTCAATCGGAATTATTGCCAGTTTTCTCCACAAAAGCAAGCTATTTCGGAAAACTTTAATCCTTACACGGACATTTTTCGCATCAAGTGTAATCTTGAAGTAAATTCTTTCGTGATTACAGGGTTAATAATATTACTTAACAATTGGGGAATCCCCAAATTTTCTTTGGGTATTCAAACAAGACATACTCTTATATTCACACAAAAGTTTCGGAATCAAATTTTTTATGTCACGTGATTATTTTTATTTCAAAAATTAATATAACGGTCATAATGAAGACAGGAAATATATATATATATTAACTACGTAAATAACATCCAATTGCTGAAGTATCATAGTTGAGGTTTATTCTGACAGAGTGAAAAATGTCCGGGCCAGGCAGGGCCGTGCGAAGACCCCTTCGCCCCGGGCGCGGAAATTGAGGGGCGCTAAATTTATACTACCAACCACGGTTTAATTTATTTATTTATTCATTTTTTGGTCATCGATCATTTTCTAGGGAATTTCTTTTTCTCTTTTCATCATTCTTTTTTTTTTCTGTCTCAAAATATCATGATCTCTCCAACAAAGAAGTGCAATTTTCTCTTGCACTATTTAGTTGTTTGCAAATTCTGAATTAAAATTAAACCTTTTAAAGTTCCAACATAAACGCGAAATGTTTATTCAATAGAATTTATTTCTGTTTCTGTACTTTATCAGTTTTGTGTTACCTATCACAAAAAAAGGGGAGTGGGGGGCGCCAAATTGAAACTTTGCCCGGGCGCAGTTTTCTCTTCGCACGGTGATAGTGCCAGGGCTCGAACTTGGGTACCTTGACTTGCCGTGCCAATGCTGTTCTTACTAAGCTACCCAAACGATATCCTGGCTGACATAATTCACTCTAATTGTTGGACATGGCTGCGAACTGCAGCGCTGATTTCATTCATCCGAGCGATAATTACATAGTATACAGAAGTTCCATGTTACATATAATACTTTCTTCATACAAGTGCTATAGTTATAGCTCGAATTGTTACTCGAATCGTTACAAAAATGCTAAATAGAGATAGTTTCTAGTTTGCTGTCTTGTATCGAGTACTGCAACCAGGCGCAAAAGAATGCGTATCAAGCGTTTTGGCCATGATCAATATCATTCATATTTTCAAAGCTTATGAAAATCACTATCCAAGTGAAAGGAAATGGGGTACAATTTAATTATTTAAAATATTTACCTACAGCTGAAACGTTTTCTCAGCTCGATTCTTATACAATGTTTGCGTTGAAAAGAGCTAGCAGACAGTGGCGTAGCCAGAGAGGGGTCCAAATGCTCTGGGAACCAGTAATATTATGAAGTTTTCTTCGCCTCTAATATCGAAGAAAATTCTCCGATTAGATAAGGCAAAAGTATTTTTATAAAATTAGTGGTATCAAAACCATCTGGACCCCCCACTCTGTCTACGCCACTGCTAGAAGATGTCGCTGCGATCGACCCGTTATCTTTATAGCATCGTTTTACATTTATCGGATTCAATTTTTTAGTACTATTTTGTACCCGTTCTCCAGACTATCTATTCTAGCCGCTGTAACCATAGTATTCTTTTGCTGAAATCTACAACTTCACTTTGATATTCTTCTCAACAAGTTTAACTTTGAATAAAATTATTTTAGGATTGCACGTTTAATATTATTTCTAAATGATCTTTTGAGATTCAAGAATTTAAACCTAGTAACATTTAAAGTTTTTAGAGTTAATATCACTTGCTTATCAGTTTGCTTTATAGCAATAGATCAATTTAAAAAAGAATTTAATTTAATATTATTCGACATATAATGAATACACAAGAAATGGTTGGTCATTCAACTTTGCAGTTGCAAGACCTTAGAGACCAAACATTTAGTCTAGAATATAGAACGATGCAATTAAATTTGTTTAATGGAAGCATTCAAGAGATAATTTAGAGAAAAAGAAGGCTAATGACTTTTTGTAATTTCGACTTTTTTTAGTAACGGAATTATTGTTCAGTCTTGTAAAAGATTTAGTTATTTTACATTTTCAATCAGAGTTTTAGCTATTTCTCTTTACCATAAAATGCTATTTTTAAAAACTATATAATCTTCACAATGATAATTGTTTTTATGAAGTTTAACCCTGAAGGAAAGAAATCCTTTCATGATTCAATGGTTCAATGGTTAATGTTATTTTAAAACTAGTAGACTCGCCCGGCCTCGTTTGTGTCTGCCGAAAAAAGTAGACCCGGATTCGGTTGATCCGCACCTAGTCTAATGTGAAAAAAGTCCGCTCCGGGTTAGACCTTCGGACCAAACCGGACATGTGCAGTCATTTTGCCGAACACAAGACCAAATAAAACAAAACAAAAAAACAGGAGAAGGAAAGAAATTTAATTTGAAAATTTAGATCGTGCCCGATAAATTTTTAAAACAAAAATTGTAAAAATAAATTATTACGTTAAAACGCATTATTTCATTAAAATGCGCAATAGCTAAAAACATCACATCGAAAAATCTTTTGAAAAAAAAGTCCTGCAGCCGAAAAGAGATGCTTCTTGTTTTTCCTTTTGTGTTTTCCATTCTCTACAAAGTTGTCATAGAAACAAGGTTTAGCGGTAAAAGGGGTAATGCAGTAGATCCCAAGCGGGTAAATTTCTTTTTGTATCTCCGTTGGAATCGTCGGAAATTTCATGTTCTCATAACATCTTTAAACTATTTTATAAATTTTGAATGCTAATATTTTTTTGCATTTTTAAAACAATTTTCATGGGTTTTCTTCATACGAGGATATAAAATATAACAATAAGGTATAAATATATATCAGTTGATAAAATCTAATGTACTCATTTTCGGAAAAATGGGGACTTCCAAACAAAACACAAAAAATTCAAAGATTGCCGTACGAATTACGAATAAACTTTATCGAAAAGGGGACAAAATTTGCTATATGGGACTAAATGATTGAATTTGTATTGTTTTTATGAGTGACTGAAAATCTCTGGCGGACTTAAAAATCGGTTAAATACGCAAATATTTCTGTTCAATAAAAAAATAACCAAAAATCTAATAAAAAATTCAAATTTGAGGCTCAGGTGCACCGGAATTTGTCTTCGTGTATGCGGAACCAAATTTGCAGACCCCTGCATGCTATAGACTTCCCTAGCCATCGCACAAAAACACCCAGATACCCAAACATTTTTCTTTTATTAGTATAAATTGTCTTTGGAGTTCAAACATGATACATACTCTTGAGTTATATTCATACAAAGTTTTGGGAATAAAATATTTTATATCATCCGATTAGTTCTAAATATATTTGAAGATTGAGTTTAATTTAACGATAGGCTATAATAAAATACACTGTAAAAATATTACCATTGCAAAAATTACCAGTACAATTTCCGTATATTTACGGAATTTTTGTCTCCGATGAAAGGATTTCGTGAATGTGTCAAGAATTAACTAATAAGAGTTTAAGGATATCCTTGTCAGATAATAACGCTAAAAGTATAGCTGATTTGTCGTTTTCGCTAAGTCTTTGGGATTTTATTTTATATTTTTACACTCTAAAAATAATTTCTGTATTTTGATAGTACTTTTTCCCTACTTTTATGGATTTTTTTCTTTTGCAGTGTGATAACAAAAATAAATCCCATAGCTCTAGAGAAAATGAAAATTTAGCATTACCTTTCATAGATATTCTCCAATTCATACTTCTGACATATTCATGAAATCATTTTCACAAGAGAAAATATTCCGTAAACATACGGAAATTTTACACTGTTAAAACTATTCAGCAAACAGTCCAGTTATTCAATCGTTTTTGTAGATAACGATTACCTGACCATATTATGAAGCATTCTCATTGGTTAGAATAGATATAAATTGGGTTATGTATTCTATAAAAATGGTGGAATGACAGGACAGTTTGCTGGATATTTTTAACTGTGTACTGGCGATCAACGGATTTTTTTTCTTTTTTTTTTTTTCACAGTGTATGTATAGAGAGTATATGGCATTGTGTTATTCGGGAAGTTCCTTACATTCGGGAAAACCAATTCGTACCGAAAAATTCTACCTTTCAATTATTAGACAGTGAACAGTGAACAGAAGAATGCTTTAAGGGATTTCCAAGTTTGCGAAAAACTACATCCAATATACGAGTATTCGTGTATCTTATCCTGAGAGAGCCATAAAAAATGTGTTTAAAAAACATTAAAAGAAAACAAAAATGCATTAAAATTAAATTTAATGTAAAGAGAGGAGATTTTAAATGATAATAGATAGTGAAAAGTAGAAAGAGTGTAAAAGAATTGCAAGAAATTACAGCCTAGTGATTATTAGACATCAGCTATCGGAATTGATGTCTAATAATTAAATGATAGAATTTTCCGGTACGAACCAACTTTCCCAAACGGAAAGAACAACCCAATTCGTTTAACTTTACTGTTGCAGAAGCTTACAATTAAATTTAACTCCTTAATCGTCGAGTCCGATATCTTCACGGGCAGTCATTTGAAAACAAATTTTGTCGCGCCCGTGAACCTCACGGGCTGTGTAGGCTACTTTTTTAAAATTCAGATTGTTTGATTCCCACCAGTTTTTTAAGATAGTGTAATTGGCCTCATCTTCGCATCACTTAACCCATTAACACCCAAATTATTTTCTTCGTTAAAATTTAAATTTCCCACCCCTTTTAAATAAAGGGTATTTTTTATACTAGGACTTACTTCCCTCAAAGGGATTAGTCTGAGTGATATTGCTGAGAACATAAAGTTAACAATTACGATATAAAGAAGATATCAACAAGAATCTAAGTGAATATACAGCATATGATAGACAAGAGATAGATAAAGATACAACATATGAAAAATAGCAAATTAAATGATATAATTACAAAATATCATATATAAATTCATATACTGTTATGTTTTCATATGCATTTTTTATAACATTTGGCAAATAATCTCATTTTCTTAAGCGGGAATTGCTCAAAACTTAAAAAAAAAAAAAAACGCCGGATCTTTTAAATCGATATTTTTAAAGTCACATAATCAGATTTACAGCCAATAGCGTATTTTAGCATGCGTAGTTTAACGCAAATTTAATTTAATTTTTGCAACATTTTCTTTGTGACAAATATCTAAATAAAATATTAAAAAATAAAATATTAAATGTTGAAATATTAAATCAAATATTTAATATTTTAATTAAAAAAAATTCCTTTGTTTATTTGTATAACTATTTATAGAAACTCGTATACTTCAAACCACATTGATAACATGCTTTGCTACAAACGTGCCTACAAGTCTAACTACTCGTATGTCTTAGCTGTGTCTCTCTCCGAACTCATCTGTCTACTGTCTCTCTACTCTTCTGTATACCCGTCTCAGTATCCGTCTGTCTTTCTACCCGACTCTTTAATCGTGTCTCTACCTGTCTCGCTTCCCGTTACACTACTCGTCTATCAACACGTCTGTCTGTCTATATACCCCTCTCTCTACCCGTCTGTCAAGTCGTCTCTGTACTCGTCTCCCTATCCACCACGCTACCCGTCTCCCTACCCATCTCACTACCCCTCTGTCAACCCTTTTTTGCACCTGCCTCGCTACCCATCTGTCTATTCGTTTCGCTACCCGTTAGCTTATCTCTGTCGCTATCCGTCTCTCTACCCGTTTGTTTACACGTCTATCTATCTCTCGCCAACTCTTCCCAATATTTAAACAATTTAGTAAACGGAAGCCGTTTATCTGTTATTAAATGCAAACAGGAGTAATTTATCTAAAGAGTGTAATCAGATGCAATTTTTTTAAATACATACATAAACCAGCATAATAATTCACCAGTTTTATTTTCATAGTAGTTTATGTCATTTGACAGTAAATCTCAACTTCTTCAACCCGAACTGCGTCAAGCTTTTTAAAAAAGCCCCAAGGTCCGTATAACTGGGAAGGGGAATTGTCCTCAGGGCTATTAGATACATGTTATTAAGTTAAGTGAAAGTTTCGTAATCGGGTTCGCAGCCAATTTCTTATGCCAGAAAGGGTGGCTTCACGCCATTTTAAATTCATTTCTGTAACTTTCTTTTTCTTTTTTTGGTGGGTGGTTGGGGGGGGGGGGGGGAGGGTTCCAAATATATACACTTAAATTCAAACTTTTGCCCCCATGTTAATATTAGTGTTGTTTGTATTATCAATTAATACTTTGTTGATCGAGCTTCATTCGAAACAAATGTAAAAGACTTCTACAGTTTTTTTTTCTAGGAGAAAGTTCCGTAATCGGGGAATTTAATATCATTATTGTTTCTAACTCTTATAGAGTTAAAACAATATTGTTGCTAGCATTACTCTTGTTTGTGACCAACCCCTTCTGTTTATCTGAATAGGGAAAAGTTCCGTATCATGTACTGGTTGGTGCCAAAGGCAGTTATAGAATCTTACAAATTTTTCTAGAGAGCGGAAAAACATGTTTTTTAAAATAGTTACAAATATACGTTTATTAAACCATGTTTTTGAGCCATTTAAAAAAATTAAGTACGGTGCTAAAATAAAATTTTATTGCCATTTTCGATATTTTAATAAGAAATGAAAATACATAACAAACAAATTTAACAAAACTAAGCCATTTTTGGGTACTTCTCTATTATCCCGTCGACCACTTTTCATAACAAAAAACTATCGCCAAACTAAGATTAAACGCCAAAAATACAGTCCCATTTACTTGATGCCAGAAGCATTATACGTATTTGTCATGCCATCAAGTGGTTTTTAATTCGACATTTGCGTGTATTTTTCATTATGTTTTACTGATTTATTAGTTATTTCATTCATTAAAGTAACAATTGTGTCCTTAAATTCTTATATTTTATTTATTTTGATATTTCAATGGCAACGTTCTCCCGTTTATTTAGCGTTACAGTTTGGCGATAGTTTCTTGTTATGAAAAGTGGTTGACGGGATAATAGAGAAGTACCCATTTTTTGTGATAAATAATTGTTATTGCCAGGGGGGCAAATTGTAAACAATTAATAAGCGAACTAAAAAAATTACCGGAAAAAACTTGTGGGAATCTCAAGAAAGAAATATCTGATATAAATAGCATTTAAAATCTTAAAATGGAGAAGTGGTCCGTATAAAAATGCAAAACATTATACACCTGATATAAGAATTTTTTAATTTTTTTATATTTCCGAAAGCACAGATAAAAGGGTAAAAATCACGGCACAGATGCCACATACTCACCACGTTGGCGCGATTTTTCCCCCGCCCCTTTGGCGAAAACTGTTTGTTGTGTTTGTTTACTTTTATTTTTTATTTTAATTCTATAGATTATTTTTATATGTATATCAATATTAATTTAGGCACACATGTCATATACGCACCAGATTGGCGCGATTTTCCCCCCGCCAATTTGGCGAAAACTTTGTTTTTGAATATTAGTTACAAATACCATACAATAATAGCATGTAATTTTTTATTTCAATATAAAAATAAAATAACGTAATAAATGAAATAGCTCCTATTATTCAAAAATGGGAAATAAAAATAAATAAATGATAGTTTGATATAAATAAATATTGATATATATAATAAAAACAATTTATAGAATTAAAATAAAAAATAAAAATTAATAAACAACAATTGAAACAAAATAACCGGGTTACCATGTGAGGCATAAAATTGCCATTTTGTTGCAATCGCGCCAATGTGGTGCGTATATGACATCCGCGCCTTTATTTATATCAAACTATTATTTATTTATTTTTATTTCCTTTTTTAAAATAATAGAAGCTGTTTCATTTATTACGTTATTTTATTTTTATATTGAAATAAAAAATCACGTGTACTATTTGTCACACTATTTGTAACTAATATTCAAAAACAAAGTTTTCCCCAAGCTGGTGGAGGGAAAAATCGCGCCAACGTGGTGCGTATATGACATCTGTGCCTTGTTTCATTTCACATAGAGGTACTGCTCTATTATTCCGTCGACCACTTTTCATAACAAAAAACTATCGCCAAACTGTTAGATTAAACGCCAAAAATGCAGTCCCATTTACTTGATATCAGAAGCATTATACGTGTTTGTTACGTCATCAAGTGGTTTTTAACGCGACATTTGCGTGTATTTTTCATTATGTTTTACTGATTTATTAGTTATTTCATTCATTAAAATAACAATTGTGTCCTTAAATTCTTATATTTTATTTATTTATGTATTTTGATATTTCAATGACAACGTTCTCCGGTTTATTTGGCGATAGTTTTTTGTTATGAAAAGTGGTCGACGGGATAATAGAGAAGTACCCACATATGTATTGGTACTTTTATGTTAACTTGGCGCAGTTGATAAATCGCCAAATATTTTTCTCATAACATCTTCATATTGCATTCATTTCATTTAAATATAAATCTTTCACTGATTTCATTTGAAATACATACATTAAAAATACACGTCTTTCACTCATTTAATTTAAAATACACGCCTTTCACTAATTCCATTTAAAATACTAAAAAGGAAAAGAAAATAAGAAATAATGCCACAAATTGAAACCTTTTATTTAAACATCAAAGAATTGTTCCTAACATACGCACGCGAAATAAAAAAGCTGCTAATGGTGTGATTTACGCCAAATCTCTAATACTAACTAATACTACTCTTACTAATCTCTAATACTTTTCAAACAGAAAAAATTCCAGATTAACTTTCCATTTTTATTAAATTGAAATATATTTTATTGTGCTGAATATTAGTGCTTGCATATTTTTTTGCTCCATGTATTCCATGAACTTTTCAATTCCGATTGTCTACGAAAATCTCCCGCCGGTGAAAATGACGTACGCACAAAATTTAGTGACGTATGTACTTTAATTGTGCTTTTTTATCTATTTTTTTAATATAACTTCCAAACGGTTTGACACTTATTCTTGGTAAAAAATAGACGACGTTGTCACCTTTATAGGTACCTGCTGTAAAAATTTGAACGAAATCCGTTAAATATTTTTTGAGTTATGCTTGACGAAAGGTTTTAATATCCATCGTAGCTATATATGGGGCAAAGTAATACTGCGCTGTGTATGAGTCTTCGTTGCACTCAGACAATTATTTTATCAAGGCATTTGTCTCGTGAAAGAGAGTATATATTTATCTTCATATTTACTGGTGTGAAAGACGCTTTTTTGCCACTAAGTCTAGTGATGTATCACTGGGTGTTAAGAGCCTACACTAGTCACGCGAAGAAATGCTCAAGCTACTGTTAAGAGCCTACACTAGTCACACGAAGAAACGCTCACGCTAACCTTAAGTCTATGGGTAGGTAATCCCGCGATTTCTCGCTCGCATTTTAATATTTTAAATGAATTTTTTTGCATAGGATAGCTGACGTCGATATCTATCGTTGTTAGTTTTTACTTTTTTGATTTTGGCTCCAGTTTTTTTATATAAGGGTACTTTCATTTTCAGAACCGGTTCCAACCGGTTCCAAAACTTAAAATGTCCGCTTATAAAAAAAGTTTAACCAAAATCAAAAAAGTAAAACCTAACAACGTTGAAGATCGACCTCAGCTATCCTACGCAAAAAAATCATTTAAAAAAATTAAAATGCGAGCGAGAAATCGCGGGATAATCTTCCCATAGACTTAACATTAGCGTGGGCGTTTCTTCACGTGACTAGCGTGGGCTCTTAAGAGCCGACGCTAGTCACACGAAAAAACGCTCATACTAATGTTAAGTCTATGAGGAGGTTCTTGCGCGATTTCTCGCTCGCATTTTAATATTTTTAAATGATTTTTTTTTGCATAGGATAGCTGAAGCCGATCCCTAACGTTGTTAGATTTTACTTTTTCGATTTTAGTTACAGTTTTCTTATAAGCGGACATTTCTAATTTCGGAACCGGATCGAACCGGTTCTGAAATTGAAAATACTCTTATATATAAAAAAACTGGAACCAAAATCGAAAAAGTAAAAACTAACAACGTTAGAGATCGACCTCAGCAATCCTATGCAAAAAAAAAAAATCATTTAAAGATATTAAAATGCAAGCGAGAAATCGCGAAAGAACCTTCCCATAGACTTAACATTAGTTTGCGCGTTTTTTCTCGTGACTGATGTAGGCTCTTAAGTTTATGGGAAGGTTCTTGCGTGATTTCTTGCTCACATTTTAGTATTGTTAAATATTTTTTTTGCATAAGATAGCTGAGGTCGATCTCTAAGGTTGTTAGTTTTTACTTTTTCGATTTTTGATGCAGTTTTTTTATAAGCGGGCATTTTCAATTTTGGAACCGGTTGGAATCGGTTCTGAAAGTGAAAGTACCTTTATATAAAATAACTGGAACCAAAATCGAAAAAGTAAAAACTAACAACGTTGGAGATTGACCTCAGCTATCCTATGAAAAAAAGCCTTTAAAAATATTGAAATGCGAGCGAGAAATCGCGCAAGAACCTTCCCATAGACTTAACATTAGCTTGAGCGTTTCTTCGTGTGACTAGTGTAGGTTCTTAATGGGTTAATCTGTCATTAAATAAGGCGAATTATTTTCTACTTCAAAAGAATTGTGGTAATCCAGCAATCTGAATAAAAAAAAAGCCAAATATATTCTAAGTAAAATTGTGATATAGTAAAATAGATGGCGATACTTTCCCGCGAAAAGTTCAGCAGTTTCGCACCATTTGTCGGATTTTTGTAATTTTGCAGTTCTTCCCAAATTTCATTCAAACCACATTATGTTTGACAGGCAAGTATATAAATTTTTCGCAAGTTAAAAGTCCCTTTGCATTGTTTTTACAGAGAATAAAAAGATCCATTTTTGCCACGTTTTTCTCAAATATATTCCACAGGCAAGGGGTTAAAAAATTTTATCCATCCCAAATATTTTAAATATGAAAAAAATACACTGTTTCCTTTACTAATTAACTCAGAATTTTATGAATAATAAAATGGGAGAACAATAACAACAACAACAATAAAAATCGACGATTTTTGAACGATTTTTTCGAAAATTACGCAATGATTAAGGGGCTAATAGAAGCATTCACGAGATAATTTTGAGAAAAGAAAAATAATAATGTTTGGGAATTTCTTAATCATGTTATTGAATTATGAATTTGTTAATAATTCTGTTCAAGCCTGTCGATGGACCAGTGACATTGCATTAAATTTATGATATTTTAAAATTATGCTAACCCTACCTATATCACAAGTGCATTTATTTTATAACCCGTGACTGAGAGGTCAGAAAGGAAAACATAACATGAGTAGTTTTCCAATTTACACTTTTAGGTAGCTTTCAATACAAAAAAATATAAAGCTACCTATTGCAGCCGTTTGGAGGAAAGCAATTCCGGAAAATTTTGGTATATTTTCACCGATCATGACCCCCAGATCCCAAAACCATCCTCCGTTCAAATGTTGATTTATATATATTTATATATCCATGTATATATATCTGATCTATGTCATACGAGAACACTCGTATTTATAAATCAATTTTGATAAAACTAATTGTGTGTATTAAGCTCACCAATGTCTCGAACGGGTTCGTTGGCCAGCTTAGTCCGCCATCTTGTTTCAAAATGGTGGCCACTGAAAGTTTTAAAACTAAAATAAATATAGAAAAAAGTTAAAAATTCAAATTTATTTTTTGTTTAAGTGTTAGGCCTTGATACAAGGATACCGGGGCATTTTTTGTTTTACCTCTATTTTAAAAAATGGCTGAGATATGCCAGTTTAAAATTCTAGAGTGGCTGACATTTTGAAACAAGACAGCACATTACAAAAAACCAGCCATTAATTTATAAGTTTTAGTGAACGCGATTTCTCGCAAATTATTATCTTTCATTGTTGGAATCATTTTCCCAATCATACGCATAAAACTATATATTCATATACGTTAGCGCCAAATTCTCGCCAAATTTGTCGACAGTTGACGAAATATCGCAAAATTTGGCGACCAAAATAAGTCTTCATAAATGAAGCCAACTTGGCTATAGTTGACAAATTTGGCAAATTTCTTATTCAAATTCAGTATTAACGAATCTTCTGTAAACGGATTCTTTGAATTTTAGCTTGCTGTTTCGAGTAACTTTAGCTAAAATTTTAAAACGAACAAATAGGAAAGCTACCTTTTCTTCCCGGTATAGGCCGGAAGGACTTTTTTATTCAGAAATCGACCACTGTTTCCGATTAGCAGCATCTGTCTCAATCCATTACAATAATATGGCACAACAATGATAAATTACTGTTCAATCTTGTTGATGATCTAGTGACCTTACATTAAATTTATTATATTTAAAATTATGGTTACCCAACTATATCACAATTACATTTATTTTATAACTCTTTACTGTGAAGATGAAAAAATACAACATAATAGGAGCAGTGTCGCCTATATAGCCTTTTTTATTCAGAAATCGACCACGTTTTCCGAATAGCAATATTTGTTTTATTTAGGAATATTCGTCTTACATTAAATATGGCAAATATTACTGTTCTGAAATATTGGTAGATTTTTTTAATAAAAAATATCCTCTAAATTGTCAGACGGACTGGTTAACCCTACACTGCAGGTAGTTTTCTTTTGGAAGTATATTTTCTATATTCATATTTAGGGTCAGATACCAGGAATTTTAAAGAGAAATATTTTCACTTATAAAATAGCAGACTAATGTGATTTTATAAGACTAATATAATATTAGACCGGCACTTCCCAACATTTTTTCTTTCACGTACCCCTCGCTTAGGTTTTTCATTTCAGAGTACCCCTCATTTATCACAAACACTCACCAACCCTCTCTTCTCCCCCACATATTATTAAAATTTTCATTTCACGTGAATAAAAATCCATATTTCAAGAATTATTCATTATAACATTTTCTATTCATTAAGGGAGTATTGATGTTTCCAATTTTATTTAAAGTATTAGAAATTATATAAGTACTCGTGCAATATGATTAGCAGTAGGCGGAACTAGTGACATTGAATTATCAATGAATTATTATTTCTGGTGGTCCTTTATCCTCATTTTGAGTGTAACTCATTGGAATTACCCATGACACTAACTTTGTAATCCAAAACTATCAACTTTCTTTTTGTGTTTTCAGTTAAACTATTTTTGTGATTACCGCCATTACCGATATTATTTTCACGTACCCCCCAGCGGTGTGCGTACCACAGGTACCACTGTATTAGACGAATAATATAAGACGAGATTTTATAGGACGAACAATGTTTAAATATACTGATTGATTGGAAATGAATGTATTTATTGAAAGTTGAATTTAAATTGATTCATATATGCATCAATGTGCAGCGTAGGATTAAAATCATATATACACAAAGCATGAAAAAAGATGCGGTCAACGAAGGGTAATATGCATCTCTTTCAATATCAATAATTATCAGTAATTAGTTGAAATGCCAATCTTGTTACTGATAGTATTAGGAAATAATAAACAAGCATTTGGACGATTTTTTTTCTGATGATTTATGCCCACGAAAATAGAACTTGTTGAATATTTGCATGGTATATTTGGTATCAAGTTTCGAATAACGAGATTAATCATCCAACAAACATATCAATTTACTCCTAAAAAATCGCAAAATATTTGCCCTCACCTAGATGTACTCGTGTTGTTTCTGAACATTTTCTTTTCTTAAAAAAAAAAAAAAAAAAAAAAAAAAAAAAAGAAAAATCCTTCAAGGTCTTATTCTAATTTTTGTTTTTCCTTAAAAGTGGAGTTGAGAGCATCAGGAGTATTTAAAAAATCTTCACCTGTCAGAATCTGTCTAATTAAGAATGACAATCGGAGATCAGTAGGGCATTAATTGTTCGGAATAACTGGAATTGATTGTGTCTGTTGAAAATCGATATTCCCTGAAGATCGATTTAGTGTCCAATGAACAAATGTTTTTCTATTTATTAAAGAATAATTTCATTAAATGAGTGATTCGCTCGTTTTACAACTATTTGTCAGGATGAGATTTTTGGAAAATAAAAATGTAAATAAGCGGCAATATGTGCACATTTTATATACATTCGATTGTTATGTATTGTATCTATATTGTTATGTATTGTAAAATATGTTTATACGATCAAAATACAAAAGGTGTTGAAGAACATTTACAAAACCACTGTAGAAAAAGACAAATGTTTCTTTATCTACGAAAATTTAATATAACCACGAACGAAAATTTAATATGATCTCTTATGAGTTACCCACGATTTTGAAAAGCATTTCTTAACATTTAGAAACCCCAGAAACCCACGTATATAGGGTTCTGGGGTCAGAAATTAAGAAGCATTTATAAAAAGAAAGTTTCTTTTGCTGCCTGTAATTTTGGGAAACGTTTCCAAGTAGTTTTTATAGTGCATAAATAAATTTTCTCAATCCAGAATGTAGGATTTTTGGATGCTATCAATTCTCACGTAAACATTTTCATGTTTCACCAATCATGTTTTAGAGACAAACAGGCTAAATTAACCGCATTAACATTAAGATAAAATTAATATTATTTTGTCACTCTTGCATACATAAATTCAGTTACGCAGCTGAAAATGTTTACGTGAGAATGTATAGCATCCAAAAAACCTATATTCCGGTTTGAGAAAACTTATTTTTTCACTATAAAAAGTACTTGGAAACGTTTCCGAAAATCAGTGGCAGCAAAAGAAACTGTGTTTTTATAAATGCTTCTTTAAGGAGGTCCGGGACACAAAAACTTTCAAATTTTTGAAAAAATATTTTATTGTATTAAACAATTCTCTATTTTTATCCGCTTAAAATGGCGTTTAAATCACGTTTGTATCTTAAATAGAACAGGATATATTAATTTTTTATTTTAAAAATCTACCTTTCAAGTTGTGGTTGTCATCGAAACGTTTTTGCGTTTTCCTGCATGATGGATTCTTTCACTCGTTCTCGTCTTTAAATCGTTATAAGTCAAAAACAGTTAAAGATAGAACAGTTCAAACTTTTTGAACAGTTCAAACTTGGAACATGTCTTTTTCAGTTATTTTACTTTAATTTTGATTCAGCAAATTTGAAAAAAAATATTTACTTTTGAAAATATGAATTTTTTTAAAAAAGTTACATATTTTTTTTAAAATTTTTTACTTTAAATATTTTTAATTATTTTTTTAATTAATATTTTTTAAAATGCTGTATCAAAATTAAAACTTATATATTTCTGTTTATTTAAATGAAAAAAAAAATTGAAATTTTACAAATGCTATTTCGAGTTATAATGATTTTAAATTACTCCACTTTTTAAATAAATTTTTAATTTAATTTTTTTAAGTTATGAGAAGTTTTATCATGTGATTTTGTTTGCAAATGATATGGTTAACCATCACAAAAAATTCAAAATTTTAACTCAATAAAAAAAATATTTTAAAAATGTGTCCCGGACCCTCTTAAATCTCGAAAAATATATCGTTTTCCGAGGTTTCTAAAGATAAAGGAAAACTTTTCTTTTAGAATTTATATTGAAAGTGCAAGAAGCAAGTCCATGAAGAGTGTATAGAACTGACTCGAATGGACACAGGTACCATTTTTGCCACAAATGTGAATACCTTCATTTGGATTGTTTCATAAAATAATAATGACTTTATTTTAACTTTTCTTATGCTTACATATTTTATTTTTAACATTTACAATGTGTAATTTAAAAATACTTTTTTTTTAATGTGGCGTAATCCTTGCAATGTATCTGTTAATTGAACCATGAACTAGCAAAGTATAGCCTTATTTAGAAAATATACTTCTAATAATACCACTTTAAAGTGTCTTTTGTTTTAAGCACTCCTCACCAAAATTCAACAGCAACCAGATTATACACGATTTAATATTGTAAAAATACCGGGTGTCCCAAAAATAACTGATGGATTTTAAAATTCAATAACTTGCAAACGGTGACAGATATTAAAAAAATTCTTGCAGGAGGGTTATGTATGATTTCTTACTGTGATTCTTGATTTTAGTTCGAATTTCAAACAATAGATGGCGCTGACAGCAATTGGCGCTCTGTCGAGTCGGAAACTGACGCCACTCAGCATTCATGCACCGCCCCCTAAATACTAGGCCTGCGCGCTGATAAAAATGGCGGCTGTCACAGGCAGATTTTTTTTCAGCGTTTGAACGGTCCTTTGAACTTCGACACCAATAATTTCTAAAAGTTTTCTTCGCCTAGTTTTTCTGATATCAAATAAATAAAAGAAAACGTTTAGATATTATTGGTGTTGAAGTACCAGGGACCGTAAAAACGCTGAAAAAAAATCTGCCTGCGACAGCCGCCATTTTTGCCAGCGCGCAGGGGGCGGTGCATTAATGCTGAGTGGCGTCAGTTTCGGCCTCGACTGAGCGCTAATCCCTGTAAGCGCCACCTATTGTTTGAAATTCGAACTAAAATCAAGAATCACAGTAAGAAAACTCCTGATATTAAACATAACCCTCCTGCAAGAATTTGTTTAATATCTGTCACCGTTTGCAAGTTGTTGAATTTTAAAATCCATGAATCATTTTTGGGACACCCGGTATGTATAAATATTGCATCCGGTTACATTTAAATGTTAATGCTGATGTAGCACATTTTATTGTGATATGAATCCTTAACGTGACCTTATTTGGTATAGGTACCTTATAATATTTTGTTAAAAACGTTTATTTCCACGCTAAAATGTTTCATAACTATTGCTCCATAATTTCATTAAGGAGTTTCATTAATTACAGTTCTCGAAAACTCATTTAATACTTTCAGTAAAAAATAATTACAGATTAACGCAATCTTTAAATCAGCGAAAGAAAAAACTTCTGCATTGATTATAACCATTTCAAAACTAGTTACGTAATTTAGCATTTAATTAAATTTGTAAAATGCGGTATTGAAAAAGGAGTATTTAATTTCATTGCCGTAATTTTAAATAAAATTACCTCGATATTAGCTAATATAATTTTATTTACGCCATGTTCATATGCAACATGATCAAATACTATTACTTCACTTTTTGAACAATATACATGTAACAAAACTATTTAGAGTGGGACAGTAAACTGTACTTTAATGATCTGTTACATATATATGCATGCTTGATTTCTTTAAAAGGAAAAAAAAAAAAGAGAAATTTTGTAATTTTCTCCCTGCTTTGCTGTTAGGACAACAAATGCATCCATATTAAAGAAAATACTTTTTCAAGCAAATATTTTATTTTAATGCATAGACTTACAAGAAAATATCCAATAACTTTCAATAAGTATGAAAGTTTACACATGAATTATTTTATACAAAAGTTGTTATTATTTCCCATATAAAAATAAATAAATAAATAAATAAAATAAAAATAAATAAATAAATAAATAAATAAATATAAATATAAAATAAAAAAAATAAATAATAATAATAATAAGACCGCGAAATGAATACGTGAACGACACGCATATAATATTTTAGTTCAAATTGAGTATAAAATCCGGACAGGAATTTAATCACGAATCCGCATTTTGAAGATTAAATAATTTCTTTAACTGTTTGCAACATAAACAAGAACGAAAAATCATCCATCAAGCATAGATTATGTAACACTTTCCAACACTTCCAATATACTTTTACGAATCTTTACCGTTTAATAAGGTGAAAGATGATATCTAAGTACACAATTTTGAAAACGCATAACATATTTGAAAACCCAACTTCAGAAATTACCAACACTATTCGGAAAAATATCCCAATTCTTTTGTGCAGTTCTGTATATGAGAAATAGATTTTTATATATACTACATAAAGTGTTAAAATTTAGTTCAGTTAGGAAACGCATAGCACAGATTAAAATTCCTTTTCTGGAATTTCTGTCAATAAACGAAAATGTGCTCGAGTTTTTTTTTTTTTTGTACTGCCCTGTATATGATGTATAAAATTCATACACACTAAGTAATAGGCGAAAAATTAAAAACAGGTGTACCGCAACTGAAAATGCACTTTTAGCAATTATTGTTAACAGACAGTAGGTACTTTAACCGAATTCTTTTGTGTGTCCCTGTAAATGAACGATGGATGCTATGCAAACAGTATTCTACCGTAAGCCCTATTAATGTAACTTAGTGATATATTTCAATTTCAATATGTTTGAAATAGTGAAATATTATTAAAATGGATCTCAAATGATTTTTCCCCATAGAGCGTAATGTAACGGAATTCTTTAGAGTGTCCCTGTAAAGTAACTATAAGCGCGACACACTTCATTTTCAGTACCGAACATGCCATAGTAACCATCAATAACATGTATCAATTGCGTGGCAATTCAAGTATATTTACGCGAATTAGAGCACGGACAGACAGGCAGACAGACGGCACACAGGGAGACCAACCGAATTCATAAACACTTTTAAACTATGTTGGAAAGTGTTAAAAAGGATCGTGGAATTACAGGAAAGGAGTAAAGAATTACAAATTTTAGTGTTGTATATTTAAGAATGTTTTACTTCCTTTAAACTATGTTATTGTAATTTATGTCTGATTATTTAATTAATAAAAAGTATATAAAAAAAATCTTTTAAAAATTAACGCATAGGCAAATATTTTTTTGACGGATATTTCACAACTCAGAGCGAAAATCACTTTATAACTGTTTATCATCATATAGTTATTTTGTTTGGAGAGTGAAAGGTTATAGCAATTAGCCTTCAATTTTTAAACAGGTAGGTAAGTACATGCTATTTAAATTAACAATGAATTAATTATATATACCCTTTGACATCTATTCATAAATTAAACTTTTTTTGCTACAACTATTGAGTAATTTTAGAGCTCTGATTGCTTTTTAAATAACTGCATGATATATTTATCATGTAATCTCTGTTAAACAGCTCAATATAGACATAAGCTGATTTACTGATATATATCTAATCCGCTGGTCATGAAAAAATGTGATATTATGCTTTATAACTTTATTCATTTGCAAATTGACCCACACGCGTCTATTTGACCATGAAACGAAACGTGAGATATTACTTTTTAGGTCTAATGATACTGTAATTTGTACTCATTGCTCCCTACATTCAAGAACAAATATAAACATTCTTGAGATATTTTCAGCAGTGAACCGTAACGGAAAATCAACCTCCGGGTTGAAAACATTTACTCTACCGTGAACCTGATAGAAAAACAAAACAAGAGTTGGGACAGGCGTTAATTCCTAGCTATCAATATGTTGAGTGCAAGGCCTGATTATCGCACCAACATATAAAGCCAGTGCCTTGGGCACTGAAAGTGAAAAGTGTACGTAAAAGCGAATTTGGAGAGAAAACTCATGTCCCTATCTAGACATTCATTACAAGATCTGATTTTTTGCATGGGAGATGAGGTTTGTACCCTGGTCGCCAAAAGTAAAAGTGTACATAAAAAGTTTGCACTGCAATTTGTTAAACAATTATACACTGAATCACCGCCCTTTGAATACAGGCCTACGCACTGACGTAAAAATGGTGGGTGTCGTAGACGGATTTTTTTCAGCGTTTGTACGGTCCCTTGAATTTGGATACCAGTAATTTTTAAAAGTTTTCTCCGCCTTATTTTTCTGAGACTAAATAAGTCAAAGTAAACTTTTAGAAAATACTGGTATCTAAGTTGCCAACTATTACGCTTTTTCCTACCACTAAAATTTTATAGTAAATTTTAGCTTATTAAATCGCCAAAATCATGTGATTGAATAAGACAAAATTTTCTATAAAGTGTTAGTGGTAACAAAAGAAGCGTAAAAGTTGGCAGCAATGTGGTATCCAAATTCTGTGGACCGTAGGAATGCTTAAAAAAATCCGCCTACAACAGCCGCCATTTTTATGTGAGTACGTAGACCTGTATTCATGGGGAGGTGATTGAGTGAATATTTAATTATGACTATCTGACAGGTTTTAAGCAAATCAGTTATAACGTCACACTGCTATCTCTAGAGGGCTAGGCTAGTATAACAAAGAAACCTTATTTCTTGAGTTAGTAGTATGGTAGAGTCTTTTCAAATATATGGGTGAAAACATAATTCTACTACCGTAATTTCACGCGTATACGCCGCACCTCAGACAATTTTATTTCCTACCAGAATTTATTTTAAGTAAAATGTGACCTACTTCTGCTTAGCACTTATTTGACTTCTTAGTTTCAATAAAGTTTCCGGTTTGAAAAAAACTTAACTAAGCCGCGGCGCACATGCGCGAAATTACGGTAACTTTGATTGTGGGATGATTGTAGGAGCTTGGAGCCATGGAGAGAGTTTCAGCGAAATCGCTGCATTTGTGAAATTTCAAGAACAGCTGTAATTAAAATGTTTAAAGACTAGATTGTCAGATGAAATAATGGGTCTCAATGTGAAATTTGTGGTTTTCACCGGCTAGTAAAATGCCGGGCAGAACGGATATCCCAGACTTGTAAAAGACAATTGAAGGATAACAGTACAACAAATTTAAGCAGATCTTAATTAAGGATAACCTGAAAGAATCTCTTAACATTCATTTTTCAATGCATAGTATGTGATTTGGAAGCCAAAAGCCATTTTGAACACTATTGCTGTCTGTAAATAACAAAATAAAATGTCTCAAATTCGCTAGAATCACAAGGCTTGGACAGTGAACAATTAGAAACAAATTATGTGGTCCCATGGATCGCGTTTTCAGTTAAAATATACAAATGGGTGAATAAAAATTTGGTGGAAACAGCATGGAAGTATGGACTCTAAGTGAATTGCTAGAACTCTTCAAGTTGATGGAGGCAACTTAACGATTTTGAAAATGTTTTCCTGGTATGATTTGGGAACTTGGAACCATGTTCACTAATAAGACATCACATCGTCGCTACCATTTCAAACTATCGAATATAGAAAAATGCATTTTTCATTACTTTTAAAAATAGATCAATTGTCACCACTAAATTTTATTAGAATTCTTCGGCTAGTAAAAATACGAATAAAATGCCTTGTGAAAAACAGTGCTGCCAATTTGGCCTTCCTTTCTGTTTAGAGAGGCCGATTTGACACCGGAAACTTTGAGAAAAGAAATTACTTTATGTAATCGCGAAACGACTATCATCAAATAAAGCAAAAATTTCTATTCGAAATTTCTGGTACGGATTCGAAATTTTAGAATGAAAAAGTAGACAAAACTGGCAACCCTGGTGAAGACTACTATTAAAATTTAGTGGTTAAAATCGGCCCAGTTTTAAAAGTAATGAAAATTACATTTTTTCAAATTCGATAGTTTGACACAGGGTAGATGTGCCAGTAATGGACACCCTTAAGGAATTTCTTTAAAAATTATTTTTTTAATTAATAGTTAAAATTGTTATATGCCACATTTTTTAATATTATATTAATCTACCAACAATATTTAACCATGCTCATAGTCACATTTCCCAATGTGAATCGAAATTTAATTGTAAATAACAGAAATAAATCAAAACACTCTAAATTCAAGTAATGGACACCCCACAAAATGTAATAGATAATTGATATTATGATTATATTTAAAACTAGAATTTAAAGAAAGCATATTAATGAAATAAAAAAAGCTGAATTTTTATTGGTTACTTTTTTATAAATCAAAAACGTTGAAGGTGACCCATTACTGGAAGGCGGTCCATTACTGGCACATCTACCCTATCTGAACAACATCGTTACTGACCAAGTACATCCTGTTATATTGATGGTTTATCCTAATGGTAATGGCTGTTTTCAGCAAGTTATGCGTTCTGCCATAATGCTGGTATTGAATAGGATTGGTTTGATGTACATGAAGGAGAGTTCATTTTACTTAAGTGTCCGCCAAAATTCTCAGATCTCAATTCTATTGAGTATTTGTAGAATGAAGTTGAAAGAACCACCAGATATTTAAAACTACAATCATCTAATCTCACATTATTGAAAGTGCTATTCATCAAACATGTTCTAAGATATCCCAAACTACTTAGACATATCAACTTTTCGTAGAGTCAATTCCAAGAAGAATAAACGTTGCATTAAAGGCAAAAGGTAGCCCAACGAAATATTGACGAGGTGGTCATAAAAAAGTGGTCATTTTTCCATCATCGTCAATTATTCTTCATCATCATTTCTTCGTTCATATATATATATATTTATTCATCTTTATCATTCACTTTCATTATGTTTTTAATATGAGTTACCACAATAATACCATTTCTCGAGAAATTTTATTTCGTATAATGACAACACCTACTTCCAAAAATCTGTCGCTGAAAGCCTCCTTTATGATTGTTTGGAAAAACAATATAAGTCAACAGTACTAATTCGTAGTACATACAAACTGAAAATTGCTCTAACCTGGACAAAAATATTTTACAGTCATGCTTTGATTTATTGTAGTTCATGCGTATAAAAAATACACATGTAAACCATATCATAGGATGCAGTTTATCCGAGCCATTTTTAAGACACAACAAGTTTTATTCTATGCTGAATTATGGAACTATGGTAATCAAAAATACAAATAAATTCTCATGCATGCAGTAGTAACACTACAGCGCCTAGAATACATAGTGTGGAAAACGGTTTTACAGTTTTTTAATTCAAAATTTTCGAATTCAAACCGGAAATTTTGAAACAAGAATTTGTATTTTAGGAAGTCACGAAATATCTGCCATTAAGTAAACAAAAGCACATTATAGGAAATTTCTGGTATGAATGAGAAATTTCGGAATTGAAAAAAAGCCAAACTAGTAATGCTTTAAAAAGAGCTAAAAAGTTGTAGCCGATAAACGTTCAACGATGCGGAACAATAATAGGGCAATCGCAGCGAGATCTGCTTTAAAAATAGATTTACCTCTAGCAAAAGTAACCGTTTTGTTAAAGATTGAGCAGAGTTGTAAAGCACAGTGGTTAAGGTCTGTGGTGTGACTAAGTATATAGCACATTGAAGAAACAGTTTATGTAGAAATCAGAATTATATTTATTCATTCAACTTGAATGTTAAACTTAAATAAAGATATATACATAGACCTCCAGCCATTGCTGGGAACTTTGGTATCACATTATAGCAAATAAACATTCAGAAAGGGGGTTAACTGTCCTTCCATCACATCACCACACCTTCCATGGAGTTGTTTCACCCTAGATATATACTTACTCCGTACCTCAAACTAGAATAAAATATGCATACAGTTACAGTTAAAAGAGAGTGCCTTTACGACCGAAATGCAAAAAGAAAAACCGGTTCGGAACGATTTTACTCCCGAACAAACCACTTGACAGAGAAAGGGGGACAAGATTTTGTCCAGATTTCCAACACGTTTCACTATTGATAACATGAACATAATTTCTGTTAATAAAATCTTCTTGTAAGTGTATATTTTAGATGTAACTGATTTTGAAATTAGTTTTTTATCATATCAGAGAATTAATATTTTCCACTCTTCTAGCAGAGATTCATCTTTGGTATGCTAATTAGGGATAGTTTCTAGTTTGCTATCTTGTATCGAGTACTGCAACCAAGCATAAAAGAATGCTGATAACGTTTTTTGGCCATGATTAATATCATTCATATTTCCAAAACTTATGAAAATCACTATCCAAGTCAAAGGAAATAGGGTATAATTTAATTATTTAAAATATTTACCATCAGCTGAAACGTTTGGCGTAACCAGAGAGAGAGGTCCAAATGCTTTAGAAATCAGTAATATCATTATAATTTTCTTCGCCTTCAACATCGCAGAAAATTCTTCGATTAGATAAGGCAAAAATATTTTTTATAAAATTAGTGGTATCCAAACCTCCACTCTGTCTACGCCACTGCTAGAAGATGTCGCTGCGATCGACCTATTATCTTTTCAGCATCGTTCTACATTTATCGAATTCAATTTTTTCGTACTATTTTGTAGCCGTTTTCCACACTATGTATTCTAGGCGCTGTAGTAACACTAAATATACCGGGAATTTTACGCAAGTTTTATAAAAACATTTCACATCAGAATTTTTTTTTTAAACAATCTAACGTTACTATCTAACTTCCTTTTTGTGTGTATGTGTGATTTATGTTATATTTATTTTATTATTTTGTTTATTTTATTTTATTTAGAAATGTCTGGCTCGAATAATTGAGTCGAATAAGTAGTGTCGACGAAATATTTTCATCTGTTACTTTTCAAATGACCGGTTGATGGTATAATTAGATTTAAAGAGATCTTAGACAAAAATACATGTCAGCAAGTAACATAAATCGTGATAGTTTAAAATTTGCCTTTCTTAAAGATGGCGATCTCAAATACAACGGTTAAGTTAATGAAGTTTAAATTGATAATAGTATTTAAATAAAGGTATCGAAATTTCCGGCTTATAATCCGCGAGTCAAGCAATCATGTTTCAACCCAGAAAGGATCAGGGTCCATAAGCCGTGTTTTTTGGCCCATGAAATAAGCCTAAAATTCGATTTTGTTATACTGACTTAATTATTTCACTTTTTAATATTAGAAGTTTTATGCTGTACAATTTCAACAATTTTTTTTTGCATTTTGTTCGGATTTATATGACTTACAGGAGCTCAAAGTTCGTATTATTCGCAGTTTTTGATGAAAAATACGCAATTTCTCCTAATTTTACCTGAATTATTTATATGAGCGCAATCGTGCAACACTTTCTTCTTTACATATATTAGCAAATACATCAAAATGTACAATATATGTAAAAATAAAAATGTTGCAAAGCTGCGCTCATAGTAAAATATTAAAAATAGAAAGTTAAGTAACTGCATTCGCTCACGTCACTAATAGACTTTAGGATGCAGCAACGTATTTAACCCTTTCCGGCACAGTGGTCCCACGCCGGGTACACCTAATTTTAATTCCAAACTTGCATGCGGCACCAAGAATATTTTAATAAAATTTTGTTCTTACAATGAAAGCTTATAATAAGGAGTTTTTATTTTCTAAAAAAGTCGTTTGTAAATTCCGGTGTTAGTCAGTAATTTCTCATTTTACGAACAGAATTTGTCTGTGCCGGAAAGGGTTAAACGTGCTAAAATGAACGTAACTATTGCTCACACAGTCACAATCATTTTACTACCATAATTTTTCTATATTAGATTTGACCTTATCTAATCATCGTGGATTGATCGACGATTTGGCAAGGGAAAATTTAGTTTATTAACTTACTGGTAATAAAGTGATTGAGATCCCCTTGACAAGCCGCTACTGCAGAAGACGACGACTAACAACAACAATATTTGCACCTACATAACGCTATAGCGAATTGTCTAGGCGGAAGTCTTCTACAGTACTTAAAATGCACTATATTTCAGGAATTTACAACATTTTTTACAGTCGCGTAACATATGTGGAAACGCACAAATGTAATTATTAAATTGATGAAAATATAAATGTTTTCTTAAAAGGTTTTCGAAATGCTGAAGATAAATTCTTATAACAAAGACCTTTAAGTTAAATAAAATAAACTACCTCTGAGTTAAAATCTGAGACGGAATACAAAATTTTATTTAAAATGCAAGATATGCGGTAGTCTGATTTCCTTATACTTAATTCACATAAATTAAACAGTTCTTTTTAAAATCTTATTTGAGATATTTATTGGAATAACCATCATTATAATTTATGCTTTACACTCCGTTTTTCTTACTGATATGCAATCGCAAACGCATTACAATAAGTAAGACTGATAACGATGTATTTAGAAAGCCCACGTCTTAATCAAGTATGAATTTTTAAACAGTAACTTAATCCATACAACATGAATATCAAAGAATCTCTATTTATACCACACCCTTCGAAATCATTCCGGTCAAAGAACCGTTTCCTTATTGCCGCCAATCTCTAACGGCAAAAACGTTTGGTGATCAGAAATGAAGAATAATGAATTAATTGTATTTATTCCAGAAAATACACTCAGCTGAAGTGTCCTTGACTTGACATGAAAGGGCGAGGCAACATATATGAAGGTAAATATTTGGTGCTAGTGTTGTTGTCTTTCTTAATATGTTTTAGAAGTTGCTGAGATCCTTAATGCATTGGTAAATTGTTTGCACACTTTTAAACATTAATGTAAGTAAAAATTAGCTAAATGTCTGGTATAAAGACACATATGTATTTGCAAACACCGTTATGTTTAATAACAAATTTTAACGCATTAATATTAGAAATTTTTCATCTGCCCTAAATATTGCTTGACATATTTATTTTACATCAAATTCTAATGAAGTACCTACTGTCATAATGTTTATACGGGTAAAAACGTGATTAGAAGATTGTTTCTGAGAATAATATTTATAAAGTGTATGACAACTTTTTAATTTATAAGCCAAAATAGGACTTGTACAGAGTGAGTTTTAGGTAGCTTTCAATACAAAAAAGTATAAAGCTACCTATTGCAGCCGTTCGGAGGAAAGCAGTTCCGGAAAATTTCGATATATTTTCACCGATCATGACCCCCAGACCCCAAAACCACCCTCCGTTCAAATGTTGATTTATATATATATATATGGCATTTTGGCTAAGCTGAGTTAGTACCAGATGTAATTTTCCATGAGAAAAGGGTAGTCCGTTAAAGAACTAATATATTGCAGTCGATATTCACGATCATGGCGAAGTAGTGAGGCAATGAAAAGACACCAGAACAGTTTCTCCAGTAAAGTCCTGCCAATTTCCAGATAATTAGTTTATTTAGAATAAGAGAGATGCAGCACAATTCCCACAGGGTAAAACTTATAGCCCTCGGCTTTCACGATGGGTCACTCCATTGATTAAAAGTTGTTAAATGGCCAGATGAATATTCTACGACATAAAATCACCAGATACATATTTATTTACACTTTCAGCTACGTCAAAAATCTAGATCTCCGACCGATGCGGGCGAGTTTTGTTCTCTCCGCGGAGACATACAGAAAATTACGTCACGAGCGCACAAACCAATGAGTGAGAGGCGACCTATAGACCAGCGAATGAGGCTAGAGGGAGAAGCTAAGATACGAAAGAGTACCGACGTTGGTCGTGGATCAATTTTGAAGTGAAAATCCCAAGCGCGCGAAAAATTCAGAGCAATAAGAATAATAATAAAAAGAAAATGGCTTTTTAAAAAACATTCGAAATGAGAAAGCGTCTCGGAATTTTATAGATTGGGGAGCTGATAAAAGCTACGAATGAACTTAAAATTTTAGATTAAGATTTGGAATAAGATAATTATTAATATACGGATATTTACTTTTAAAAGGACATTAAATAGGAATAAATATTACTAAGAATTAAGGAAATACTGACTATGTCAGAAATTAGATTAATTTAAAAGATTAATGCGAATAAAATGGAAGGATACGAAGGAAATAAATTTCTTATATAACATATATATATCCATATATATATATACATATATATATATATATATATATACATATATATATATATATATATATATATATATATATATATATATATCTGACTTATGTCCTACGATAACGCCCGTATTTATGAATCGATTTTGATGAAACTAATTGTGTGTATTAAGGTCACTAATGTCTCGACCGAGTTCGTTGGCCAGCTTGGTCCGCCATTTTGTTTCAAGATGGCGGCCATTTAAAAATTTAAAACTAAAATAAATATACAAAAAAAATAAAAATTCAAATTTAATTTTTAATTACGTGTTAGGCCTTAATACAAGGATTCCAGAGCATTTTTTGGTTTACCTCTATCTTAAAAAATGGCTGAGATAGAGCAGTTTGAAATTCTAGGGTGGCTGACATTTTGAAACAAAACAGCACATTAACGCGATTACTCGCAAATTACTTTCTTTCATTGTTGTAATAATTTTCCCAATCATACGCATAAAACTATATATTCATATCCGTTAGCGCCAAATTCTCGCCAAAATTGGCGACATTTGGCGAAATATGCCAAATTTGGCGACCAAAATAAGTCTTCATAAATGAAGCCAATTTGGCTATTGCTCAATAATTTGACGAATTTCTTATTCAAATTCAGTATTAACGAATCTTTTGTAAATGTTTCTTTGCATTTTAGCTTGCTGTTTTCGTGTAACATTAGCTAAAATTTTAAAACGAAGATATAGGAAAGCTACATTTTCCTCCCGGTACAGGCCGGAAGGACTTTTTTAAAATGCAACGCAAAACAAAGAAAAGAATTTATGACGATTTTTTTTGCACAATTTTAACAGTCACAAAAACACTGAAAATGTCTCTCAGAATAAAGATTAGTCACTTTCTCTGGGGTTAATTTTCGTATACTTCGGTATCTCGGCAGGTTTCATACGTCGCCATGCACACACACAAAAATGGTCGGCAGTTCGACTAATCCTGGAACAAGTGTCCTTATTTGTTACCTGTACATCTGGAAATGCATCAGCAAACTTCTTTTGCACATTTCGGTACTAGTGTCATGCAAAGTAATGCTCAACAACGAAGAAAGTATTTATGAGTTCAAAAACCATGGCTACTAACAACAATTTCAACGCATTACTACAGCGCCTAGAATACACAGTGTGGAAAACGGCTACAAAATAGTACTGAAAAATTGTATCAGATGAATATAGAACGATGCTGAAAAGATAACGAGTCGATCGCTGCGATATCTTCTAGCAGTGGCGTAGACAGCGTGGTGGTCCAGATGGTTTGGATACCACTCATTTTATAAAAATATTTTTGCCTTATCTAATCGGAGAATTTTCTGTGATATTGCAGGCAAAGAAAACTTTGTAATATTACTGGTTTGAGCATTTGGACCCCCTCTCTGACTACGCCGCTGTCTGCTAGCTCTTTTCAACGCAAACATTGTATAAGAATCGAACTGAGAAAACGTTTCAGCTGGTGGTAAATATTTTAAATAATTAAATTATATCGTATTTCCTTAGACTTGGATAGTGATTTTCATAAGCTTTGAAAATATGAATGATATTGCTGATGGCCAAAAAACGTGATACGCATTCTTTTGTACCTGGTTGCAGTACTCGATACAAGACGGCAAACTAGAAACTATCCTTATTTAGCATACCAAAGGATGAATCTCTGCTAGAAGAGTGGAAAAGATTAATTCCCTGATATGATAAAAAACTTACTTCAAAATCAGTTACATCTGAAATATACACTTACAAGAAGATTTTATTAACAGAAATTATGTTCATGTTGTCAATAGTGAAATGGTTACTTTTGCTAGAGGTAAATCTATTTTTAAAGCAGATGTCGCTGCGATCGTCTTATTATTGTACCGCATCGTTGCACGTTTATTAGCTACGATTTTTTAGTACTTTCTAAAGCACTAGGGGGCTCTGCCCCCACGAGCTACGCTCGCCAACCCCCGTTCTAACACCACAAACTGTAAAAACACTCTGATTTGATCAACCTTAAAAGGATTGCGGAAGATTGAATTATAATTAAACGACCTGCTGTAATCGGCTGCTATAATCGGCCTTTTGTAATCGGCTGCTCGCTGTAATATCTCCTATAATCGGGTTTCCATTCATTTTCCTTTGACCAAGGGATTTTAAAGCCGAATCAACTGCTGTCGAGACAGCTAACAACTGTTGATAAAATAAGGTTAATTAAACATTTGAAAATCAACTCGTGCAAAATGGTTAAGTAAACAATGTCATTGCATCGAGAAATTTTATAACGATGCTATAGAAAATTGGGTATTACTCCATTGTCCCGACTACTACTTTCTATAAAAGAAAAGAACTGTCGCCAAAATATAGGATTTAAAGCCAAAAGTGCATATCTGTGGCGTCGCATTTAATTGATACCAGATGCGTTACGCGTGGTAGTTATGTCATCGAGTGATCTTTAATTCAACGTTTTCTGTATTTTTAATTATATTTTACCAATTTATTAGTTATTTCGTTGATTTAACGTAATTATTAAACGTAAAAATATAGCTTTTAATTGAAGGGAAGTATTATTCATTACGCTGTTTTAAAATTTGCAATAATAGATAAAATATTTTGTCGAAATAAATTAATCTTACTCTACTTAATGCTTTGAATACGCGGAATAATTTAATTATTTATCTTTTTAATATTCACGCGCAAGTATATTTTTTATTCCGTTATTTTCTACATTTATTGCTTTTAACACGTGATCATTTAATTATTATTTTAAAGTTTTATTTCTGTTTATAATAGTCACGTGTTAATAGATTTCTTAATTGAAAGGGAATATTATTACGTGCGCTATTTTACAAATTGGAAACGATTCAAATAATGGAATTCATGAAATATGAAATAAATCTTCGCCAAAATAATGAAAATTTTGAATAAAAAATTGAAATATAACCTCAAAAAACGAGTCAAATTGAAAAAATAATTGCAGTCTGCACACCCCAACCTTGTCAACTATATCCTTGCAAATTATGGTTAAATTCCTGTGCATAGTTTTCGTTTCTATAAAACTTTTATAAGAAAATTATTTTGATCAACTTTAATATTAAATATGTCTTAAAATAATGCTTCGATTTGAAAACTGTTTGTTTCAGCGTGTTTATCGAACATTTCTTTATAAAACTACCAATTTTTAAATTTTTAAATGCAATAGTTTGCTAGATATCAGTCCAGAAAGACTTCAAGGCACAAAATCTTAATTGACAGCGGCGGCCGCGGCGGTGGTTACTTTTTTTTTAATATAGAGAGATTACCAGTTTGGTTTTTTTTAAATTCCGAAATTTCGCATTCATACCAGAAATTCCCTATAATGTTCTTTTCCTTACTTAATGGCAGATATTTCGTGACTTCTTAAAGAAAAAATTTTTGTTTCAGAATTTTACGGTTTGAATTCGAAAATTTTGAATTAAAAAACGGTAAAACCGGTTTCCACACTATATATTCTAGGCGTTGTAGCATTACTTCACACTCAGAAATGAAGCCGAGAATAAGGACACTCATCAGATATGCGTATCTTATCTCAGTGTTACAAGCCCAGCAGTTAAAAATCCTCTCTTTTACATTTTGTGGGAGTGATGCACGTTTAACCACTTAATAGTTGTTCTCGAACGCCGCTTGGGCTTTGCTTGCTTCGATTCTATAAGCTTTTAGATATCAGTAATTTTTAACTGTAATCTTCGGGTTATTAATTGTCAGACATTTTCGGTCTTTTGTCAACTTTTGGAACGTCTCCACCTCCAGCTCTCTACAGACAAAACACAATCCCTAACATTCGCAAAACCCAAGAAGCTTAAGCGCAAACCCATAATGAGAATTTATGGGAAAAGCGTTTCACATGTCACACACCTTAAATTACTAGGAATCGTCATAGACGAACACAGGAGCTGGACGGAACACATCAACACCCTCAAGACAAAATTAACTAAGTATAAACACAATGCACGCAGATTAACTTCTAAGTCTTGGGGAATTAAACCTGCAATGTTAAAAATCTGGTACCACGCAATCATAGAACGGATCCTCTTTTACTGTGTGGGCGTCTGGGGAGGAAATCTCACCAAGGCAATCAAGGAAAAGTTGGTTTCGATCCAAAGGATGTTCTTGCTGCAAATGGTGAGAGGGTATAGGACTATCTCAACGGACGCACTCACAGTACTAACGGGGATCCCTCGAATCCTAATATCACTAGAATACGAGCACCAGAAAAACAGAATCCTACACCTAGAATTTGAACCAACAACCACGCAATACTTTCCACAAACAACTATTCAGAGAAAAGTTCCAAGTTGGCAACTGCACCCCGCTGAGGAGACATCGCAACTACAGGTATGCATTGCTAAGAACAGTCACAGGCACTCGCAGCATCCTACCATTTACACTGATGGGTCACGCACCGAAACCGGCGTGGCCGCAGCTTTCTGCGCCATGGTAAATGGAGTTCGGCCCATGAGTGGGCCTCCAGAATTGGAGACGATAACTCAGTGTATCAAGCTGAACTGTTTGCAATTCTGAAGGCTTTGGAATGGATAGCTGCATCCCCCCGCGCAGGATAACTTCAAAATTTATAGTGATAGTCTGTCGGGTCTTCAGGCAATCCATGTACTTCGAACGAAGCACCCCCTCATTCAAAAAATTAAAATTATCCTACATACTCTGTTAAATCGGGTCACCCTGGGACACGTCACAGCACACATCGGCATCACAGGAAATGAATTAGCTGACAGCCTGGCAAAGGAAGCAACAAAAATTGAAACAATAAAATACTCCCTTCCAGTTCCCCCTTCTTTCATAAGAAGGGAACTAAAAGATAAAATCATCCCAGCATGGCAAGTCTACTGGAACACCTCCACAAAAGGTAGACATACTCATAATCTCATTCACAAAGTTTCCAGAGAAATGTACAACTTGTCTCCACATACCACGGCATTCCTCACGGGACATGGTCCCTTTAAAAATTATCTATATAAATTTAAAAGGTCTAGAACCGATGTGTGCGAGTGTGGGGCCAGTGGTGAACCCACTCATTACTATTTTACCTGTCCCCCGACTGTTTCTTGGCACCTCAGATCTTCACCGTCTCATCCGCCACCATCCTGGCTGATAAACATAATAACGAGGCCAGTCTTAAACCATAAGCTACTAGAAATTTATAAATTTCTACTCAATCTCTCAAATCTCACCTAATCTTTTTATTTGTTGTAGTCTTAAAATTATTTATTAATTTCTCTTTCTTAGTTTAATTCATAATTCTTATGTTCATCCTAATCTTAACCCTAACTTTTTTGTCTTCAAGCTTCTAGTCTAAGGGACAAGCTCCCACTTATAATTATAATGCTTTTTAACTTCTCTTCATTGGGACCGCTCATATGCTCAGCAACATCATCACTGGCGCTCTGTATTTTATATCAGCCTTCCTACAGTGCACGGGTTTCAGCGCAAATGTGTGGCGCTCCTTGTCGCGTGGAAATCCTGCACTGTCACCTCTTCAAAGGGCCGTCAGCTATGAACTGTACAAGTGGTGCAGTCATACCACTGAACTGCTCATCTATTCTTCAAGCGGACTGTACAACTGGTGCAGGCGCACCTTCTCCATCATCCTGTCTGTCGCTGCCTGTCGCGTAGGAACGCTGGTTCCAGCGACAGACCCTATATTGTAATTTTTTTTTGTTTGTCTTTACTTCCTGCCGCCTGTCGCGTGGGGCTTTGCCCGGCAGGACCAGCATTTTGTACTGCCACGTTTAATCCCTGCGTGCCGGGGAGCTAGCCGGGGAAGACATTAAACGCTCAACGGCTGGCTTCGCCCTCAGCCGAGTGGTCTTCCTCATGCATTAAAATTAAAATTATATCAGGCAAAATATTTTAGTACGGAAAAAGTGGTGTTATGTCCTAAGTTTTGGTTTATTGTGTCAAAAAAGAAAAAAAAAAGAAAAAAGGAAGAAACTGTTAAGCGGTTAAAGTGAGGGCTACATCTTTAAAACTTATCCTGTACACATATCATACTGTCTGTGATATTCGAATGCAATTAAAGTAAGAATACAAATAAATTTCAGAGGGATATAAATGTTTTGCCACAGCTTGTAATCTTGTTATAAATATATGTGAATAATTTATAATCCTGTACATTTTGTAGAAGCGATGTTATTTCAAGAAAATCTTCAGACAATCTAACAGTTGAAGTATCACATAGTGCATGCCGTTGCATGCACCGTCGCCATGAAAGTGATGATGTTCATACAAACCTTTTGGACAAGTAACAGTGTTAATATCAGTGAATCAGATAACACCGGTACATGTGTCTGGTATTATTATACTGTTCTTACACGTTTCCGAATAAGGTGACATTTGGACCATATTGCACTGTTAAAAATCGTATACTAGTGCGGTGGTTCTTATGTCAAATATATTATCTTTCTCTTATGCTTCAGTTTTACAGCTTTATAGAAGCACAGCGCGACAGTGATATAAAAAAACAGAGAAAGTTTTGAAAATCGTGGGAATACACCTTCGAAGCAGCTTCATCAGCCGAAGCTGATGGTTGCACGTGACTGTGATAGTTTTAAAAGGTCTTCATTCGGATATGGATAATGCACTCTACGATCGATAATTGGCATTTACGTCAATGTTACAAGAGCTCAGAAATGCATTGTTGCTATGAATACTAATATATTTCTTCAATATCGAAATGTATTAACGGTACTGATAATAAATTTCGACTGTTATCTCAATCGGGTTCGATGGGAGTACGTTGACTTAGATAGCCTTAACCCTTCTTCTCGCAATGTTTTCTATACGGAACGCTTGAGATCTGTTCTGTGCCCAGCGATGCGTTTTTAAAATCGATTGAGGGTAACGTTATTTGACCTGCGTTTATCTTTCTACTACCAATGAAGGGAAAGTACTTGCTTGAACAAACGTCACTCGGTACAAGTGAGAAAAAAATTTTATGCAGTTGATTTCCTGGGAAAAATTTTCGTAATTGAGTCTAAAGCCAATTTAATATCATTATTATAACGCTTATACAGTTAAAGCAATATTATTGCTAGCGCAATTTTTGTTTCGCGCCAACCTTGCGTGGGAATCCGATTACGGAATCTTAGCTATTTTCACCGAGCGGGTATAGAATAATAAATTGTTTCATTCCACATATTACATACAGTAGAACTCCAATTATCCGAACTCCGACTATCCGAATCGCTGATTATCCGAATCACTTTCAGAAAAAAAGACGGAAACGTACTGCGATTCGCAAAATAATGATTCTGTCTACGCGCGCTATTGTTCTTTCCTCCACGAAGCTAGTGTAGGCGAACCATAAAACCTCATTACAGAAGGACACTATTAAAGAAACTTTTGGTAGAGGTCGAAGACGAAGAATGTGTGTTGGCTAACCACAAAAAATAAATGTAAAAGATTGTGCTTACATGGTGGCGGAAGCTTGGAGCTTGGTTAAGGCAGTCACATTAAACCGTGCGTGGAACAAGTTGAAAGGCATATCAACTGACGAAGAGAAGGAAAAGGAGAAAAAGAGAAAAGAAGATCAAGAAAAGAAAAAGAAAGAGGCAGGAGAAGATGAAGATGACGTGCAACTTGAGAAATTCAGAAACATTCTTTTGTAAAATCATGGATGTTCAGAAGTTAGTGCTGAAGATATAGGAGAGTGGATAGCGTGTGATTCGTCAGATTCTGGGTTACAAATTCAAAATGATGATGAACTTATTGAAAGTGTAAGAGAAGAATGTGTCGAGGAAGAAGATGACCTTAATGTCGAAGTTGAAGCAGAGACTGGTCCATCAGCTAGTGAAGCATTTTGCGGCCTTGAAACTGCGTTGATGTGGATGGAGCATCAGCCCGAGTGTGACCACATGCAACTTCTCACTGTCAAGCGGATGCGCGTCTTGGCTTCCCGAAATCGTATGAAAACTATCAAACAGCTTACTTTGACTGAGCTGTTCAGCAATCAATGACTTTAATTTAGAGTACGGTACGTACATACTGTACTAATGAACAGCACTTGTAAGTACGCTTAACATGTAAAAGTGTTGCCTTTTCATTTAATTAATTAAAAGCTTTTTTGTTTAAAAATAGTTTTTTCTCCCATTTTTAACATACATACAGTAATTAATTAAAATAAACCACTTTTTTGGAAAAAATCCAATTATCCGAATTTTTGATTATCCGAATGGGGTCCGGTCCCAATTGATTCGGATAATTGGAGTTCTACTGTACTATATACTATTTTAATATTCTTATATATTGCATTTCAAATTTTCGCACTTCTTGTACACTTTTTATGTGTTCAAGTGTATATATAAGATAGATCAGAATATATATCTTATATATACATCCGGTATATATATAAAAATGGCTCATTTAATAGAGGCATTTCAGTTTTAGTCAATCCTTATACGCTTTTTATACACCTTCTTTAATTCTTTGCTGAGAGAAAGTTCCGTAATCGTATTCAAAGACAATTGGAAAAGGTTTGGCGAAAAATTAAGTTCACTTTTATAACACTCACAATTGTATATTGTTGTTTTGCTTAACGTCAATCTTGTCTACGGATCCGATTACGGACTATTATAAAAGCATAAAAAAAACTTCTTAATAACACCCTAAACACAAGGAATGCGTTAGGCCTTTCGAAAGAACTTTGTCTTTCTTCGTCAGGCGCAAAGAAGACGTGCAACCACTTTTGAAGGTAGAAGAAAGACTGAAAGGAAATGGGAGGGAAAGAGGGACAAGTTAAGAGAACAGCCAATAGGAAAGCAGAAGGCATCAGCCGATCACAGAAGAGAATTATCTAGAATGCAGAACATAAAGAAAATTATGAAGAAAATTGAAAAAAAATTAAAATGCATAAAAAATGAAAGCAAAATGGGGATTAAAATTACAAAAATTAAACAAACATAAAAGTTAAAACAAAACAACAGCAAAATAATAATAATAATTATTATTATTATTTTATCATTATTATTATATGGTTGAGCTGAACAAGTTTTTCCAAGCTGCAGAGAGAATGGTGGAATCGGATTTTTCATTAACAATAACCTCGTGATTAAGATAAACAGCTAAATTTTCAAGAAAGTCCAATTCAGAGGGGCTATTGGCCAGTTGATCTTTAATGCCAATAGCTCCTCTGAATTGGACTTTCTTGAAAATTTAGTTATTTAGCTGAATCGCGAGGTTATAAACACTGCTTGAACCATGTCGTTAAAAATAATCCCACATGTCGATATAAATAGTGAACTGGAGATTATAATCTTTATATTAGTGCTTTTTAAAACTATTCACCGAGATTTCTGTCTGTTAATTGTCTCTTTTAGTTATTCACATGTATATATATTGAAGAATTGTACAGTCGTGGAAAAAAAAAACGGAACACCCCCCACTAACTCTGCAACAAATTATAGTAGAAGGACGTGACTGGTACCAAACGATTGGAAATAAAGTCTACTTTTAAGTGATGTATCTAAAATTTGCTTAAGGGGCCATCTACATATTAAAAACAGCCTAAACTTTAATTTTTTCAATGGCAACACCCACTTTTGACATGATATTTTAAATTTTCGGTTCAAACTATGCCTACATACAAAATTTTAAGTCATTTGGATGATAGGTTTTTGAGTTATAAACATTCAAATTTTAGAGCTTCTAATGTTAAATTACATTTTCATATTTTTATTAATATCTCCTGAAATTATAATCCTAATGTGCTAACGTTTTGTTTGGTTATAAAACTCAAAAACCCAAACATAACTACGTCAAATTTGTAATTTTTAAAATTTTATAATATGAATTATGAATTATGAAATTAATATTCGAAAAAATTATGAATTGCAACCTACAATTTTTTTGATGGATTTATATTTATTATGTCCTGCTTTATGTGTATTCAAAATTTCAATTTTTTTTTCCAAGTAGTTTTCAAATTATGCTTAAAAAACGACAAAATGCTGCTTTAAGGGGCCGTCTATGATGTGCATTAAAGCATAGTTTGAATAGGGATGGGAGCGCTCCGACTCGAAATCCCGATTGACACCACTAAATTTTAATAGTATTTGTTACCTTATTCAAGGACATAATTTCTGAAATTCTTTACGTTGGAGAATACTATTAAAATTTAGCGGTAAGAATCGATATTCGGGTCGGAGAGCTCTCATTCCTCTTTGAGAAAATATTATACTCATAGGCTGGGATTATAGTGACTTGATAAACTTAGAGATTAAGTCTGTCTTACACTATAAACAATGCGTAAACCGTATTTCAATGCTTCGTGATCTTACGTTAAACAACTCTGACAACGACCTGCGATTGTAGTAAGATATAAGATAGCGAGGCACCAGAACCCCAGCCTTTATTAGTATATATATATATATATATATATATATATATATATATTTCTTTTACTTTTTCAATGTCTACTTTAAAATTTTTCATTAAAATTACGTAAAACGTATTTGCATGAGATATATGTTTTCATTTATGAAAAATAGTTTCGCTTTTATTTTTAAATTAATAAAGCTCATTTTTGAAAAATATGATCAGTTCTACCTTAGAAAAAACTTAATCATTTTTGTTACCATTAAATGGATTTATAGCTTCTTTTCCAGTCGAATAAAGCTATATTGTTTTTTCTGCAGTATATATGTTTGAAGTGAAGTTTATTATAAATGCATATGTGTAGAGTATTTGCTGAAACAAAATGGCCCCACAATTAACTGAAGCAACGAAAGGCCAAATGATTGGCATGTGGCAAGCTGGAAGAAGTTTTCGTTATATAGCTGGGCATTTTCAAGTGTCTCTTCAAACTGTTTCAACATGGATTAATAGGTAAGGTTTATATTGGTAGTTTATTGCGAAGAAAAAATTACAATATTTCTTCTATAACTTTCGTATTTAAATCTATTCGATTAAACAGGCTAATTGAAAAAAAATTACAAGTTATTTTTATGGTTTTCTGATAGGCAAGATTATTTCCCAATCGCTAGCAGTGTGCAAAAAAATCTAATAATAATAATAATAATAAAAAATAATAAATGTCATATGGCAAGTTTTCTTTCCAGGAGTCATTAATGAGTTAATTGCAAAATTTCAAATGAACTACCAGAATAGGTTTAATCATAGAATTATTACCCCTATTCCGAAGGAGAATAACGGATGTAAAGTTATTCAGATGTTTTTATAACATATATTTAGTTTTAGGTCTTCAAATAAATCGGAATGTAAATTCTGCGAACATATCTCAAAACAAGACACCCCCCCCCCTCTCGCTACTAAAAAAAGCAATGTCTGGATTTATTTTCAGACTAAAAAACAATTTATCTGCGTTTTTTTTTGTTATTTTTACTTTGTTTCGTTACGCTGTTTTATACTATTTTTTTTTAATTCTAAATTTTGTATCTGTCAATATTATTCACGTTTCTGCCAATAAACTAAAGAAAAGGCGAGTTAAATAGATGCAAAATCCGAGAAAAAGCATTATAAAAGCACCTGTAAAATTCCAATAACATTTACATATTCTAAGACTATTTTAATTACAAATAATCTTATGGTTTTTTAATCCCTTCGTGACGAGAGTCTATTACAGAATTTTTAATAATTTACCACCGGTTTTTCAAAACAGAAATTTTCGTCTAATTGAATTGTGGAAATGCTAAGATATAATAAGGCAAAGCTTGCAATAAAAAATAACTGGTGGGAAAAATCGAGGATTCTGAGCATCTTATGCGTCACGCATACGTGTCGCTCGTCCCCAAGGGGTTAAAATCGGATAATTCAACACTTGTAAACATTATCTTACAGCATATAACAATAACCGAAACTTATTAAGTGAGTAAAATGGTCATATCGGTAAAACATAATACATTAAAAGGTGACATTCTGCAGCATTTCAACAATCGAGTACCGAACTTCAATTTGGATACAGCCCCTTAAATATGCTCATTATAAAGTAATTAATTTCTCAGAAACTAATCGTAGGAATTTAATGAAATTTGGTATCTAGGCATAGTTTGAACTGCAGATTTCAAATATGTTGTCAAATTTGGGTCTTGCTATTGAAAAAAACAAAGTTTGGGTGTGTTTTTATATGTATATGGCCCCCTAAGCAAATTTTATATTCATCACTTAAAAGTAGACTTTATTTCCAATCGTTTGGTACCAGTCACTTCCTTCTACTATAATTTGTTGCAGAGTTAGTGGGGGGTGTTCCTTTTTTTTTTTTCCACGACTGTACCTTTATTCTTGGAAAATTCTTTTCGAAAAAAAGTTAGCAGAAGAACGCATTCAAAAGTTATTCAAGAATAATTAATGAATGTAATTTTTAAACAATGCATGTCAACATTCCATATGGTTTAAAAATCAGATAAAGAAAAAAATGGAAAATCAAAACAATCTTTAAAATTCTATGTGACAAAGTATATGCATATTTATACATGACATAGCTGACAACTGCTAAAATTTTTGCCTACCAGTAATAATGAAAAAATAGTCGCCTTATTTAATCACCGATATCTGCGATTTTAAAAAAATCGTAGCTGTTGATATGTATGGTATGATGTCATATAATATTATCAACACTGATATGGACTAACCTAATAGTATTGATTGGAAGATCCATAACACATTTTATAGTAATGAGTTCGAGATAATTTTGACTTATGACTTTAGGCAACATAAGTTTAGATAATACTAACAGGCTACGTTCACTTCGCTGGTTGATTTTTCTAAACGAACTTCGAATGACTAAAATATCTTTTAGTTCCACCTCCCACTGTCAGGGCAGTGGCGTAGCCCGCATAGGGATCCAGATGCGCTGGATACCACTAATTTTATAACGTTTTCTTTGTCTTATATAATCAGAGAACTTTCTGCGATATTCAAACCGCAGAAAACTTTACGATATTACCGGTATCCAGAGCATCTGGCTACGACACTTTGTCAGGGGACTCATTATGTTCTAAACAAACCTCGTAGAAACACCCTGTATATTTAATATTCTTAGTTAAACAATTTTCGTGTTTTTATTGTTAATTTTTTTGTTTGATTGCATTAAGAAGAGATTAATTACTATATACTTAGGGTTTTTTTCTTTTTATTCATAAATGTGATATAGCATTAATTACATTGAAAAAAAATATTTTTAATGGTTTATCACACAGAAAGTACAGTGTAACCCCGATTTTACATTCTCGGAATTAGAGTTTTCTCGCAATTTACACCTTTACTTTAACTTCCTTTAAATGTATAAATAGCGCTAATCACCTTAGGGGCTAACTTACACCACTTTTGTAGAACAGAAATTTTCGCATTATTTAAACGCAGATTAAAAAAAAATCTTAAATAAAGCGAAAATTTGTTTTATAAAATATTTCCGAAACTTTACCTTTGCAGTGTAAAAGTGAGTTTCTACTCTAATTTCTTGCAATTTACACTTTTAGTATTACCTTCCTTAAAAAGTGTAAAAGCGGGGTCCTACTGTATTCTTAATTTTTATTCCCAATATGATCCTTAAATATGCCGAACAAACGTTCTGTTTATTCTATAAAATTAGTAAGAACTACAACTATAATTTCGAAAACCATTAATTACTCTAATAGAAGAGAAAATAGGTGCGACGTCACTACACAAACAGGTCACAAATCTCATAGTCACAAAGGTGACCAAAATACAATACCTTTCATTCGTCACATTACGGTTCTCAGGCGACCGTAGGGTTGTTAGATTGTACGTTTTCTCTGTAACTTGTATGTTTTTCAGGCTTATTCTACGTTGTACGCCTAAAACTTTCCCTTACGACGAATTCTTCCGTTTTAAAAAAACCCATACCTTACTTTTATAATTTCAAGAATTTTTATCTGTTTATTTTTTAATTTAAATACAGTGATCTCTCACTTATACGCAATTCACGGAAATCATTTTTTCACATTAGTTTTTTTATAAGGTAATTTTCGGCTTCTTAAATTGCAGAATTTATAAATCGAATTTTACTGTTTTAAAATAGTGGTATGAAAAAGTAATTATTGAACATCACGTATAAGTGAGAGATCACTGTAAAAAAAATCACTTTTAATGCACTGTTACCCCAAAAACATGACTACAAAATTCATTAAACAGTGTTATTAGAATAATGTAATGCAAATATAGTTAAAAAATAACAATTATAACAATTGATGGTTTTTTTTTAATAAAATAAAATAGAACGAAAAATTATGCATCAAGATGAAGAATTCGATTATGAAACGCTTTCGAAACATGTCAAGACTACTTTAACAATGTTTCGCCATTTAATAAGTTGAAAGATGATGTCTAAGTAAACAATTTGGAAAACGCAAAATACATTTGAAAACCAATTTCAGGAATTATGATCAACAATCGGACAAATATTCGAATTATTTTCTGTACTATGGATTTGTATATATACTACATAGTATACTAAAATTTAATTCAGTTAGGAAACGGATAGAACACTTGTAAATTCCCCATCAGCAATTTCCGTCAGTAAACGGAAATGTATTCGAGATCTTCTGTGCTGCCCTGTATATCGTCTATAGAATTTATACACACCACGTAATAGGCAAATTATTCTTTAATTTAAAAATGTATCACAACTTAAAACGCACTTCCAACAATTATAATCAATTTCAATATGTTTGAAATAGTGTAACATCATTAAAATGCATTGCAAATGATTTTTATCCATAGACCGTAATGCAACGGAATTATTTTGAGTGTCCCTGTAAATGAACTGTAAATGACTCAATTCACTTCATTTTCAATACCGATCATGCCAGAGTAAACCGCAATAACATATATCAATTGAATCACAATCCTAGTATAGTTACGCGAGTTAGCGCACGGACAGACGGCTGACAGACAGACGAACCGAATTCATAAACACTTTTCAACTTTGTTCGAAAGTTATAGAAAGGGGTCTACTGGGGTCAAAAATCAATGCTTATCTATGTATGCTCTTTATTAACGTTTTCAAAAACTCAGCGTATGAAGAAATAAGCCATTGCAAAACCGATTCATATTTCAAAACGCACAGTTTTGTATCGCAGAAAGAATGCCTTTGAATAAATATTACTATAAATCTATTCCTCACGACTTAAATCACATTTATCTCGAGTCCTTATATACTGGCTGACAGCTATACAGCTTCTGTGAGTGATAAGTGACCACAAAATAAGGAAATAAACAAAACCCAATTAATTTTTATGACGCTTGATATCAAAATTTCTTTACCCAGTTTCTTTAGAATTGAGAAATCTGTCGCTGGAATGGCATGTGTTTAATATGTTCGAGTTTCGTAATTTGATCGTCTGCTTTTATTTTTAACGGAATTTTATAACCCCTTTTTTGAATCAGTATAGGCGTTGTAAAATTTGTAGCATATTTTTTAGACATTTATGTGTAACAGTTATGCCATTTCATTAGCCTTTTATGAATTATGTTCGCGGGACAAATGAGCTAAACAATAAATTATTTTCTTTCACAGGAACCGACTTTACGAGGGCAAAACCAGCAATCAGGCAAGACATATTTATCGAATATAAATTAATATTTTTAATTAAACCATGAACTTTTAATTCTTTATTCTGAAGTATCAAGAAGAAACATGTTTACTAACTCTTAGATACAGATAAATGACTAACACTTTAACTTTTCACAATTACTTCCATAACTTAATTTTAGTTTTTATCAGTTAATGGCGATTTTGAATAAATACTCTTAATTACAATTGTGTTTATCAAAATACGTTGCAATTGTAGCATTTCAAGAGCCATAATAATTAATTTTCGTATCTTTCAGCCCAATGTTAATGTGCTGGCTTTGAAAGGAGAAGTTTGAAGCGAAGGTCGTGGGCATGAAACTAGGAATAAAGAGGAATTGACATAGCCTCAAAATGGTGAAGTTTCAACTGTAACAGGTTACGTAGAGCCTGTTACCGACGGGGCAAACTTCCACCAGTAAATGTGAATAGAAATTTCTTCCTTATTTAAAAGCCTTATTCATGCGAAATTTCTGTCATAATTAAAGCAAAAATATCTATTCATTTTCACTGGTGGGAGTTTGTTCTGGCGGTAGTCAGGCGCCGCGGTTCCACCATATTGTGACAACATAAATAATCCTCCTGTCAATGTCAGTGAATTTGATTACAGCCGGGAAAACTGTCATCAGTAAATTTGAATAGAAAATTTTGCCTTATTTAAACGCCTTATCCATGCAGAATTTCTGTCATAAATAAGAAGAAAACTTCGATTCGTTTTTACTGGTGGAAGTTTGCCCAAGCATTAATCAGACCCTGATCCGATGTAAACAAACAACAGCTGGCATCTAGTGATTACATCCTCAGTTACTTGACTCGCAACAGGTGGCACAATCTGCCTCCTTCTCTTCATTTATAGCTCCATTGTCGTGGATTTTACACACACGGGGACAACGTTAAAAACTTTCTGCATTAAAGAACATAGTTTTGGATAATTTTTCTTTTCAAAAGGTCTTTATGAAGGCATTTCTTCTATCTCAATACAGTCAAGCCTAGCTGAAGAATAATAAATGTTTATTCTTTTTGAAATCGTGGTAGTAGAATATCAAAAAATAAATTACTGAGAAAATTAAAGGATTTTGTAAGTTTTCTGTCGAAAAACGGTACAATCGGAATTTCTTTAAAAAAAAATAAAAAACAGAGAGAAAAATCCATTTTTTTTTTACCTTTTTAAGCTGCAGAATATGCAAAGTTTGTCTATAGCGTCGAAAGTAACGCCTTAACTTTAGGGAATAAAATTGACTTTCAGATTATTTAAAGCACACTATGTGAAAATAAGTGATTGACATGCTTTGACTGCTTTATATCGATGAGAACGGTTTGTGCATGAAGTATGAAGTCATTTATCCCAACCAGAAGTCCGGAGAATTACTGGATTCTTAGTAGGGGTCTAAACAACTTGTGTCTCGCGACTAACATCACGTGACCGTACTTAGATTCCTGATTTCAGATCACAGATTTGCCTACTTATTTTATTGTTTAGTTTCTGAACAGCTATGTGCTTGGTGGTTGAATGGTTACATCGATGCATTTGAGTCTATATAGTATGAGTTCCAATCCCACCTCTTCTTTTTATTCCCAACTTTTCTTCTAGATCTTTATTTTTAAATGTTTTATCGATTAAATTATTCTATTTCAGTTTTTTTTTAACTATTTTATTTATAAATGTTTTATCGGTGAAATATTCTATTTCAGTTTAATCAACTTTTTTATTTAAAAATATTTTATCAGTTGTTTTATATTTTTCATGATATTTTTAATAAAAGTAAATTTTGATGTTCATAACAATTAAAGATTTATTTTTATTTTTAAAATAAAATACTTACTTAAATATTCTATTTTAGAACTTTTTTTCTACTTTTTGATTTTAAAGTGTTATGCATGGAATATTTTATTCAAAGTTAATTTTGATCTTAATAACACTTAGTTTTATTTCTATTAATAAAATAAAACACTTGTTTAAATACGTTAAAATGTTCTTAAAATTTTACATTATAGCGCCTTTTAATATTTAAAGTTTCATTTCAATGTAATATTATCAAATTCTTTTTTTTTAAATCAAAGCATATTTAAAGATGTAAAAGGGTAGAAATCCAACTATGGTCAAGTGATCCCTGCCGCGAGACACTTGGGTCTATACACAGGTCGTAGTTGTGAAAGCCAAGGCAGTATCACAAAGTGTGATTTCTAGGGTCTGAAATCATTTTCTGGAGACTGGACATGCATACCGTCAGACTAGGTCAAGATCATAGACGAGCAACAAACAAAATGAGGACAAAATGATACTTAAGGCTAAAAACCAGGAGTAACCGATATATGAATAACTTTTTCTGCAACAACAATGTCGCTCAGCTCTTGGCCCCACAATTTCAAGTCAAAGTATTTGAAAGTACTTGGAACCGACTTTACGTTTTAGGTCTGTATTCTCGTAGACCTATGGTATACGTTTCATTGAAAGCACGTCACTATATAGCCCGCAGAGAATGGGGAAAGAGCATGCCATCAGGAGAAGACATAAATGAAATAATGTCTTCTTCTTCGACGGTCCCTGTTTTTATAGTCTATCTTGATAATAGGCACATTCTCATCTGTGAGAATGTGGAACTCGAAACAATACTGCATTCGTACAAAAAAGTGTCAAATTTGGAGAAGGGGAATTATGATTTGGGCTGGATTTTCATTAATGTTCGCACTGATTTTCATATCATAAACAATCCATCTCTGATGGTTCAGAAATATACTGATGATATTCTTTTCATTTTATTGAACGAAAATTTCAGATGTCTTTATGCCGGGATTGTGAACAATTTCCTGTATGACGAAAGGCTCATACAAAAAGTTTAGCCTGGATATTATCCGAACATAAATCCAAAAGAACATGTTTGGGCATACCAGACAGAAGCGTTGCTGCTCGCTTATTCCTTTCCCTCTCTTAATGGTTCGACACCGCAAAAAGTTCTTCTAGAAACGTGGGATGGAATACGCAATCCCTCGCTGATAACTTGAAAAACTGCATGTCTCAAAGGTGTTAAACATTGCTATACGTTAGGGAAAACTATATAGCTAGTCAAAATACAGGGTCATTCATAATTCCCTCCGGGGTTTCGAAACGTTATAGTAAAAAAACGAAGACGAATATGAAAAAAAGAAACATATGAAATTATTCCGAAACTATTCAAGTTTTATTTACATACATTACAGGTGTTCTATGTGTGAACCCTTGGTCACACGGCATACATCCATGCGATAGTCCAGTTCCTGCCATACTCCGTTTCTTTAAATTTCCGGTACCACACATGAATTGTTTTGTCAGTTGGTCCCTGTTTTCGATATTTATTACGAAAGGCCCGTTGAACTGACACCACTGATTCAGATTTAAAGAAACGGAGTATGGCAGGAACTGGACTATCGCATGGATGTATGCCGTGTGACCAAGGTTCACACATAGAACACTTGTAATGTATGTAAGTAAAACTTGAATAGTTTCGGAATGATTTCATATGAATTTCAGGAATTACATATATTTAATTGTTTTTCTTAGATGCACAACTTTTATATTTTTCGTTTTGCATAAAAAGAGAATTCAATAAAACTATTCTGTGCAGTTTTCTTTTTTTCATGCATGAATGACTTATAGCTCATCGCGTCTGTATAACTTGAAAAGAAAGAAAAAAAAAAACAGAAAAAATTATATCTGTACACAAGCAATAGTTTTTTAAAAGGATAATCAGTGAACACAGAGCAAAGGGAATAAAATATGTACATTCTACCAGTCCCACATTTGCCTAATGTATCTATTTTATCTCTATTAACCCATTAGCAACCGAAGCGTGCATTTCAGGAATTTCTTTTTTATTCAGAAATTAAGAATTCATACCAGAAATTCTGAGTAGCAATTTTTGTTTTATTTAATGACAGTCGTTTCATATTTACATAAAGTAACCTCTTCTTTCTGAATTTTTGAATAAAAAATATACGCCTAAAGTAGACGCTTATATGTATTTCGGATGCAAACGGATTAAGTATAGAAGATGTTGTTTCGAGCAAACTTTATTACTGAAAAATTACCACGATCAACAAATATTGAAAAATAACTAATTTTCATAAATTAAAAATATCGCCATTTTCATAGTTTAAACAAAGTTATTTATTTATTATTTATTCTGCTGCAGTAAAATAAATAAATCAATGAGCACATGGGGAAAGAGAAAGTCAAATATGAAAGTTCTCTGACTCCTACGTAAATCTAAAACATAATTAAAATATTCAAATGAATAAATTTTGCAGGTAAATGACTGCATGATCTGTATAACTTTCAAATCAAATCAAGAAATTTATGGATATCATTTTGATTGATGAATAATTTATCAGAAACGGATGATGTCAGATTTTTGTTCCATTTACTTTTTTCAGCCAAAGGCAAACTTTCCGTGATTGTTTTCCCTATAAGTAATGCATTTAAAGTATCTTTAGTCCTTATAAGTTTTACTTTTGCCTTCTGGCTGTTTACATTTTGGTCGTTATTAATCTTCTTATGATTATTGGTATCGTCTAAGGTGTAAGTGCAATGTAGCTTTCAATCATTTGTATTATCATCTTCACGCTCCCTGCCACAAAATAATGTATAGACTGGTTTTTAGAAGTGAACAGTATGCGTTATTAATTGCTGAATAAATAAAGTGTGTATCAAAATGAGCTCACATTTTTTTTTTTTTTTTTTTTTGCGAAGAGTTTCCGCAGAAATTTCACCATTTTTAAATTGAATATTTGCAATTTTCTGTTATGTTATGTACTTTTTACTTCAATGTTTTAACTTCAATGTTAACAGATTACAGCAAATAAAAATCCCTACTTCGTTTTAATCGTAAAAAGGGGCATAAAATTTTAAATATCAGCCAATTTTGTTAAACCCTTTATAAATGAAAAGCATCTGATAGATATCGGAAAATTTACTTCACTTTGAAAATATTTTCAATGGTTGGATCCATAATAAGCATTGACGTTCCAATGGCACAAGTACCGTAATTTCCGGCGTATAATCCGCAGCACAAAGAATCGTTTTTTGACCCAGAAATTTTATTCAATAATTGTAGTTAAATATTTACAGCTATCTTGTAAGTTACATTTCATAAAATAATATTTCTGGGTCGAAAAGCGACTCTTTGAGCTGCGGATTATACGCCGGAAATTACGGTAATCGCAAGGTCGAGCAAAAATAACAATGGAACGATCGCAGTGTTCGTAGCAGAGTGTCTGGAGTGAGCAATTACATTGAATAACACATTTCTTTTTCAGTACCAGTATTTCTAAAAAGTAAATTTTAGTAATTATTTTTAGTAATTCTCTATGGTTAAACGCGAAGATTACTACTTGAAGTAACAACATCAATGTGAACTATGATGTCATTTGTTTTCGGGAAACACTAACGCATATGGTGAATATCCCGCTACTTTGAATAGGTGGGCCTACGCCTAATGATGCCGCCTTAATCTCGCGAGTTTCACTCGCCAAACGCTACTGACTACGGAAAATGTTCAACTGTTAGTTCTGGGTTTTGTCAAGAATAGTATTGTTGGAAAGATCTACTTATAAAATGCATTGCAATTCGAGTAAAATCGTAGCTTGATGACGTAATAACTTTAAATGCTCTATTACTGAATTGCGTAAACGAGTCATCCTTATAACTCCAAAAATGATAATCCCATTAACTAAGAATTTACTGCGTTGGATTAAGCGTCTTATTTCCAATTAAAATATATCCCTGAATTGAAATTTGAACGAAATACAGGGTAATGAAAAATCGATGAGTGTGGAAATAGGATTACAAATATCTCGGCAACTAATTATTCAACTTCATTCTTTATGCAAAATTTATGTTTTTTTGATGTTTTTTATATTCTCTCCTTACAATAAACTATTTCGAAAACTTTTAGACACCTTTTATCAGAACAAATATTTCGAGAGTACGAAAAAAATTGTTCCGGATAATCGAGGTTACTGAAATTCAATTGGCTTCTTCTCATTATTACATACTAAGTACATACCAATTTTCAAGTCTCTATCTGAATTTGTTCGGGAGATAGAGCGTTTACAGACACACAGACAGACGGACGGCAAATTTTTTTTCTAAAAATATGTTTTTCGGAATCTCCAGTGTCTGAAATGTGTAAATCCGTCAAATTTAATTTTTCGCTTTTTAAAACGATTACAAGACTTCCCTTATACTACGTATGATGGGTAAGTAATATGTATTTATACATAACTATTAAAAACAGTTGATAAAACTTTAAAATAATAAATAAATGATCACGGGTTAAAAGCAGTAAAGGGAGAAAATAATTTCATAAAAAATATACTTGCACTTAAATATTAAAATGATAAATAAAACTTGAAAATAATTGTCTGAGTGCAACGAAGACTCATACACAGCGCAGTATTACTTTGCCCCATATATAGCTACGATGGATATTAATTGTCTGAGTGCAACGAAGACTCATACACAGCGCAGTATTACTTTACCCCATATATAGCTACGATGGATATTAAAACCTTTCGTCAAGCATAACTCAAAAAATATTTAACGGATTTCGTTCAAATTTTTACAGCAGGTACCTATAAAGGTGACAACGACGTCTATTTATTACCAAGAATAAATGTCAAACCGTTTGGAAATTATATTAAAAAATAGATAAAAAAGCACAATTAAAGTACATACGTCACGAAAATTTTGTGCGTACGTCATTTTCACCGGCGCGGCGGGAGATTTTCGTAGACAATCGGAATTGAAAAGTTCATGGAGTACATGGAGCAAAAAAATATGCACGCACAATAAAATATATTTCAATTTAGTAGAAATCGAAAATTAATCTGGATTTTTTTCTGTTTGAAAGAAAAACCCCGCAATAACTTGGTAGACTTGGTATTAGAGATTTGGCGCAAATCTCAGCAATAGCAGCTTTTTTTATTTCGAGTGTATAAATTAAAAAAAAAATTATTTGGTGTTTAAATAAAAGGTTTCGATTTATGGCATTATTTCTTTTTTTTCTCTCTTTTTAGCATTTTAAATGGGATTAATGAAAGGCATGTATTTTAAATTAAATGAGTGAAAGGTTTAAATTTAAATGAAATGAATTCAATATGAAAATGTGGCTTAGATGCTTTACACTCACGCTAAAAAAAAAAAAAAAAAAAATTAATCGGTTAAAAAAAAAAAAAAAAAGTCGCCAAATTTAGGGGATTTTTTCCTTTAATGGCAACCTAGCCATTGTATTAAGTTATTCGTTTGGCGCAGTCTTGGAAATCGCGCCAACCAAACAGTCGCCAATCTTTTGTTTACATTTTAGCGTGAGTGTAACACATCTGTTCCGAAAATGTTATAGGGACAATATTTGGCGATTTATCAACTGCGCCAGGATAACATAAAAGTACCAATATATCAAACGGTATGTAGTATGTGAAATGAAACAATTATATTATAATCACCCATCGTACAAGAAAAAAAAACTAATATTCTGCATTCAGAGGGAAAAAATCCATCTCCTGCGCCAATTTGGTGTTTAAATAAAAGGTTTCGATTTATGGCATTATTTCTTTTTTTTTTCTCTTTTTAGCATTTTAAATGGGTTTAATGAAAGGCATGTATTTTAAATTAAATGAGTGAAAGGTTTAAATTTAAATGAAATGAATTCAATATGAAAATGTTATAGGAACAATATTTGGCGATTTATCAACTGCGCCAGGATAACATAAAAGTACCAATATATCAAACGGTATGTAGTATGTGAAATGAAACAATTATATTATAATCACCCATCGTACAAGAAAAAAAAACTAATATTCTGCATTCAGAGGGAAAAATCCATCTCCTGTGCCGTAAGATTTGGCGAGTTCTTTTTTGGTGATAAGTTTTTCGATGTGATTGTTGTGACCTGCAGGATTTGGCTTACTTTTTCTAAATCTTATTTTTTTGCAGATGTAGTATTATGTAAATATATTTTTTTGCAGATATTTTTCTATTTTGTATATTTGGCATTCTATTTTGTATATTTTCTATTTGGCATTTGGAAAAGAGATTTTTACCTTTTTATCTGTGCCTTCGGAAATATTAAAAAATAAAAAAAGATTTACATATATCAAGCGTATAATGTTATGTTTTGCATTTTTATACGGACCACTTCTCCATTTTAGATTTTAAATGCTATTTATCATTTACTAGCCGTTTATTAATTGTTTACAATTTACCCCCCTGACAATAACAATTATTTATCACAAAAATGCCTCTTAAGTTTGTTAAATAAGTTTGTTTATGTATTTTCATTACTTATTAAAATAGCGAGTATGGCGATAAAATTTTATTTTAGCATCGTGCTTAAATTTTTAAGATGGTGCAAAAACATGCTTTAATAAACGTATGTTTGTAAATATTTCAAAAACATGTTTTACCGCTCTCTTGAAAAATTTTGTAAGATGCTAAAACTACCTTTTGGCACCATTTAAAATTTTTTTCGCCAACCGACATAGGATACGAAACTTTTCCCCATTCAGATACACAGGTAAGGCTGGTCTCTAACTAGAGTAAAGCTAGCAATATTGTTTTAGCTCTATAAGAGTTACAATAATGATATTAAATGCTCCGATTGGCTTTGGGCCCAATTACGAAAGGTTCTCCTAAAAAAAACTGTAGAAGAAGTCTTTTACATTTGTTTCAAATGAAGCTCGGTCTACAAGGTATTAGTTAATAATACAAACAACACTAATGGCATGGTGGCAAAAGTTTTAATTTAAATGTATATATTTGAAAACCTCCCCCCCCCCCCAAAAAAAAAAAAAGAAAGAAAAGAAAAGAAATTTACTTTAATGAATTTAAAATGGCGTTAAGCCACGCTTTCTGACATAAGCAATTGGCTGCAAACGCGATAACGAAACTTTCACTTAACTTAATAACATGTAGCTAATACAGCCCTCAGGGTACTTTGCAGTTATACAAACCTTGTGGGTATTTTAAAAAGCTTGAGACAATTCAGGTTTAAGAAGTTGAGATTTACTATCAAATGATATAAACAACTATGAACACAAAACTGATGAATTATTATTCAGTTCTATATATGTATTTAAAAAAAATTGCCTCTGATTACACTTTAGATAAATTACTCCTGTTTGCATTTAATAACTGATAAACGGCTTCTGTATATTAAATGAATTGTTTAAATATTGGGAAGAGGTGACGAGTAAACAAACGGGTAGACAGACGGGTAGCGACATAGGTAGGCTGACGGGTAGCGAAACGAATAGATAGACGGCTAGAGAGAAACGTAAAAAGAGGGTTGACAGAGGGGTAGCGAGATGGGACACGAGACGGGTAGAGACACTGGTAGACAGTAATGTAGCGAGAAAGGTTGCGAGACGCGTAGCGTGGTAGATAAAGAGACGAGTAGAGAGATGAGTACAGAGACGAGTTGACTGACGGGTAATGAGATTGTTAGTGAGTCGGGTACAAAAACAGACGGATAGTGAGACGGGTATACAGACGAGTAGAGAGACAGTAGATGGGTACGGAGATGGGTAAGAAGATGAGTAGATAGACAGATAGACAAGTTGTGAGACAGATAGACAAATGGGTAGCGAAGTGGATAAAGACACGGCTAGACATACAAGTAGTTAGACGGATAGACAGACGGTTAGAGAAATAGATTGGCGGGTAGCGAGGCCGGTAGAGAAATATACAGACAGGTAGCGAGACGTGTAGAGAGATAGACAATCGGTTAGAGAGACGGACAGAAGAACGGATAGTGAAACAGACATATTGTGGAGAGACAGGCAAAAGAAAAGTATGCGGATAAAGGAATAGACAACAGTCTGCCTCGGCGACATAGACACAATAGGACGAGGTAATAGAATGAAGGAATAGACGACAGCAGACGGTGTCTGCGGATAAAGGCGCAGGGGGCAGAGCTTCCTAGAGAATAATCAAGAAGTATCTGTTAAGCTTATCTTTGAAATATATATATTTTTTCAATTTTGCCGATATGGAGATTTAATTTAAAAGTTATTTTACAGAAGTCATCGAAAGATTTTTTGTATATTTTAATAGTAATTTAGACTATAGTTTTGCAATCTGGTTTGTAGCAAAGCATGCTATCAATGTGGTTTGAAATGTAAGAGTTTCTGTAAACAGTTATACAAATAATAGATATATAATCAAGGAAGAAAATTTTTAAATTCACACACAAAAAAAGGTGCAACAATGAAATTAAATTTGCGTTAAGCCACGCTTGATAGAATAATCTATTGGCTGCAAATCCAATTACGTAACTTTAAAAATCTTGGCGTTTAAAAGATCCGGCGTTTTTTTCCCCCAAGTTTTGCGCAATACGCGCTTAAGAAAATGAGATTCTTTGCCACATGTTAAAAAAATTTATGACAACACATCTGATGAACGGTACTTCTTTTCTATTTTTTTAACAGTGTTTATGAATTTATATATGATATTTTGTAATTCTATCATTTAATTTGCTCTTTTTCTTTATATTGTAATTGTTAACCCTATGTTTCTCAGCAATATCACTCAGACTAATCCCTTTGAGGGAAGTCCTAGTAATCAAATTATTACGCGTTAAAATTGGTAAATGGGAAAATTATGCTATATTTAAAATGTTCAAATAATATTTACAAACAGTTTCAATTAAAAAGATATATTTACTACAGATTCATTTATTTCGACAAAATCTTTTACCTATTGTTGCAAATTGAAATTGTTTACTTAGCCATTTTATACAAGCTGATTTTCAAATGGTTAATTGGTCTTATTTAATCAATCACGAAAACAGTTAGCTGTTTCCACAGCAGTTGATTCGGCATTAAAATTCCCCAGTCAAAGTGAAATGAATGGAAACCCGATTACAGGAAATCACCACCGGTCGTTTATTTATAATTCAATCGTCCGTAATCGTTTTAGAGTCGATCAAATTAGCGTGTTTTTAGAGTTTGTGGTGTCAGAACGGGGGTTGGCGAGAGTAGCTCGTAGGGATAAGAACCCCCTAGTTTGATAAAAAGAAAAGAAAGAAGTAAAGGCTGCAATATCTCTGAAGATAATTCTGGTTGAGATTATGAATTTTCCAGCGGTCTTAAACTTACGTATCAAAAATCAGTAATGTTGTAATGGCAAATTTATTCATGTATTGAGCCTTCTGTGAACAAAGGACTGAAATGTTTATTAAAAATAGAAAGATTGGGTGACAATTGTCGGAATAAAAAATTAGAACACAAAATAAATAACATTTTTTTAAAATAAAAAATATAATTAAGCTTTATTAAAAATTTTAGGACATTATGTATTTAATTTTTTACTGCTTTTATCAGGAATCGCACGAGTACTTACTTACTTTTGGATACATTTAAGAAAAGAAAACTGTTTCTTTTTAAATCTCGTAATTTTCCAATTAATAAATAACGATAAATTTACTTTTCTAAAATACAGGTATTCAAAAGTAAGCCCACGTACAATCCCTTTTAAGGTGCGTTCGTAATTATATAAATACGTAGAACCTGTAGTCGTTGTCTGATCCCTCCGTCCATCTGTCCGCATATAACAGCGCAAAAACTACCCAACCAAATGGTTTGAAATTTAAGATATATTATCTTTGCAGAATTTTGTCGAGACATTTCAAATCTTATGAAAATCAAATCAAAACCTTAGAAGATATTAATAAAAATATTTATTAAGAAATTTGAATTTTTTTTTAAAAAATCGGTGCTTTCTTGTTATAGGACATTCCGAGGTTTAACCCCTTCGCGACGAGCGTCCCTTACAGAATTTTTAATCTTTTACCACCGGTTTTTTAAAAGAGAAATTTTCGTGTAATTGAATCGCAAAAATGTTAAGATTTAATTGGCCAAAGCTTACAATGAAAAATAACTGATGGGAATAATCGAGGATTCTGAGCATCTTAAGTGTCACGTATACGTGTCGCTTGTCCCCAAGGGGTTAATCGTCAGACGACCGAGATACTTATTTTATTACAGAAATTAATCTGCAGACGATATAATTCACTTCACAGAATTAAAAATCATCAAGATCTGGATATTTATATAATTAGCTATAGTACGAACACACCTCGTTTGTCACGTTGGACGTACAATTTCCAACTTGTTATTTCTGTTATTATTCTTATTGTTACGATAAAAGTTAAATGTCTTTTATTCTTTAAGCTTTATACGGCTTCAAATAAAATTAATTTTAGAAAATTATATATTTTTAATGGTTTGAAATGTTTAAAACAATTCGAATTATAGAAATGGCACCTTGTTCTAATGTTAGAAGCATTTTTATTTTGTTTTAATATCATGAAAAGTATTTTTTTTTAATCGGATAACTTTAACTTTTTTCTCAGGCTCCAAAGCGTTGGAATGAATGAGAATCGACTATATCGTATGTGGTCACTGCGCTTTCTTCTAAGTTTTTAAATGAATTTATTACCGACTCTGCGCGATGCGAAAATGAGGGTAATGATTTTGACCGCGGACAATGTAGATTCTTTATACCCTCTTAAAATGGGAATGGGTGGTTGGATTTTAATAAATGTGGTATCAAACTGTTTCTCTTCCCTTCACGAGTGTCATAGGCTATAGTTTTATAGCAGATATTCCCTGGACTAACCGGATATCTCCAAATGGTTGTTTGTAAATGACTGTTCTGTTAAAAAGTATATTGCCATGAAGCCGCCATTTCTCTGTAGTTCAGTGTTAGCGCCTCTAGCTCCCCAGCAGGGTAGCCAGTTTGGTCTTTTTTTAAGTAAGACATTTTTTTAAAATTTTTGAACTTGTGTGATGTTTAGAAGTTAAAAAATAATTGCAGTAAAAGCGAAATAATATGGTCAAGTGTTGCTACCGTCAATATGACGTTAGTGTTTTTTATGGACATGTTTTTGCTTTTCAATATAGATATGCATGCATATCCGGAATTAATTTTTTATTCACAAATTCCGAATCCACAGCGGGAATTTCAAAAGAAGAATTTTTTACTTCATGTAATCACGAAATGTCTGTCATCAACTAAAGCAAAGGTTTCTTTTAGAAATATCTGGTAAAAATTCGGAATTTTCGAATTAAAAAAGACCAAACTGGCAACCTTGCTTCACAGAATTTGTAATATTTTTCTGCGATTAAATATGGCGAAATATTCAATTAAAAATTCTGGCAAAATTGTAGCACTCTGTAAACCTATGCTGGATTAAAAACTGAATGCGCTCAAAAAATAAAATAAAATAAAATAAAATAAAATAAAGTCCTATTAATCCTTTATGCGACGAGTATCAGTTACCCTTCTTTTACTTTTTTTGGCACCCCTGATTATGATTTTTTATGTTATTAAAAGACTGAAATTTTATGATTACATAAAGCAAAATTTTCTGTGGAAAAATACTGGTGTCCAAATTCAAAGATTTAGAAACTCTGTATGGTACTTATACGTACCGCTCGTCGCAAAGGGGTTAAAGTAATAATAAAAAAAAAGAAAAAGAAAAAAAAAAGTTACAAAATATTTTTAAAACTGCAATGCATGTTCGCTTTAAAAAATTAAAAAAAAAACTAATTAATGGCTTAAACAAACTTCAGTAAATTGATTTTTTTTCACATTTTCATCGAATTTATGATATAGACTTGAAGAAACACTTTAACACGTTGAAGAAATTCTTACTGGAATATAAACAATAATGAAAAATAATTTTTTAACCCCACTGTCCTCTTAAAGTAAAAAAAAAATATCAAAAATTGTTGTGTAAAGTAATTTGAAAAGCGGAAACAATTTTCACTTTCGAGCGGAAATACATTCGACAAAAATCATTACATTGATGACGATTCTTGGACTTCCCTCTCTTAAGTGATTCCTAATGGACTTATTAAGTCATTTGCATCTGAAGCGTGCAATTAAGGAATTTTTTTCAGAAATTCTGAATTCATTCCATGAATTCTGCATAGGAATTTTTTGCTTCCCTTAATTACAGACGTTTCGTGATTATATAAAGTAAAAATTCTTCATTCGGAATTTCCGGGATGGATTAGGAATTTTTGAATAATAATAAAAAAAAATCCTGAAGTTGATGCATATATGCGCTTTGGAGGAAAATGGGTTAACCCTTTGAAGGTCGGTGGTTCATTATTTATACCAGTTAATTTTATTAATCAAGATTTGTACTAGAATTTTTGCTTAATAAAATTTTACTTTCATAACTTTGGTGAACAAAAGCTGTAAAATTGCATTTCCTTAATTTCAAATAAAATTTTTCGAAAATTCTGATATGAATTCAGCATTACAGAAACACAATTACTTGCCCCTGAAATAAGTAACCCTTTGATTACGGGTTTGGGACATATGTCGTCCCAGCGACTATTTTTTTTAACTCTAGTCGTACCACTTTTTGAAAAATAATCTCTGCCATACACTTATAATAGGAAACTTTCAAAAGAAATCTACCACAAAAAATTATTTTTGTGAATTATGGTATGAGTAATATAAAAATAGTGGCCAGTGCAAGACCGTAAAGCAATAGGTTAAAGGTCCACGTAAACAGGCGAAATCATAGAGGTAGCAATGCGCAGATCATTTTCAATTTGCTCGTTTATTTCTTGGACGTGCATTCTGTTAGTCGTTATGTAACCGGCGCTCTAACCACTGGACAAGCTGACAACGCTATGAGTATGAGGTCACAGTGGTAGCAATAAGCAGATAATTTACAATTTGCTCTTGTAGCTCCTGGATATGCATTTTGTTAGTAGTTATGTAACCGGCGCTTTTACCACTGGACAATGAGACAGTGCTATGACTATGAGGTCACAGAGGTCACAGAAGTAGCAATGCACAGATGATTTACAATTTGCTCTTGTAGTTTCTGGACGCGCATTCTGTTATTAGTTATGTAACCTTTGGCTCTTAACCACTGGACAAGGAGACAGTGCTATAAGTATGAGGTCACAGAGGTAGCAATGCACAGATGATTTGCAATTTGCTCGTTTATTTCCTGGACGTGCATTCTGTTAGTCGTTATGTAAAAGGCGCTTTAATCACTGGACATGAAGTCAGTGCTATGACTATGAGGTCACAGAGGTAGCAATGCACAAATGATTTACAATTTGCTCTTGCAGTTTCTGGACATGCATTCTGTTAGTAGTTATGTAACCGACGCTGTTAACCACTGGACAAGGAGACAGTGCTAAAAGTATGAGGTCACAGAAGTAGCAATGCACAGATGATTTAAAATTTGCTCTGGTAGTTTCTGGACGCGCATTCTGTTAATAGTTATGTAACCGACACTCTTAACCACTGGACAAGGAGACAGTGCTATAAGTATGAGGTCACAGAGGTAGCAATGCACAGATGATTTGCAATTTGCTCGTTTATTTCCTGGACGTGCATTCTGTTAGTCGTTATGTAAAAGGCGCTTTAACCACTGGACATGAAGACAGTGCTATGACTATGAGGTCACAGAGGTAGCAATGCACAGATGATTTACAATTTGCTCTTGTAGTTTCTGGACGCGCATTCTGTTAATAGTTATGTAACCGACGCTCTTAACCACTGGACAAGAAGACAGTGCTATGACTATGAGGTCACAGAGGTAGCAATGCACAGATGATTTACAATTTGCTCTTGTAGTTTCTGGACATGCATTCTGTTAGTAGTTATGTAACCGACGCTCTTAACCACTGGAGAGGCAGACAGTGCAGTGACTATGAGACGACTTTCTCAAAGGATTTTAAATTATTATTCCATACCTGAAAATTGCATGCAATATTTGCTTAAGTATCCATGTGGGAAATATATATCTTCCTTAATAAATTTCTTAAATGGGAACTTTTATTTAATCGCAGATTTCGGCGCTTAAATAAGGCAAAATTTACTATTAAATTTTATGATAAGAAAAAAGCGTAAAAGTTGACAGACATGCCGTAGAATGATTTAACTTTTAACTAAAAATTTTAACAATAGTTTTATTTATGAAAATTTCTTACTGAATGTATAACTAAGCAATAGATTAACTCCCTGACTGCTTAATTTGTGTTTCAAACTCCTTTCGACCAATATTTATCGCTATTATTATACATTAAATATCATCATGCATTTGAAATGGGTAGTATATTTATCATTTGTATATTTACTCTTTGACTGTGAAATTAAAAAAAAATTCTTCTAAACTTGTGTATTATATAATTTTTTCTACAAATTTCTTGCCTGTAGAAATCGCGGAATAAGCATTCAGAGGGTTCAACATATATACTGTGCTAAAAGTTTACATTTAATATGTTACCAGTTTTACTAAATAATTACTACATAATAAAAAATATAAACACATAAATGATACCTGTTCCGTAAAAATGTTTATATCTAAAGAAATGTTTACATTTATAATATGATTTTCAAAAACATTTGTACATATCGTCGCTACCATGTCAAAATATCGAATTTGAAAAAAAAAGCATTTTTTATTACTTTTAAAAATGGGCCGTTTGTCACCACTAAATTGTAATAGTATTCTTCTGCAGAGTTGCCAGTTTGGCGTCCATTCTTTTTCAGATATTTCGAATCCAAACCACAAATTCTACGTAGAAATTTGTGTTTTGTTTAATTACACACGTTTTGTGATTATTTTAAGCAAGTTTTTTTTTCTAAAAAATTCCGGTATGAATTCGGCATTTCTGAATAAAAAAGATCATACTGGCAACCCTGGTCTTCACAGAAATGTTATTAAAATTTTTACTAGTCGAAGAATTCTAATAAAATTTAGTGGTGACAATTGGCCCACTGTTAAAAGTAATAAAAAATGCATTTTTTCACATTCGATAGTATGACATGGTAACGAAGATATCGTCGCTACCATGTCAAACTATCGAATGTGGAAAAATTTATCTTTCATTACTTTTAAAAATGGATCTATTGTCACCACTAAATTTTAATAGTACCCTTCACCAGGGTTGACAGTTTGTTCTTACTTATTTGTTCAGAAATTTCAAATAAAAATTTTTGATTTATATAATAAAAAACATTTCGTGATTATTTTAAGTAAAAAAAAAAAAATCGCAAAATTCCTGGTACGAATTCGGCAACTCTGTTCTCCACAAAAAGTTTATTATTTTTTTTTCAATATCCGAAGAATTGTAATAAAATTTAGTTGTGACAATCGGCCTATTTTTAAAAGTAATGAAAAATGCATTTTTTCGTATTCGATAGTTTGACATGGTAGCGACGATCACTTTTAACATTTTCGATGGCTGCGCCAATTCAGTTTTTATTTCCTGAATAATAAATTTCGAAATCTGTACTCTTTATAAGGTATTTACTACTTCGAACTCCACTTGTAATAATGTGAAAAGTGAAAAAGGTTTTTACTTCCGAGCGGAAATACATTCCGCAAAAATCAGTTCACTCATACCGATTCCTGGACTTCTCGCTATCAAGATTATTCCTGATGTTAAAGGTCTCCGCAAACATGTGAAATCACAGAGGAAGCAATAAGCAGATGATTTGCAAATTGCCTCGTGTAGTTCCTGGACGTGCATTCTAATAACGTGATAGCCCTTCTAGAATACGATTATCTCAGTTTTTTGTTACATACTTACATTGTCAGAAAAAGAATCTCGCGCGAGGATTATAAATTTTGTTTCTAATAATGCTGCAATTATGTACTTAAGTTGGTCCGTGACACAAAATTTTATTTTATTAACACTTTCCAACATAGTTTTAAAAGTGTTTTTGAATTAGGTTTGTTTGTGTGTCTGTATGTCTGCCCGTGCTTTATCTCTCGTAAATATACTCAGATTGTCATGAAAAGTTTTATACATTAGTGAATTTTATTATAGAATGTTCGGTATTGAAAATGAAGTGTGTTACATTATTAGTTCATTTACAGGGACGCACAAAAGAATGCCATTACATTATTGTTTATGGGGAAAAATCGTTTGCGGCGCATTTTATTGATTTTACTATATTTCAAACATAATAAAATAAATATGCATTACAGAGATGGACTGCAGCATGCTTTCACCGGAGTATACAATTAGTACCATTTATAGTTCAAATACAGGAACGTACAAAATAATTCCTTGTGTTTTCGCGGTGGTCTCCTCTGATAATGGGATCCACCACGTATCACAACGACCTATGTCGTCAATACATGGGTTCAATCAGGGTGATGCGCAGGTGGCGGTGCCCCGACCGGTCGCAGCACATACGGGAGGAAGATCCTGGTCGTGATCGTTATATGTCCCTCAGGACATGGGTGCGTCGGTTTAGAAGCTGGCGGGCACCCCTCAGGCTCCTGGCGGGGCAGCTCAGTTTTACATTAAGTTCTATGGGATGGGAATCGTTTGCGAAGCATTTTGAACATGTTATTATACTTGAAACGTAATGAAATTTAAAAGGATCAGTAAGGTTCATTACAACTTATTTTCTACAGATTATGGAGTGCGTAGGATTTATTGTTTATGTACAGAGGCACACAAGAGTATTCAAATAAAGCACTGACTCTGATCGTAATTGCTAGAAGTGCATTTTCCGCTGTGGTATGCGATTTTATGTAATTTTTAGTTAATTACGATTTGATTGCAAATTCTTCAAATCATATACAGGGTTGCACGAAAGACTTCGAATATGGGCAGCAATTGCTAAAAATGGTTTTTCACTGAGTTATGTATTTTTTTTTAAAATTAGTTATTTAGATATTCAATTTCATTATATGAAAAAAATAAATTTCTTAATAATATTCTATTAGTGTCGGAAAAAATTTCATAATCTATTTCCATATGCATGATTTTTCGTTCTTGTTAGGTAGATTTCGTAAGAAATACTACCTATTACATTCTCACCTAAGTTGGAATTCCTGAAAAGTTTTTGCAGATTTACACCGATCATGATTCCTAGAACGCAAAACCACCCCAGTTCGAAACTTTATCTGTCTATTTAGCTATCTAGTTATCTATCTACCTATCTATCCACATACCTTTTTATGGACACGATAACTTCCATAATTCTGCACGAATCTCTTGCAAACTGATAAACGAAATCAAGCGGTATAAAAATCGCGGTCAAGTTCGTTAATGGGCAAAACGAACCAGGGAAGGAGGGGGGGGATGTAATATAGTTATTAGTTCGAGTGATTGAATGACGAAATATCCAGGTACGTATTTAATTAGCAAAGAAAAACTCCAGTATATCTTCAGAATTTTATTTCGTAGACATATGATGTTCCAAGGCAGAAGAGGGTAAACAAGAAAGGCCGCTCTTAATCAGCCATTATTATGTGAAGACAGAAAGCGAAGTGAGTTGTTTCCACGATACAAGTTGGAATTGCACTGACAAGAATCTCGCCAAAATAGGGTTGTTACAGAGTGTCTAGGCGTAAATACTGTCAGACAGAGATAGGCATAACAAATGGTATTTGCCGTGCGAGGTTACCAGATTATTGGCGACAGGACGAATTTTGTTTCAAAAATTAATATCACCATGGCGATTATAACCGACAAATATCTTTCTCATGTGAACAGATTTCGACAGACAAAACAGTATGTGCTTTTAACAATGAGAATATATTTTTAGACATGGGTGTGAGTGATTGAGTTATTACCACTACCATATAAGGGCATGCATTTGGGCAGTATGCACAGATAGACATAATTTTTAACGGACCTTGTGGTCACAAAAATGCGTTATGAACACATTGTGTTATAAGCTTGGTTATGGAAAGTAAAATTACGAAAAGGCATCTGTGCTGATTTAATTCTTTTCTTTTTTTTATTTTAATCGAAAAGCCGTGAGATATTAGTGATCGAGCACAAGTGAAAATGAAAAAGGGAAAGGGTATAAATTACAGCGGGATTATTGTTTGTAGTTAAAGATAACACGATTAAATTTTGAAAAAGGAAGGGGAAAAATATAAATTAAATAAAGGATAGGGTTTGTTAAAACTTAATATATGATTCTCATATCATATATTTCCCCCGTTTGCTCAGATAAAAGAATAATTTGTTAGGGTTTAAATTGCAGGCATGCTCCGTCTGAAAGTTTACATATAATCATTATTTCTGTAATATAGTTATTAGCTCGAGTGATTGAATGACGAAATATCCAGGTACGTATTTAATTAGCAAAGAAAAACTCCAGTATATCTTCAGAATTTTATTTCGTAGACATATGAAGTTCCAAGGCAGAAGAGGGTAAACAAGAAAGGCCGCTCTTAATCAGCCATTATTATGTGAAGAAAGAAAGCGAAGTGAGTTGTTTCCACGATACAAGTTGGAATTGCACTGACAAGAATCTCGCCAAAATAGGGTTGTTACAGAGTGTCTAGGCGTAAATACTTTCAGACAGAGATAGGCATAACAAATGGTATTTGCCGGGCGAGGTTACCAGATTATTGGCGACAGGACGAATTTTGTTTCAAAAATTAATATCACCATGGCGATTATAACCGACAAATATCTTTCTCATGTGAACAGATTTCGACAGACAAAACAGTATGTGCTTTTAACAATGAGAATATATTTTTAGACATGGGTGTGAGTGATTGAGTTATTACCACTACCATATAAGGGCATGCATTTGGGCAGTATGCACGGATAGACATAATTTTTAACGGACCTTGTGGCCACAAAAATGCGTTATGAACACACTGTGTTATAAGCTTGGTTATGGAAAATAAAATTACGAAAAGGCATCTGTGCTGATTTAATTCTTTTCTTTTTTTTATTTTAATCGAAAAGCCGTGAGATATTAGTGATCGAGCACAAGTGAAAATGAAAAAGGGAAAGGGTATAAATTACAGCGGGATTATTGTTTGTAGTTAAAGATAACACGATTAAATTTTGAAAAAGGAAGGGGAAAAATATAAATTAAATAAAGGATAGGGTTTGTTAAAACTTAATATATGATTCTCATATCATAGGGGAAATGGGGGGCTTTTCGCAAAAACAGAAATAAACCTCATAACTTCTTAATTTTTATACATATCGAATCCGTTTAAAGTTATTATTACTTCTAGGAAAAGGGCCAAGAATTTATATATGACAGATTTTTGATTTCATTAAAAATGCCCCCAAGGGGGAGGGGGGAATAGAGGTTTCAGAAGAAAAAAATCATAACTTCGCCAATTCACAAGATATCAAATCCGCTTAAATTTATTATAAATCTTCTTAATATTATCTACAACTTTTATTGTGACAAGTTTTTTATAGGACCAACTCTTACAACAACAACAAAAAAAATTCCTAAAAGTGACTTAAAATTTTCGATCCCCCATTTAACCCCCTTAGTGGTTTATTTTCAAAAATCGCTGAAATGCGAGTCTAAATATTATTTTAGTGGATTTGTTATACTGAATTTCACTTTTCTACGGAAAATTGTGGTGTGATATCGCGAACATTCGACTTCCCATTTAATCCCCTTAGTGGTTGAATTTCTAATATCGCTGAATTACGTGCTTAACTCTTCTCTTACAAGGAAAGTCTCCTTAAAGCGCATACTCAGAAATTTTTGAAAAAAAATTCTAATGAAGCTACACATGTAAGTAATAAAGGAACAGTGAAATTTAACTGCGGAATCCCAGTAGAAAATCTGCAAAAAAATAAATACTTTCGAGTATTTGGCGCAAAAACCCACTATTTGGCTAACAACATTTTTCTTCGCCAAACGCAAACGATTTTGATGCATTTTAAATTGCTCCTAAAATGATTATTCCAATGCGCAATATTTAATGAATTTAAACTTAAACGTTGAAATATTTGTTATTTTTTGTATAATATATAAAGGCTGCTTGTTGTTGTAGTTATTTATTTTTACCATTGAAAAAATATATTCTATGTTTTGGAAGCTACAAATATGTATTTTATGCTATACAGGGTGGCTAGTGGTCAGTTAAAAATACAGTCAAAAAAAGTGGCGAAAACCAGTATATTCTTATAGAAAAATTCATGTTGAACTTGAACTTGAACTTGTGATAGGTTCATTATTCGATCAAATATTGAAGATGAATTTTTGGTCTGGTGTTTGTCACTTTTTTTACTGTATTTTTCCCTGACCGCTAGCCACTCTGTTATAGCGAAGCTGACACTTAAGTTATGTGTATTATTGAATTATTGAATCTGTACGTTTATTTTCACTTTTAGTTAGCAATCGAAATTTTAAAAATATATGAATCTGAAAGGCATATTAAAGTAAGCGAAGAGTTTGAAGAAATTCTTGTTATGAGACCTGTCTATGAGATTTTTGTAAAATTTGAAAGCGTAAAATTGTCATAAGCTTAAAAATTTATACGAATGGGTTAATTCTATGGCTCATGATACAATACCCTCTTGTTCAGAATCGTTTGCATTTTCAACTCTCTGTAAGTTTGCATTAATATTAATTTAAAATATTTTTTAAATCAGATTAAATAAATCACTTAAGTTTTTTTTTCTATTTATTACCGATTGAATGAAATTTTGCCTATTGTTTTATCCTCCATTCACGATTTTTTCTAATTTAAATGGCTTCAACGGTTGTACAAGTAATTTTTAAATATATTTCAAAAGGAAAAGCCCGATGACAAACGGATTCGTTATACATTTCTATATCGAAGAAGTCGTTGTTTCCATAGCAACACAAACTTTCTTGAATTGACAATGTTCAGAATCGGGCTTATTTTTGAACTTAAAACAATTTTAATCAATTTAAATTTTATTTTAAATCGTAAAATACAATCGTTAAATTCCATTATATATGCATATAAATGTGTACACAAAATTGTAGTTATATAAAATTATTTATTATGTAAGTTAAACATGGATAAACAAGCTCAGTATGAACAAGTTTTTCCTTAAAGAGTATTTGTCATAAAAGCGTAATTTTTTAACCCCTTGAAGGGCGGAGAGATATAATATATCCCGCTTAATTTTAATTCCCAAATACCCAATGACACCGGAATTTTGAAATCAAATTTTACTTTTATAATATACGTGAAGAAAATCTGTTACCTATTTGGAAATAAATTTGTCGTTAAATCCCGGTGTGAATCAATGATTTCAACATTTTAGAAACATAAGTACTTTGCCCCTGAAAGGTTTAATTTCATTCCGTCGCCAACCGGTGATAAATCGCCAAATAAACGAAAATTTCGTATAATTTTTACGGACGTTATATCGAGGTTCCGCAGAATTTTTTTTTTACAGACGTATATATTTAGTGCCTCCAGCAGTCCGACCGAGAGAGCACACGCGGAGGCCCACAACACAGCGCGCGGTCGTCCCTCAAAGAAGAGCGCCCACGACGAACAGAACGTCCACAAGGGGCAGAGACGAGCGCCACCGGAACCAGCCAGACAAAACCCTACACCAGCCGGCCAGCACCACCACCATTTATTCAATTAAAATGGTTGGAGATACAAACTAAGCCAAAATGGCCGGTCCTGCCGGGCCGCAGCCCCACGCGACAGAGGGCAGGAACTAGGAGTAGGAGACGTAGAAAATTTACAATGAATAAGTCCATCGCTGTGACCAGCGTCACCTCGCGCCAGGCAGCGACAGACTGAGGTGACTGTGCCATAATGAACAGTTCAAAGAGGTGCTGTGGAAGAGGGACTGGAGCATAGGTGAGAGGCTGCTGTGTTGAGGATGACTTGAGGGGTGAGGGCTCGGAGGCGAAGGAGATAGTTGGTGTGAAGGTGGCTGCTCTGACTAGTAGTTGGAGAAGGAGTACTGCTCACGAGGCCAGGATTGCTGTGTAGAATCCAGGGGAATGTTCTGATGGCACCGGTACGGGTTGAAATAGGGGAACCAGGAGTTCCCCCAGCTGGTTGGACTGGAGTTAGGAGAGGGCAAGGAGCCACCGTGCGATGAGTGTGTGTTTACTTTTTGGTGACTAAAACTACGTGTGTGTGGTGAATGGACGTTTTGTGTTTGTTGTGGCTGGTGTGTGTGCTGGTTCTGGCTGCTTAAAGATGACGACTGTGTTGGTGATGAAAATTGTGAAAATTCAATGTTTAGTTTGTTTCTGGTTTGTGTATAGAGTTGTCGATATGTTGTGCATGTTGGGTCAGACGCCTGGTGACGGGTGTCGAAACGGGTCTGCCATCTCCTGTTGTGTTGAGTGCAGTTGACGCAACTTGGCCGCTTGTCACAGGCTTGATTATCGTGTTCTCCACCACAATTTGCGCAGATGTGGGCGCGACTGCAGTTCTTGTCTGCGTGGTTGAGGGCTTGGCACTTCCTGCATCTTGAGATGGTGGTGTGGGGTCTGAATGTTGCTGTCCTGAGGCCAATCGTTAGCCCTCCGTCTGCTGTGATGGTGTGTGCAAGGGATTTTGGCATAAGTAGAACCGTGTCGAAGTTGTTTGAGTTTTTCTTGTTGGGAAGGACTTTAAGGATCTTGATTTCAGAACTTGGGATGTCATAGGTTGCTGTTATTGTGTCAATTATCTTATCTTTGGAGAGT